>JACCIC010000355.1:0-191534 GCA_018907035.1 Sycobia sp. Sy_11 | reverse complement strand
ACCACGTCCTGCAAAAATAGTAAAAACCGCCATCATACCAGTTACATCGTTTATGCAGCTGCCAGATGGCCAAATCTGCTCTAACGACGGAGAAATAGATCTCTTTCTGAAATGAGATGAGCAACAGATTTCGACGCGTTTCAGAGTGTCTAACTTGACGTATGATATCATCCTAGGGATGGATATATTGATACAGTTAGAAATGACGATTAATTTCGCCAAGGCAACGTGGCATACGCCGAAAAATATAGTAAGACACTTCGTGACTCGTGCGAACAACGACGTACAAGCCATCACGGCATTAGCAGCAGTGAACGGTGTCACCCGGTTAGAGCAGAAACAGAGGCAGCGACTGAATCAGCTATTGGATCAGCTGATACCAAGACACACAGGGACACTGAAGCTTGCACAGATGCCCCCTCACCATATAGACGTGCAAGGACACCTGCCTATTAAACAGCGCCTGCGCCGTATACCGGACAAACTATTAAAACAGGCCCACGCAGAAGTCGATAGACTTCTCGCCGAAGGAATTATCGAACCTTCGGAAAGTTCGTTGAGTAGTTGTCCGGTCATCGTGCCGAAAAAAGACGGTAACATCAGATTCTGTATTGACTACAGGGCAGTTAACCAGGTGACGAAGAAGGATGCATATCCTCTTCCTCACATGGACGTCCTATTGGATAATCTGCGTGACGCTCGCTATCTCTCAAAGATAGATCTGAGGCAGGCGTATCACCAGATTCCTTTAGATGACGAGAGTGAGGAAATAACTGCCTTCGCAGTCCCACAGAAAGGGCTGTTTCAATACACGAGGATTCCATATGGGCTGACCAACGCCCCAGCCAGCTACCAACGCGGCTGAATGTCGTGTTTCGGACCGCATGTGGCAACCCTGCGTGTTTTGTCTACATGGACGATATCATTATCGCCACAAGCACCCCTTCGAGGAACACACTCAGCAATTAGAAGCGGTATTGGCCCGCCTTAAACAAGTTGGACTACAAATCAATAAGGACAAGTCTGATTTCTGTTGCCCGGAAGTACGCTACTTAGGATATGTGGTAGACAAAGACGGACTGCGTACGGACACCGATAAATTAAAGCCCGTCACGGAATATCCACCACCGAAGAACATTAAAACAGCTGCGAACTTTATCGGTTATGGTAGGGTGGTACGCCCCGCTTCATTAAATATATAGCAGACGTAAAAGCACCTTTAAACAAGCTATTAAGGAAAAAACGTGAGATGGCACTGGGACAAAACCCCAGGAAGAGACGCATTCAACCAACTGCGTATCTTGCTGACGCAAGCACCCGTGTTAGCGCGCCCCATACAAAATAGACTCTATATACTCCAAACCGATGCCAGCAATTATGCCCTCGGTGCCGTGCTTAGCCAAGACAAGGACAATGAAGAACACCCTATCGCTTATGCGAGCAGGGCACTAACCAAGACAGAGGTGAACTACACGGTTACCGAGAAGGAGTGCCTCGCGGGTACTATGGGCCGTCGAGAAATTTAAAGGCTATTTGTTGGGAGAAACATTTACAGTGGATTACGGATCATAGTAGCCTAAAATGGCTGCATACGCTTAAAAAACCCCATGGGCAGGCTGGCGAGATGGGCCACAGCGCTGCAAGCCTATAATATGACGATCATCCACCGAAAAGGCTCACTGCACAAGGTGCCAGACGCGCTCTCACGCCCCCCTACCATGGAATCATCACCAGCAGCTACCATCACCGCTATACAACGAGATAGCTGGTATGAAAGAAAAGTAAGCGAAATCCGAAAATGCCCAGAGAAATATCCAGACTGGTGCATTAAGGACAATATACTACTAAAACATCGCCCAAACGTCTACTCGGACATACTAGGTCCCGAGGAAGACGACTGGAAGATCGCCATCTCTTCCTAAGACCGAGAGCGGATAATGTTCGAGTGTCATAATACACCGACATCCGGACATTTTGGTGTTGATAAAACACTAGACAAGGTCTCTCGAAACTATTACTGGCCATGGATGAGGCGAGATATTTACAGCTATATTAAACACTGCCCAGAATGTCAGTTATACAAAGTCTCCCAGAGAGCACCAACAGGTTTGATGAGACACAGAAATGTGGAAGGGCCATGGAGGAGCGTGGCCACTGACATAATGGGCCCTTTTCCAGCCAGCAAGGTCAACACCGATATCTGTTGATATTTGAGGACCTGTTCACCAAATACGTGGAGCTTCGACCACTCCGAAAGGCAACGGGGCAAATGATAATAAAGGCGCTAGAAAGAGCTAGGTTGTATTCAAATGGTGTTGTCCCAAGTTTTTAATCTCCGTCAATGGCACCAAGTTCGCCAATAAATTAGTCAAACAGCGACTCGACGAACTCGGAATATTGCAACAGCTGATAGCACCGTATCATGCACAGGCAAACCCTGTAGAACGGGTAAATAGGACATTCAAAGGCATGATCTCAATCTTTGTAAAAGAAGATCATAAAGATTGGGATATCCACCTACATGAACTAGCCTTTGCCATGAACACCTCTGTGCATGCTAGTACTCAAGCCTGGCCAGCCCTCTTAAATTTCGGTAGAAATCCTAGAAAGATGCCCACGTATAGAAACATCCGCACAGCCAAACCAACCACATCAGCCATTAACACATGCTGACTGGATTAATAGAATGAAGAGGCTTCCCGCCATTCATGAATTAGTCAGGACAAACCTTAGTGTGGCCAGCGAAAAACAGTCACGCCACTACAACAAAAATAGACGAGAAGCTTCGTTCGAGGAAAACGATATGGTTTGTAGGAGAAACCATGTATTATCATCAGGGCCGGATAGATTTGCAGCAAAACTAGCACCAAAGTTCATTGCTCCATGCCGAATAGTCAGGAAAATATCCCCAGTCATCTTCGAGCTAGAAGATATGGACGACAGGAAGAAAACCAAAGTACGCGTTTCGGACATGAAAAAATACTATCCCCCTAATGCACCATCTCGTTTCTCCACAGGTACCTTTATCCAAGACGATGCTTCCGAACATCGGCAGAGGCAGAGGGCTGCGCCGGTCCGTGTTAACCGAACAACCGCGTCGACCAGGGGACGCTCATACCCCCAACCTGACGGGCTCAGAACCCGTAATCGCGACGCGCGAGTACTCACGCGACCGCGAGCAAGTTTTCGATACGGCCAAACTAGCCCAAGCCCTGCACCAGCGAGAATAAGAAGTAGAAGTAGGAAACCTGATTCAGTTCAGTCCGGACTTAACTCAGGAGCTAGGTTTCGACGAACCCGGGACCGAAAACAACTATAACGGTCAACAATGATTCATTTGCATTGTTCTTGTTGGACACCAGCAATTCCCAACTCGACAACCTAGAAAATACCCCCCATCCACCCCTACCGCCACCAGCGAAAACGCAGACAATAATATCGTCTGTGAACGTCCGCAACGACGTAAAACTACGATAGACGCAGAAGAAAACATCCCCTTCTGCGACCGTCCAGAACGACGTAAAACTACCGACCCCATCGAAGACACCGATGGCGACAGTCTCCAACGACTTAAAACTACGACAGAAGTAGAAACTAACAACGTTAACAACAAAAAACATTCCCTTCTGCGATCGTCCGGAAAGACGGAAATCTACCGCAATAACACCTAGAAATGAGCTACGAAGACCACATAGACGTGAGGATTTAGGAGACGAACCAGAGTGTGCACGTAGTACAGCAACATCGCAAGGGACAGCAAACAGAAACGAAGACAAAAAGAAAGAGACGGACTGGAACTTCAATCCGTTCACAAGGAGATATGAGGACTTGGGCGATACAATAGCTGTGGGTTATAAGTCCGATAGCGATGCATCGCATAAGACTGGACCATTAGAAGCGTCCCGTAGACGCATTGTGGTCCACCGGAACTCACGGGATGCGATACCGTATTCCACGCGTCAACAAATACGGTCCATCAGCCCCCTACCATACTGACCAGGCCCTAAATGCCATAGGCGAGTTATGCCAAAGAAGCCAGCTAGAGTCGAGAAGCCAGCACCTGTCACAGGTACTCCGACTGCCCGCTACCGCGGAGTAGCAAGTTCTACTACCGCTGTGCGAATCCGACGACAGATGTGCATACCTGCACATCCTGTCCCGAGAGACCGGCCTCCGCCGCCTCGTCTTGGAAGGGGGAGGGGGTGGGTGGCAGCGCGAGGCAGTCGCCAGACGAAGGCGATAAGACGACGCGGCAGTTGTCTGAGAAAGTGGCAGAGGAAGAAGTGGCGTTAGCAAAGGCTGAGCCCTCGATAGTCGCGCAACCAAGAGCGCAAGAGTCGACGAGTCAGACCCTGCAGGAGGTTGCAGGAGTAGTCAGCCATGGCACGCAACCGGTCTTAATCGTCATGCCGGGTGCCAATGTTTACATCAATAAGTAAATATAATAATACCGTCCAGCTGTTATCCCTTCATCCCCGGAGCCAGATACCAGCGAGATCCCCCATGTCCCCATACCGCGATGCCAGCAAAACAGCCGAATACACTGCTTAGGGGTTATCAACGCGAAGAAATAGGGCATGATACGGGCGTCTCGTAACAAGTATCGATGAAAAAATTAAAACACACGCGAGCGCGGCAATGCAGCGATGGCGCAGCGTTTACGGGTGACAAGTAGCACGAGAAAAGAGCGTACAATGGCTCCAAGTAAAGAGAAGGCTACTTGCACGACCCCACAACACTGCCCCAACGAGAGCTTAGAGGAAAGCAATTACTATAGAAAAACCCCATTTCCAGCCTCCGAGTTCACTGCAGAATAAAGCCAGCGCAGCGCAGAGAAGGGTGGGAAGATGGCCGAAGCAGGCCCCGAGCCAAGAAAAAGTGACGAGAAAGAGTCGCACATGATAAAAACTTCAGCATAGCGTAGATGATAGATTAGGTTAATTAGAGTATAAGTTGTATATTTTTCATAATTATCTTTGAATTAGTTTATACGTTCATATTTTCATAATTACCTTAGAATTAGTTTATACGCTTCATATTTCTACAATTATCTTAGAATTAGTTATACGTTTCATTTTTTATATAACTTAGCTATTTTTACTTACTTATTTCTTTTTATATAACTGTTACAAACTTAGCGTAATAATAATATAACGTAGTCTTAATTACCTTTTCTTTTTATGTCATATTAAAATAATCAGTTAGAATAGGTATTGCTAGTTATAAACATTTTTTTTCCTTTTATGCCCCAGCGCAAAGAGACATTCTGTTTAATTTCCCCACAGTATTCAGAAATTCCTGATACTGAAATTGGTAGAATCAGCGCAAAGAACTAATATTTTATTTTCGTTATATACGCTAGCATAGGAATAAACCGTTAGTATGTAAGACCTACATTGAATTATATAGAGCCACCAGCGGACGACGACAACACCAAGAGACCACCGATGGTCATGAAAGGTAGAGTTTAATTTTATTTTTAGTTACAAAAAAATGTATAATTTTGAGTTCGAAAAAATACGTTAAAATCCACACGAGCGGTTCCGACATACACGGATCCTACTCCCTATCCCCAATCATATCCTTACCGGTCGAAAGACGCGCGAAGAACGCGCCTCACGGTCGGTTTGGAAGGGGGAGTTTGTGACCGACCAAATGGCCTATCCGCGGTTGCAAAACCGAGTGTTCGCGCGTTACGGCGAAATTACGCGAAGCACGAGCCGCGAGAGTGCGCGACGTTCGCCCGCGAAGAAGGAAGCGAAAAGAAAGGAAGTTCACCTTCTTCTTCCCCGAGCCGTCGAGGAGATCTAACGTATCCAGTCGAGCTGTCACCAAAACTATAGAGCTCTTCTCAACTTCGGTTGCCACCCGCATACCAATCATTCCCACGCGCTAACCGTGCATACGTAGACGACGACCTCAACTGCAACACCTGACGTACGACCGTTTCCACGGTCGTCCCGAACGAGCATCGCCCTTGGTTGTGAAGGTAGCGAGAAACCGAGAAGGAAGGAAGGAAGAAGGGAAGATAGCCCCGTACGAAAGACAGAGAGAGAAAGAGAGAGAGAGAGAGAGAGAGAGAGAGAGAGAGAGAGGAAGCACGAAGGCACTACCCGGACGAGAGGAAGCCACCCGATCGAGAAGAAGCAGCGGCGCCGAGGATCCTTCGGCAAGTAGCCTTCCATGTCATAAATAATGTGTAATGTGCGCGTCCCCCTGTGAGCGCGCGCCATCGTAGCGTAGCTGCGCACGCGCGAGCGTATAGCTGTAGGTTTCACCGCGTCCCCCTTTACCCCCCTTGTCCTACCGCATCTATCCTTGTCCGCGGAACCCGCTCCGTCGTGTCTGTCGCCGTCACGCTTATAATATTAATTGTCAATTACGAAACGATTGTAACGCGTAGAATAAGGAATTTGTAATGCGCGAGTGGTAATAAATAATTAATTATATATTGTTAAACAATTAGATTCGTTCTTTCGCGTTCCTAGTTCCCCATTCCCCGTTCTCTCGTTCCAGCGACGCCGACGCCGCGTGAGATACAAAGTAAGCAACCCGCTAAAGTCGGGTTATAATATATATATATATATATATATATATATATATATATATATATATAATTTAGCAGTATATGATTTTTTCTTTTGTGTATAGGATGACCGTCATTTCCAAACTGCTAGTTCCCTATCTACCTATTCAAATTCCTCTGTAATATCTGCTTCTAGCAGATTCTCTATAGCTCGAGTGACTCCTTGGTCGGGAGGAGTTTATTGACTTGATTTTCGAAGACCTTGTAATTCGCTTGATCCTCAGGTGACGCTGCATTTTTACGGTTAGCGTACAGTACCGCTCTACGTCTGCGTTCTAGCACGATGGGAAGTTTTCCCGCTATCACTGCTTGGGCGTCTGTTCAGGCGGTCCTGTATGCACCGGTCACTCTAATGAGCGCGTGTCTTTGAGTACTTGTCAACTTGCGTTGCTGTTCTACACATATCAAATCGTGCCAATCTGCCGCTGCATAAATAGCGATAGGTGTGAATAGCCCGGTATAGATACTACTAAGCGCCTTAAATTAAAGCCCCATTCCCATCTTGCCAGGCGTCCAATCCTGTTAAACAAATCCACACATTTGAATTGTATCGCTTTTAAATGGCAACCGATTTTAAGATGTTCGCTTAAGTGCATTCCAAGGGATCGTGCGCTTTCCATTCTCTTCACTCTCGCGTTGCGGATCTTGATCAGAGGGGGGGCTCTCGGGTGAAGGCGACCTCTCAAAATCAACATTCCACACTTTTGAGAGGACAGCCTCATTTTATTGAGCCGACACCAGGATTCCACTTCTTCACTGTAACTCTGTCCTATCCTTTCGATTTCTCTACGCGAGCCTCCCTCCACAAGGTATGCGATGTCGTCTGCATAGGCAATGACTTCACATCCTAGTCTTGAATGCTGCCAAAAAAGAGGATCGAGGACAAGGTTCCACAGAGTTCGGCCCAGTACGGATCCCTGCGAGCAGCCCTTACTGATCCCAAGTTGTACTTCCTCAAAGCCATTCCGAAATCCATCTCGAATGAGCATTCGACGGCCCTTCAGGTCATCGCTTATTAGTTTATAGAGAACCCTGGGGCACGCTTTGCTTTACAATGCTGTTAATACAGCGAGCCACCAGACATTGTCAAAGGTGCCCTTCATGTCCAGAAAGATTGCTACAACATATTTTCTATTCGATTTCACTCGCAGACCTACGCAATTATACTAGGGCATCCTCTCCTAAAGCCACGTTGTCTTGGAGATAACCTTGGTTCTATAATCCTGTTTATTTTGTTCAGTATTAGAGCTTCAAGGGCTTCGCTGAATACTGTCAATAGGCAAATGGACCTGCAGGATGCGGGGTCCTCCGGTTTTTGGTTTGTGCCCTTTCGGTTTGTGACGACTTTACCGACCTTCCACTCATTGGGGAAGGCCGAGAACTTCAATCACGAGTTGTATATATTGATTAGATCCTGCCTGATGGTCGGCAGAGCTGTTCGAATTATGTCCAAGTCAAAGCTGTCTGGGCCAGGGGCCTTATCTAGCTTCATCTTGGCCAAGACCTGATCCAACTCAGCGAGATCGAATTCACCCTCTGCCCCTACGGGCGGGAAGGTGTTGGTCAAGTACCTCATATCTTTTTGCTCTTACGTTTCATTATGTACTTTGTCTGGAGTGAACAGGGTGTTTAGTACTGCCGTGGCGGTACTCACCTAGTCCGTCGTGCAGGTGGTTTCATCGAAACGGACGTTGCAAGCAACTTCTTTGATGGACACCTTACCCACTTGAAGACGGTAATCTATGCCCCAAGGGTTCTGATTAACCTTCACTGTGACAGTATCTTGCGATTTAAATTCTTTAGTATGTCTGAGTCTACAGACATGCCCCTTTCTGGCCGATTTGTATTCTTTCATGAGGTGCTCCCGTCTGACGGGATTGCACTCTTTCTGGAATACTCGACTGGCTCGAATTGTAGCCCTTTTCATCCTATCTAGCTCAGGATTTTACCAGGGAACCCTCCTAACAGCTAGCCTACTCCTCGGTATGGCAGCATTGCACGCTTTCTTCAATGTGGCTGTCAATGACCGAACTCTCTTGATAGTCTCCATTTTGGAGTCGGAAATGTCGTTAGGGAATGGTTTCATTCATCCTCGAGTGCAGCGTAGAGAGTATCTCAGTTCGCTTTCTGTGTGGAGTATCGCTTTAGCTTTTATCCCTGATTTGCAGTACCTGTACTAGCAGGTGTGCCTGCTCCATTAAGGTGGAATGTGATTGTCCTATGATCACTCGAGGTCCAGTCCTCCCTGACGGCCCATTTTGTGATGAGTGTCTCGAGATTCGTGGTAATAAGTGTTACGTTCACGTTTCGTTCTCCAACTGCGTTAGAGATGGTAGTGATACTGCCTAGCACATTGGCAATCCTGAGATCCTACTGCTCTATAAAATTCTCAAATTCCTCCCCTTTGCGGTCGGTGTGATCAGATCCCCACAGGGGAGATTTGGCATTGTAATCAACACCAATTAGCACCATCCTCTCTCGAAGTGTGTTCAGCACCTTATTCAACTGCGTAAGGTGCACCCCTATTTCGTTGCTCAGCTGGAAGTATCCACTGACCACATACATCGTTAAAGAATGCAACCTGACCTACACTACTGCGAAGTGCGTATTTCTGAGGTGCGTATTTCTGAGATGAATTTTAGCACGGTCACCTCAGGATTGAGGACTACTATAGCTGTCCAGGTGATATGCTCATCTACATATACCATTCTCGTGCGTAGCCCGAAGCCCTCTATTCGGCAACTGTACTGGTATGGCTTCTGAAGAAGTAGGATGTCTACTCCACTTTCCACACATTTCGATCGTATTTATGGAGTGGCCTAACGCGCTTTTATAGCGTTTAGCTGCGCGAGATCTGTTTGCTGTTAAAGACCACAGTTGCATAGGTCTGTGGTCCCTTGATCCCTTTTTCTTTTTCAGCCAGCTCATGTAAGGCCTTCGACTTAGCCTCCGCACGAAAACATCTGATGGTCATCTCCGATATGACCATCGTTAACTCTTTGAGGCTTGTGAGTCCCTCTTTCCTTAATGCAGGGTCCTCCGATGTCTTAAGGATCACTTTTACTTTTTCATAGAGGTCAGCAGCATGCGCTGGGACCTTTAGGCAATCCCTGGTAGGTTTGCTGGATGCCTTTTCTTAGGGGAGTGTTGCTGCACAGGTGTCACAATTTGCAGATTTTACGGCTCTCTCAGTGTTGCTGGGCACAAATTGCTGCTGTTCATTTGCTTTTTTCTGCCCTAAGGAGGGGCTCGTGTTTCGATCTCGAGTTTTACCTTCAGTGGGGAGCCTTTTTTTAGGAGCCTACCTTCTTTTTATTTTTAATTATTTGTTCATACGAACACCTACTGAGGTCGCATTGCGGCGTCCCGTTCGTTGAACGAAGTTTTATTAAAACGGGCAGTGTGTAAATTTCATTGGCAGTTGTAATGGTTCCCATCTTCTGCTCTGGAATCGTATAGAAGCTATTTATTGGAAGGTTACCGAGAACTACACGTAGCCTATGTTGAAGCGGAATAGAGTTGATCTCGCAACATAATATTTGCTCTACTTAAGCGGTAAATAAAATATGACTTCACGTATATAAATTGCGACCTGAACTATTCTGATCGTCGTAGACTGTACATGTGTTTTAATACAAATCTATATTATCGCCTTCAAAATAAGATCTTTTCGAGCCAATGCAAGCATGCCAACGCTTAATCCAATTTTCCATACAGCTGTCATAATCCGTATCTGGGATCGCCTTCAGTTCCTTTCGCGAATTACTTTTTATGGCTTCACTGGACTCATGGCGAATACGGTGGCTGAGCGATGACTTTCATTTCCTGTTTGGCCAGACAATGTTTGGCCGGGTCATTATCGTGGTGAAAAAACCATGATTTGTCTGCCCTCAAATCCGGTCGTTTGCGAGGAATTGCATCACGTAGATGCCTTAAAACGATCAATTGATAGGAGATTTATATGAGGCAAGTTTTCGACGACTTCACAACCTTCATTGAATGCTTCGTGCCACTCAAATACTTGCATTCGCGATAAAATAGACTCCCCAAAACGCTTCTGCAACATTTTCAAAGATTCCATAGTAATATATATTTATATCAATATTTTTTTAATTTTTTCTATAGAGGAGGAGAAAAAATTTTTATGGATCCCGGGGACCGGACCCCTGGTACGTGAGTAGATGCAAGTATACCCACTACAAACTACTCCCGTGGTGCATTCCCCTGAACTGCTTCGCGCAGCTCTGAGCAGAGCTACAGGTCCGAGTCGGCGGGCGTGCACCTTGGGTACTACCTCTCCGGTGATTTATGAAAACGGCCCAGGAACCGCCCACGTGCGCATTAGTTCTAGAATGTGACACAGTATTAGCCCTCAAGGGGCCTTTCCCTTCTCAAGCCTGCGTTTGTATTCGAGGACGTCCCTGCAATAGCAAGCCACCCTCAACCACCTCTCTGGATCCACGAGCAGTAGACTTATTATATTATCCCGCCCAATGGTGTCCACCTCCCTCTCGAAGCGTTCACTCTCTGGACAGAACGCTTCATACTGAATAACAGTGTGGCGTGCATCGTCCGGTGGGGCGCAGTAGTGGGCACAGGACGGATCCGGGGCCTTCCCCATTTTGGAGAGATAGCCCCGAAACCGTCCGTGTCCAGACAGGAGCTGCATGAAATGATAGCTCACCTCCTCGTGCAGTCGATAGAACTATGGCTTGACTTGATGAATTATTCTGGCCGTCAATCGTCCTCTCAGGTCTTCCTCCCAGCGCCTCTGCCATTTGACCATCATCTACGCTCTGGTCCTCTTAGTCGCTGGGAATATTTTTTGAATTATGTATACTCTTTATTTCTCCTGCTTGAACACATGCGATAACCAGCACCGCCGACCCAGAGACCGTCCGGCAGCAGCTCGCGATGCGTAATGCCCCTCATCGCTGTACTGCCATTTATATCAATCTTAATTTATATCAATATATAATTAATTGAGTATTATTATGCCAGTCAGACTATCCTTGTTTAAAATCACCCCCGTAGACTAATCTGAAATAAAAATATATTGGCTGAAAAAAATTCTTTATTAATAAAGTGCAATCTGACTGCCCTACTTAATTGAAGAACTGCTATAGATGCCCAACGTCTCGAGTTCACTACGGCTCCTCATCAGGAACTAAACTAAACTTTATATTAATATACAAATCTATATATATCCCTATCCCCACTAAAATAAAAATTTAGTCATTTGAATATACAATCCCCCTTTTACACAAAATGTTCAAAAATAATCAATTTAATAAAGAATGAGAAATATTATCTAATTTACTTGAATCTAACATTAAATTCACATTATTTCGATTCCTTGAAATCTGAATACTTTAAGGACTCTCCCGTTTGTACTTATTATTAATACCATGTTCCCAAATATGTAAAAACTTTGTTCTTTGAAACCAGAAGTAATACGTGAACTACTTAAACTATATTTATATTCATCAATTCTCTTTTTTAAATATCTACTTGTTTGTCCAATGTAGCATTTATTACAATCCATTCAATTAATTTCGTATACAACTCCAGATTTTTAACATAGATCATCCTTATCTTTGCAATTATTAAATAACTTACTTAAATTATTATTATTTTTAAAGAAAATTTAAATGTTATATTTCCGAAAACTCTTACAGTATGTCTGTTTCAGTGTTTGGATTGTAGAACACGATGCTCTGGTGCATCGGGACAACTTTCATGGCGAGTTTTATGTTCGGACATTAGAATACAATGTCCAGGTATATCGTACGAACTTCTATGGGGATTTTCGTGTTCAGACGGTAGAATACGATGTCCAGGTTCGTCGTTACAACTTCCACGGGGAGTTTTGTGTTCGGACGGTAGAATACGATGTCCAACTGTGTCGGAATGATTTCTACAGCCAGTTTAATGTGCGGACAGTAGAATACAATGTTTAGGTGTCTGTCGACGACTTCCACCGGTAGTTTTGAATTCGGATTTTTAGAATACGATATCCCGCTGCCTCAAGACGATTTCTACAGGTAGTTTTGTTTATTTGTTAGGTAACAGTGTCCAGGTATGTCGGAACAACTTCTATGAGGACATTTATGTTGGGACGATAGAATACGACGTCCAGGTGTTATAAAAGGACTTCTACAGGGAATATCGTATTTAATTGGTAGGAAACATTGGCCAGGTATGTCGAGACATCTTCTATGCATACTTTCATGATCGGACGGCAAAATACGGTGTTCAGATGTCTCCGGATGATTTCTACAGGGAGTTTCGTGTTCGGCTGGTAGAATGCGATGCTCAGATATGACGGGACGACTTCTATGAAGAGATTGATATTCTAACATTCGAACATAAAATATCCAGTAGAAGTTGTTCCTGGATACCTGGATAACGTATGGTACCTCCCCAACACAAGACTCTCAAGAGCAGTTGTCCCGAGACATATTCTATCTTTTGAAGGTGATACTCTCCGTACTTTCGAAACACTTGGACATCTTTTTCTACCGCTCGACTCGAAATTACAATTTTCCTCATTGAAGTCGCATGGAATATGCATATATATATATATATATATATATATATATATATATATATATATATTATAAAATATTTACATATATATATTTATATTTTATAAAATGGTCAGCGAAAGATCAAGTTTTTGGAGCGGACGTTTCTTTGAAACAGCTTTTAATATGGTAGATGAAAGCAATAATGGGTAAATTACGATAAATTATTACCGTTTCCTCTCCGTTCGACGCGCACGCTCGCGGTTAGCGATTGTGATAATTCCGATCGCGCGCGAACAGTGGTTCTAAAACTGCGAAAATACACGACCAGGAAAACGGCGGTCACAAAACTCCCCCTCCCAAAACATACGGGGAGTATATATACGTATTGCGTCTCCCGGGTTTCTGTGTACGATCATCTTCCTGCGGGATGCTTCTAACTGCCCGTTTTATGGGAATCTAAGCTATTTTTCTCGTTCATTTCCCCGAGATCCTCGTATGTTTGTGTACATGGATTATAGGTCCAGTCTTTTTTTTCCCTGTTTTCTCTTTTTTCTTCTCTTCTTTCCTCCTTTACCTCTTCTCCATGTCTTGATGGTGCGTTAGTTTTACGTCTTTCCGGACGGGCCTCTTCATTACGTTCTAATCTTGTAGTAGTTTTAAGTCTTTCCGGACAGCCCTCTTTTACTGTTGCTGGTTTTATGATATTTTCACGTCATTTCAGACAGGCGCACGCCTGTGCGTTTTCTACTCCGCGGCTTTCACGTTCTCAGAGTTAAGGGTCAATGGGGGGAGGGATTGTCAACCTGCCGCTGTTCGGATTTATCGATAAGGGTGGGGGAGCTGGAATTTTCAGGGGTAGTGTTTTCTAGTTCAGCCACGTCTATATCTAATAGAGATATCTTGAAGGTAGCGGTCGTTTTTTACGAATTTGATTATCATTGTTTGAATGACTCGATTTACTCGTTCTACTGGGTTCGCCTGGGCATGGCATGGCGCGATTAGCTGGTGTAAAACACCCTGTTCGGCCAACTTGGCCTTAAGCCAATCATTGACAAACTCTTTACTGTTGTCTGTTATCTTTTTTGTGCAGTATTGTTATATTATACGCCTGCAACGCAGTTGCCTATCTTGCTAGGCGGCCTGTCGGATCCTTGAGTTTTCCACGGTCCATAGGACAGCCAGACATTCGTTTTCGGTAACCTTGTAATTTAATTCTGCGTTGATTAATGACCAGCTTGCGAAAGGGATTTGCTGCTCTTCGCCTAGGTGATTTTGACCTCGCACCATCCCGAGAGATGAACAAGAAAACAAGAGGAGAACAAAGGAGAACAAGAGGAGAACAAAGGCGCAGTTTTTCTCTATGCATTTGGATCACCACCCATGTATGCATGCTCTCAAACGCTTTCACACCACAATAACGTACACGTACGTACACACAGTCTCACGTGCATCTCACGCTTGCACAAGTACACACTCTCGTGCTAATGTTTTGTATAAGTTGCACGCGCATTCACATACAGAACAATAGCGCATCCATACATAGACCAACTCTTCTATTCATGCTAACTTACACACACGAACGTTTTAGTCCACGCAAGTTCGAAGCGCGGGCACAGAGGGATGGCTTGTTTGACCGGACAGGTCTGTGCGCCGGTCATCGATGAACGCGCGGAGGCAAATGAGCTCAGCGCTCACAGTCACCTGTGGGAATCACACATGTTTGGCACGGACGCCACTCTAGTTCATCGCGTCAATCACTTATGGAAGTAATGTTTGCTGCAGATTTGACCAACACAGAAAAGTGCGTATTTATCTTTTAATTTCGTCTGCAACGAATTCCTCGAAGCATTCAATTGAAATTTTTAACGCAACTAATTTTCTTTTACAATAAATAAGTATATTTTGATTTTGAAGAAAATATTTCTATAGTTAATAAAATAGAGATCAATTTATATTTATTATATTTAAAATAATATTTACCTAAATTAAATAAATAAAAAATCGATGAATTTCAAGTATAAATTGCTTAAAGTCAAGAAACGTTTGATGAAGTAAATTAATATTTTGTTAATTCAATGTTTTGCTAAAAATATTTTCTTGAATCGAAAACTTTTTTTCTCAGTATTGAAATATTACTGTTATTTGTTTGTCTGGGATATTCAATTTTCGTGTGATGTTGCTATAGTACATTTTGTAATATAATAGCAATATTAGAGCAACATCACTGCATTATTGAATATCCTAGCGATTACATTGCGACATTTTTAAAAATATTTCTGAAATGATATTCATATTCCAAAGCGCGCAGCAATATTACTAAGACATTGCTACCATATTGTTGTGATATATAGTGCTAAATAAACATTAATAATAATAATACTATAATATCACTCCATCCAAAAAGCTGTTATAAAGATATCAGCTAGGTAAATTCAAGTTTTTTGTGCTCAAGAATAATTTATTATTAAAAATCTAGATTCCATAATGTATTATTATAATTTTTTGCACTACTTTTATTTTAAAGTAAATTTCAAGCCTTATATACTTGGGAATTTGCATTCACATCTGCTTTACTGAAACAGAGACGAAGTAAAATAAGTTCCAGTAGACGGAGAAGGACTGGCCTTTTATGTCTTAGTTATTTAGCCGCTATCGTGTTTGGACACTGATGACTATAAATAAGGGATGCTTCTCAAGTGCGATTTTTCAGAAATCTTTTAGATTGCTATTAAATACACTTATTTTACTTGCTTGTGAGCATATCGAACAATAGACTTAGAGAAGTCGATTTCGCTTACCGATCTTGCTCTTGGAAGCTATTGAAGTTCTTCTTAACTCACACTTCGTTGGTATACTTCCAAGTGACGAAGATGGACAGCCAATAATTTTGGAAGTAATGATGTAAATTTCAAATAGTTAATAAGTTTATTATTCTATAAAAATTAATCAATTCTTAGATAGTTTGAACACGTATCACCTCTCATAAATTATTTATTATAGTTAAATTATTTATACAGAAAGTTTTTTAATTTATATCAAAATTTTAAAAGAAATTTATTTAAAAGAAGTTTTTATAATAAAAATACATATTATTTATTGAAAAAATCATTGTAAAAGATAAAGGATTCGAAGAATTGAGATACAATAATCAATAGTCAAGTTTTTTAAGCTGTTGCAATATTTCAATACAAACTAGAAAATATCTTTTTATATCAATATTTTCAATTTATACTTGCTTGAAAAAATAACTGGTATGAACTTCTCAGGCCCGTCTCCAAAATATTTAGGCTGATGTACTTATAACTCTGCATATATACCAGTCTATTTCTATATAAATTATCAAGAAATCTAGGCTAATAGAGCTCTTGAATTCAATATAGTTATAAAAACTATAGATTTTGCTTATTACTGCTATTACTATTATTATATTGTCTGGAAATTTTTTAGAATGGTACACTCAAATAATCTGAAAATTCCGTGTTCAAATATTTAACAAATCAACGATCAGTACTTCTCAAAATGTCGACATGATGAATCTATCCAGGTTTTCAAGTAGCCATTTCTCCTGAAGTAAAGTCCTGAGCTCTAATGCAAAATATATTAAACAGATACCTTTAATGCCTAATTCACAGTCTACTTTGAATTCATATACTTCATAATTAAAGTAATATATATGACTACAGTAATTATGTATATTACTATATATAAACTTAGTGCACACTAATATGCAGTAAATATTTGAAATAAAATTATTGAATTTCGCTATGTAGAAAGGCGTTGCTATATATGTTTGTATGAAATATACAGAATAGTATTTATTTTGACTTGTAAACAATTTGGAAATGGAATTTTGGAAACAGAGAGTTCATATCTGTTACATGTTTACATAAGAATAAATTGAAAACATTAGCACATAAATACAGAAAACATATAAAAACTCCATTTTCGAAAGAAGTACCAAATATTGAGAATTTCTATATAATCAGACAGCAAAAGAAAATTTTATTAGAAAATTGAGACTAATGGAAAAATTGGATAATTATTGATATAAATACTTTGTATCGTTTATTTTTTCATATAATATAATATTAGGTCGTCAAATATCTCCCTTCCGCCTTTTTGTCTTATGAATTTCGTGGCTATGTACAAAGCACTACAGAGTTGGCATCTGGCAATATTATGCATCATTTGAAAGGTCATATCGTACAAAACGACGCTATGCATGATTAGTTTTGATATTGCGTTCGAAAGTTATAGAGTTCACTAACGCCGAAATACGCGCTATTTTAATGTTTTCCTTTGTCAAAGGCAAATCCGCTAGAGAAATGTTCCGTGAGATTAATGGGGTTTTGGAGGATGGCACGCTATCACTTCGAACCGCAGAGGAATGGTTTCGACGATTCAGAGTCGGTGAAAACGACACCATGATAAGCCAGCCGCCGGAAGACCTGTGACGACGAATACCGATCAAATCATGGAATTTATCGAGTTAGACCGGCATGTGGCATCTCGTGACATTGCCCAGGAGATAAGTGTTAGTCACCAAACCATTTTAAACCATCTGCAGAAGGCTGGATACAAAAAAGCGTGATGTTTGGGTGCCACATGACTTGACAGAAAAAACCTTCTGAACCGAATCAACGCCTGTGATGTGCTGCTGAAATGAAACGAACTCAACCCATTTTTGAAGCGGATGGTGACTAGCAACGAAAAATAGATCACATACAACAATATCAAGCGAAAACGGCAGTCGTACAAGGCCGGTGGACCGTCCCAAACAGTTACCAAGCCGGGATTGACGGCCAGGAAATGAGCTGCTCCCATATGGCCAGATGCTTAATTCTACCATCTACTGTGAATAACTGGATCACTTGAAGCAGGCTATCGACCAGAAGCGTCCACAATTGACCAACAGGAAAGGTGTAATGTTCCACCGACACAACGCCAGACCACACACTTGTTGATGACTCGTCAGAAGCTAGGGGAATTCGGATGGGAGGTTTTATCGCATCCAACATATAGCCCGAATATAGCGCCAAGTGATTACCATTTGTTCCTGTTCATGCCGAACGCCCTTGGTGGTAGTAGTACTCAATAGAGGCTTGTGAAAAGTGGCTGTCCGAATTCTTCGCAAATAAGGAGAGGGGTTTCTACCAGAGGGGTATTACGAAGTTACCATCTAGATGGAAACAGATTAGCGAAGAAAACGGTGCATATTTGAAGTAAATCCGACCACTATAACACTTTTTAGAAAGTATTGATTGAAGAGCAAAAAAGCGGAAGGGAGATAAAGAATAAAGAAGAATCTGTTGACGCAAAGCGCAAAAGAATAAAGAAGAATCTGTTGACTGAAAAACATGTGATAAAGTGACTCGCTGAGACGCAGGAAAATATTGATAGTTTTTTAAAATGTCATTTTTACTGCCGAATGTTTCACGTAGGCATGTGGCGTCTTCATGCGAGCCTGGTCAACTACTATCAATAGGCTTGTTCAGTTCAGCGTTTTGTAAAACACGGAATAAAGGTGCATCTTTGGGGTTGCTTCTCAAAGCAGAGCTTCGGAACTTTTTACCTCTTTATTGACCTAAATGCCTAGAAAATGATAAAAATCTATAAAAAGGCTTTATTGCCATCTGCCAAACGATGGTTCATCAGAAAAAATGAAGATTTGATTCTGCAGGAGGACAACGATCCTAAATACTGCAGCAAGCTCTGTACTGAGTGGAAGACTCAATCGGACATCGTTACATTCGATTGGCCGTTGCAGTCGTGCGATACAAACCCTATTGAAATTGTGTGGGCATATATTAAACAGAAGCTTTGTGAAAGACGCGCACACACTTTGAAGTAGTTAACGTACCAAATTCGTCGAATCTGGGGATCGTTGCCACTGGAATACGCCATCAAATTAGTAGAAAGCATGCCTCGGAGGTGCCAGGCAATTATCAACGCCGATGGTGACTGACACATTATTGACCGAATTGCATCATCGTTTGTAATGTGTCCAATGCACGAGGGTAGACTCAGTAGTACCTGGCCTGACCTCGAGGTGGCGGTAGTTGCTCAAAAAGTACTACGCTATTAGAAGGTACACAATCTATGAAGCATATGTCTCAAGATTCTCCCAGTAAGAGTCGTCTCGGGATACCTGGACATTGTATTCTACCTTGCCAACACAAAGCTCTCTATAGCAGTCTTCTCGAGAAACTCGGACATCTTTTTCTATCGTTCAAACTCGAAAGTACAATTTTCTCCATGGAAGCCGTACTTAATATATATATATATATATATATATATATATTGTATAAAATGGTCGACAAAATGTCAACTTTTTAAAGTGGACGTTACATTGAAGCAGCTTTTTATACAGAAGCGACGATAAGTTAATTACGGTCAATTATTTATAGAAATATAGATTTTTATATATAGAGAATTTTTACTTAGATATTATTGAATTGTTTATGGAATCGATTAAATTATTATCTCGGGTGAAGCCGAGACGAGAGATACTAGTATATTGTATATATATTTAATTGTCATACATGTTTGTACACATCGTATGCTATCATGATTTCTGGTTTGCATGACACGAATGATAAATGACTTAAATTTATGATGTACTTGAAAAAGATGTTTCAGATGTCAATAACATATTTTATTACTATAGGACGAACAATGTTTCCCTAAAATTATTTAATACAGGATAAGATAAATAGCATTATTTACAATTTGTTTACGTTGTGCATGATCCTTTTACCTTTTATATTATTTATTTGTATATGTATTGTATAGCTATTATTATATTAAAGCGTCTTACTATACGAGGGTGGTCCCAGAAATACCGGCTTGACTTAGAGGTGGCGGTAGTTGCTCAAAAAATACCACTGTATTAGAAAGTATACAATTTATAAAGCATATATCTCAAATTTGAAGACGCCATGATGTTTATTATTTATTTGACAGCCATCAATAGTGAAAGTTTTCAGTAAATTTGTAAACATGGATAAAATTGGTCCTCGTTATGTGATACAATACGTTTATTTGAAAGGCCTCAGCCCTACCAATATAAAATCTGAACTTGACTCTACTCTGGGTGAGACTACTCCTTCGTTTGTGACAGTACGATATTGGGTATCAGAATTTAAACGAGGCCGTACGAGCTGCGAAGACGAGAATCGCAGTGATCGACCAAACAAGGTGACGACTCCAGAAATGTATAACGAAATGCACAAAGCGGTACTGGATAATCCTCGACTAAAACTGCGCGAGGTAGCAGACATTGTAGTAATTTCAAAAAGTGCGGTGTATTATATATTAATTTTGAAGATTACAAAGCTGTGTACAAGATGGGTGCCGCGATTCCTTACAATGCAACAAAAACAGCGTCGTGAAGATGTTTCAGTTGAGTGTTTGGCAATGTTTCGCAAAAATAAAGCCGGATTTTTATATCGTTTCACCATAAGTGAAACACGGGTCCACTACTTCATACCCGAAACAAAAGAACATGTAAAAAAATGGACTGAAAAAGGAGAAGCGGCTCCAAGAAAGGCAAAGACATCTGCAACATTAAGTCCTTTGTCAATAATCTGGAAAGTCGCTGTGAAAATTAATTCATCATGGAGCTAGTAAAACGTAGGTTAGGTAATGAACACAGTACGTGCCTGAAGGATCATTATAATTCAAGGATCACACCAAGAAGGCGCACTATATACAGCAGTACACAAAGAGGTCTTTTTTTTTTAAAAAAAAACCGTGCTATTTTTGTGTCAAACATAAAATGTGGAAAAACCAAAAAATTAAAGAATAATGTTCTTAGGGATTCTTACCAAATCTTTGAACAGAATAAATTTAAAGATCTTATTTTAAGAATGTGTATTTATGAATTCAGGTATTTAAGTACTCATTAACGACGAGAAAGGGTTTTGGAATACGTCATACAAGCATTCCTCGTCCGAGAAAATAATTTAACCGATTTATTACACAGTTCAATAATATTTATCTAAAAAATACTCTATGCAAAAATCTATATAAATCTACGATGTACATATATATTTACGATCTATTGATCCTATAGATAATTTTACCTATTCTCGCTTCGGTATAAAAAGGTGCTATAACGGCGTCCACATCAGAAAGGTGCTATTTTGCTTTAATTTCAGCTGTCATCAGTAACTAAATATTTGCGATCATTCATGAATGTGTGTACGATGCTAAAAACTTATATTTAAATATAAATATTTATTCGAATTGAAATTGATTTAAATAAGAAATTAATTTCCCTTTTTCTTCTTAATTAACGGATATATACGATTGCCACATGAACATTTTTGACAGGTGTCCTTGTTATATAATTAATAAATGAATAAATATTTCTATTGGTCTTGCAGCCCAATTAAATAAATTAAAACTAATACATAATAATTTCTATATATATATTTATATCAATACTAATACATATCAATATATAATTAATTCAAAATTATAATGACAGTCAGACTGTCCTTGTTTAAAAGCACCCCCATAGACTAATCTGAAATAAAAATATATTAGCTGAAAAAATTCTTTATTAGTTACTTATTATATAATGTAAATATGAAGTCTCAATTTACATCTTACTTTTCTACTTAAAATAATATTAGATTAGGCCATTGTGTTGAATTCAACTAAGAATGTGCCTAACTGCTCATTTACGTAATTTCATATTCTTTTTTAGTTTTTGGAAATAGTTGTAGAACTGTTGTTGTATTGCTGTCTTTATTGCATTGAAGTACTCTCACATGCCAAGTGCAACAAGAAAAGCAGCCGTTGAGAAGTTGTTTGTTAAACATAAATGATGGGTTACTTACGTATGTCCAAAAAACGCTGTTACCAACAAAAACAAAAAAGTCTACAAAATAATTTTAAATGAATGTACAATAAAGTTGAGGGTAATAGCCGATACTCTAAATATAGCAAAAGAACGCATTGAATATGTCGTGCATGAATATTTAGACATGCGAAAATTGTGTACAAAGTCGGTGCTGGGCGTGCTCATGGTCGATAAAAATAACAACGTCTTTCATGGTTTGAAATAATGTTTATCGTTACTTCATCATGATACAGAAAAAAAATTTCCGTCGATATATTACAATGGATGAAATATACCTCCATTAATACACTTTAGTGTCTAATCGACAGTTTACGGAGTGGACTCGAAACGCGTTCAACTGAATCCCACGCGTGGAAGGATGCAATAGCCAAATGCAAAGCTGGCAAGGATATGTCATCAGTATAATGTGATGCGTATGAAATAATTACATTGAGATGGAAAATAAGATTAATAACGATTATTTCGTAGCACTCCTGCAATCTTTAAAGGAAAAAATCTACGGGGAGCTTTGTATTCGCAAAGTAGAATACACCTAGGTATGATTTCTATAGGAAGTTTTGAAAAGATATAATCCCTTTAGAAGTCATTTCAATATCCATGGACATCGTATCCTAACCACCATATATAAAACACCCCTCAGAAGTCATCCCAAGGCAACTGAACATCATATCCTATTGTTCAAACATGAAAAAATGCGTAAAACTTTATTAAAAATACCATGAACTCGCGTTCCAAATTTGAAACACCATAATCCTCATAGAAAACGTCGAGAAATATCTGGACATCATATTCTACTTCCCAAACACTAGAACTCTACCCCAGAAATCTGGTGTTCGTATTCTACTATTCGAAGTCCCCCTGGAACTGATCTCGATACTACTGGTCATCGAATTCTACCGTACAAAAACAAAACTTCTCGTAGAATTCGTCTGAGGAAACTTGGATATCGTATTCTACGACGGCACGACCACAAACATCTTAGGAGGAGTCGTCTTGATATCTCTGGACATCGTATCCTACCATCCGAACAAAAAACTCCACCTAGAAGTCGTTCTAATATATTTTAACATCGGTTTCTACGATGTGAACACAACGCTCATCTCATGGCACCTCCAAATCTTATTTTACTGTACAAACACTAAAATCTTTGTAATAGTCGCTGCAAATACTAGGACCATAGATTTACATATCGGACCGCACAATGTGGGAACAGAGTTGAAGTAATAAATATTTTTATTCGTCTTTATGATATACCAAAATTAAAAATGGACTTAGGAATGGAAAGGGAATCGTTTCCCGTCGAAAGATAAAATGGCGAATTTTTTTTGAGATATGTGAATTTTTAAAAGGCACGAAGAGTTATTTAAACATTTTAATAAATTTTGGGACCCTGATGTTGCCATGTCGAGATAAGGTGTGGCAGCGGACGATCGCTCCATTTTTCAGTACATTCAAAAGAATCTGTGGCTACTCTTTTGAGCAGTATGTCGCTCGAATTACGCGTGTTATTTATTTCTCAAAATAAATTTATATTGAATTTAATCGAACAGTTGTTGAAGAAGAATGGAAATAATTTACTTAATTTAGAGCAAAAAAGGGGTGAAAACATATTAGAAAAAAATATGAAGATGTTTTGGGATTAACTGTAAAAATTTATTGAATAAAATCAGTTACAATATGTGGAATTGTTCGACTTCGACATCGACAAGAAACCTACTCCTGAGTTTACGAGACGACCCTGGCACGCGGAGTGTGTAAGTCATAGTTTATACACAACATTTTTTGGTCCTTCCAGACGGATCTCTATTAATACACACAGAGATTCAATTTTGTGTTAGTGATATTGTGGTAGTGATAATCAGAATTTATAATTTAAGTGTACTGTTCAATAACGTATGCACCATTAGTAGAAACTTGCTCAGCATACAGCAAGTATTAAACATTGTGTGGAACAATCAGTGATGAGTGCAGCTACTTTTATTAAACATTTGACAATTTAGATTTTTATCAATCTATTCTATTTACGGATAGAGCCATGAAATTTATGGAAAATCTAGTTGCTCTGGCGGAATAACTATTAGTTTATTGCAAGCTTTAATTTGGATTATTTATTTACAATCCGAGAGAACATAACCGTGCAGAGTTATCGAGAATACAGCTGCTCTGGCGGAATAACTATTAGCTTATGGAAAGCTTTAGAACAAACTCAACAAAAGGATCAACATAGATAGTCGTGTAGACGTGCGGACATTTCATTTGCCTTAACAACAAGAGCCAGTGATCTATAGTGGGCGGCATTCTTCAATCATCATCTTCAATCTTTCATTTAACGAGTAAGCCTGTAAAAATTACCTATCACTTCCTTATCATCCATATCAATTTATTCGCTTCGACTCAATTATAGTCAAATTTAAGAACTTCGCGCTTAAATATCAACTACAATTGCTGAAATGTCTAACTTTAAATCTCTATCCCAAATCCGTGTTACTGTAAAGGATTAAATAACGCGCCTATTGAATTATATAAAGGATGACATAAATGAAATTAGAAGTTAGATGAATTAAAACATAGATGAATTAGAAGTAGAAGAATATAACAAAGAATTTAGCCAAACGCACTTAGCTATAGAGTTGCTGGACGAGACCGGAGATCATGAAAACGAACAAATTCATTTTAAGAACTCGTATTTACAGTGCGCGGTAATATTAAATAAACGTTTGCGAAAACATCGAATTAAAATTAATCCACTTCGGCAAGTAGGAGAAAATCCATTACCTACGGTTACGGTAAAACAACCTAATACTTTATTACCAAAAATTCAAATTCAACCCTTTGATGGTAGCCTAATCGAATGGCGTAGTTTTTACGATACATTTAGATCAGTAGTGCATGAAAATTCTGATTCACCTAGTGTACAAAAATTTCATTATCTAAAGAACGTTCTTCGGGGTGATTCGGCTTCTATAATTTCAACACTGAGTGCATCAGACGATAATTACTTTGTAGCTTGAAACTTATTAATAGAAAAATGCGACCAACCGCGAGAAATTATACAACAACATTTAAGATTGTTATCAGATTTATCTGACTTACAAAAACATTCTCCTGGAGACTTGTGCTCCTTAAAGGAGAAGGCACAGATGCATATTAATTCATTAAACGCGCTTAAATGTCCGGTTGAACATTAGGATATAAATTTAGTATATTTAGTCACAAGAAAGTTTAATAGACTCACGCATCGAACATGGGAGCGCACATTAGATAATAAAGAGATGCCCATGCTTGAAAGATTATATGAATTTCTAAATAAATAATCTAGAGGGGAAGAATTAAATACCAATCGTTCAGATCGCGCAGTAAAAAATAATGGCCCCTTGGAGAATCGAATAAGTTATAATTCACGGGATCGCATTCAATCGTATGTTTCAAATTCTAATTCGAGCCAGCCAAATTGTAATTATTGTCGACAAAAGGGACATTTAATTTATAATTGCAAAGAGTTTTTAAAACAAACTCCGCGTGCTCGTTACAATTCTGCTCGAAAATCTCTACAATTCTCTCGAAAACAATTGAAGCTTTGCGTTAATTGTTCAAGAGATAACCACTATACGAGTAAATGCCTTGCCGTCGGATGCAAGCAATGCGGTTACAAGCATAATAGCCTCTTATATTTTATAGAAAAAAGACAACTAGATACTCTAAAGGACAATAATAGTGATGCACAAGTTTCTCTTCCCGTTGAACAAGAACATACAAGTTTTCAGAACTGTAATCATACATCGGCATTTAAATCTGAAGTTTTGTTAAGGACAGCGGGTGTAATTATGTTACATAATGATGGCTATGAGCATGAGGTTCGGGTACTATTAAACGGAGGTTCCCAACCGGATTTCATTACTGACAACCTAGTAAGTAGATTAAAATTAGCAAAGAAGCGCACTAACATCCCCTGTTCAGGATTAGGCCAAACATTAACAAATGCGCAATATAGCGTAAGAACGATATTAAAATCAAAGAATAGCAATTATACCCCGACACTTACGTTAATTGCGTTCCTACAATGACAGGCACATTACCTTCGTCGCAGATAGATAGGAAACAATTAGCTATACCGAAAAATATAAAATTAGCAGATCCTAAATTTTATCAGCCTCATGATATTGAAGCACTTATAGACAATGAGATATTTTATGAATTATTAAGTATAGGGCAAATACGTTTACCTAATTCTTCGACACTTTTACAGAAAACGCGATTAGGATGGATAGTTACGGGTTCGATACAGATAAATAAAACGATTAATAATAAATTTTGTCACTTAGTGGCACTCGATAGGCAACTGAGTAAATTTTGGGAAATAGTTTAAAATAAAAAAAATAGAAAAAAGTAAATTCCTTTTAGTAAACATTTTTCCGAAGAAGAGCAGGCATACGAAACTCATTTTTCAAATAACTATATACGCGATACATCAGGTCGATTTATAGTACGGCTACCATTTAAAAGCAATCTCAACAATTTCGGGACATCTTATAATGTAGCATTAAAACGCTTTTATTCATTAGAAGGTAACTAGCGAGCGATAATTCATTGCATGAACAATATAGTAATTTTTTGAAGGAATATGAGAATTTAGAATACATGACAAATATTACTGATATAGATGATAGGAAGACTGGTTTCGATTTGCCACATCACGCTGTAATAAAGGACTTGAGTACTACTACCAAGGTATGAGTTGTGTTCGATGGCTCTGCCAAAACCTCGAGTAATTTACCGCTTAACGATACCTTAATGATAGGGCCAAATTTACAAGATAATTTAATAGAAATAATTATGCGATTTCGGATACATAAATACGTTTTAACAGCTGATATTGAGAAAATGTTTCAGCAAATTAAAGTAAACGATTTTGATGCAAATTATCAAAAAATAATATGTCGTGAAAATAAAAAGCAGCCACTTAAAATATTTAGATTATCAACGGTGACATACGGTACACGGTACAGCTTCTGCACCTTATATTGCCGTTCGATGTTTACACCAGTTAACAAAACATGAAGTTCAAAATTATCCTTTAGCGTCGACGCGATTGCTTAAGACTTTTATATGGGTGATTTGCTTACGGGGACTAATACTTTATAATCAGCCTTTCTATTAAAAAAGAAATCAGTAATTTATTAAAATCAGCAGGATTTAATTTAAGAAAATAGGCTTCCAATAATACTCAGCTTATGACTGAAGATGAAAGCCCCATAGATATTTCTAAATACTTAAGTGAAACTCACAAGGTTTTAGGAATACCGTGGAATCCGAGACAAGATAACATTCATTATACGATAAACCCGGTCTCTATTAAGGGACGTAAGTAGGGGAGTATTAAGGGAGTAACAAAAAGAACAATTTTGTCACAAATTACACAATTATTCGACCCTTTAGGTTTATTAGGGCTGATCATAACACATGCTAAGTTAATAACGCAGGAGCTTTGGAAGGCGAAATTTGCTTGGGACGAATCAGTTCCTCATAATTTACATTCATTTGGGATAGATTTTCAAAATGAATTACCATTACTAAATAAATTCCAAATTGATAGAAAAGTTTTAATCGACGATTGGATTGATTTCGAATTACATGGATTTTTTGATGCGAGCAATAAAACTTATGGGGCCTGCATTTATTTACGTTCGAAAAATAAAGACAATATTCAATCGGTGACGTTAATTCGTGCAAAATCACTTATAGCTCCGCTGAAAACTATTTAACTTACTTTCTGAATTATATCAATCTATACTTTACGCTTTAAATATGAAAATTAATAAGGTTTATTTATCTTCGGATTCATCTGTAACGTTAAATTGGATAAGGACTTCTCCACATTTACTAAAGACATTTGTAGCCAATAGAGTCTCGGGAATTCAAAGTAATTCTGAAATAAAAATGTGGCTGCACTTCTCCTCACAGGATAACCCTGTTGATCTTATATCGCGTGGGCAAACAGCTTCAAAAATTTTAAATTGTAATTTTTGGCTCACGTGTGCTTCGAGGCTATCTGAGAATAGAGACAAATGGAAAATATCATCGATTAAAACTAACAAGATATTAGAACAACATGTTAAAGTAGCATTAGTAACAGAAATAGATTCTTTAAGTAAAAAATCGAAAGACGATCATCTATAAGGCGAACTTTTCGAAAGATGATCATCTATAAGGCGTTTAAATAGATATGTTTCGTATTGTATAAGGTGAACTCACAATAAAGAGTCAAGTAAGAAATTAAGAGGGCCTCTTAGCCCTAAAGAAATAAATGATGGGCATTTGCGCATTTTAAAATCAATACAACCACCATCTTTTATTGAACAAAAAAAATATAATATTTATCCTTTAAATCCTTTTATTGATGAAAATGATATTGTATGCGTTGGAGGAAGATTAAGAAATGCTCCTATGAGCTTTGATCGCAAATACCCGATTCTTTTGCTGAAATCTCGTCATGTAACAAAATAATTCTGACTGTGCATATTGAAAATTGGCACTCAGGTATACAAGCAACACTAAATGTCGTTAGGCATAAATATTGGCCTTTAGATGGAAAAAATTTGACTCGTTATATTATACATTGGTGTGTTCACTGTTGTAGATTGAAGCCGCAATTTATAAATTATATTATGGGAAACTTACCCGAAAGGCGCGTTTAGCAAGCTAGGCTATTTAAAAATGTTGGAATCGACTACTGTGGTCCGTTTTATATAAAAGAAAAAAAATTCAGAAATAAAGTGAAAGTCAAGGCTTACGTTGTAGTATTTGTGTTTTGCTACCAATGCAACACATTTAAAACTTGTAACTGATTTCTCAACGGAAACTTGTCTAGCTGGAATAAAACGATTCTTTGCACGAAGAGGAAGGGCGAAATATATATATAGTGATAACGCTACTAATTCTGTAGGTTCGAAAAATGAAATACTAGAATTGAAGGGTTTAATTTTTTCGTCTGATTATAATGATAAGATAAGCAACTCATTAGCTGATCAAAGCGTTAATTGGTATTTTATACCATCCAGGGCTCCTCACTTCTGTGGTCTATGGGAGGCCTTGGTGAAGTCATTCAAGCATCATTTCTATCGAAAAATAGGCAATGGTTTATTTACATATGAACAATTTTATGCTTTCGTAGTTGAAATGGAAGCAATTTTAAATTCTCGTCCCCTAACACCATTATCCACTGATCCAAACGATCTCGTTCCACTTACTCTTAGCCACTTTTTGATATGTGATTTATTAAAGGGCGTGCCCGAACATGATATCAAGGATATTAGCGAAAATAGATTATCCTTTTGGCAACATATACAGCAAGTGATACAACATTTTTGGCAACGTTGGCAAGGACAATATCTGAACCAATTACAGTGAAGAAGTAAATGGTATTTGAGAAATGTTGATACAATCCAAGTTGGAACCATGGTTATCATAAAGGACGATAATTTACCTCCTTTGCAATGGAGCATTGGGCGAGTAATCGCCACTCATCCTGTAGAAGACAAAATCGTCCGTGTTGTAACTGTAAAGACAGCATCTGGCACCTTTAAAAGAAGCAACAAGCGACTATGTCCTTTACCTACCAAGCCTTTATAAATAATTTTATAAATTTTATGTACATTTTGAACTGTGACTAACTTAGATAGGATCCTATTTATTTACAATTTATACGCTCTATCTACCATTTAATCACAATTATACATATGTAATTTGCATTTATGTGAAAAGGAAAACGTGATCGTTCAAGGCGGGCGGTATGTTCAGTTATTTATTAAAAATCTATTGAGAATCCATAATTTGAACCGTGCATATTCTGATATGTGCAGATATAAACTTGTAAACTCTTGGGGATATTCCCTTAATTATCCCACACCTGTCTACCTGCCCATACCCTGGAACACCACCCCAGCCTTCCCTTCAGTATAGAAATCTCCACTACACTCATGAAACCAAAGAACAGTCTAAACAGTGGATTGGACCAAGGGAACCAACTCCAAAGAAGGCAAAAATAATTTTCGGCGAATAAAGTTATGGCTATATACATTGATTACCTTGAAAAGCGTAAAACTATCACTGTTCAATACTACGCAGACTTATTGCAACGTTTGTGCAACGAAGTGAAAATGACCTCATCTGGCGAAGAAAAAAATCTTGTTTCATCACGATAATGCACCAGCGCACACGTCAATCGTTGCGATGACTAAAATCAACGATCTGATTCAAACCTAGCTCTGAGTGACTATGATGTGTTTCCTAATCTCAAAAAATTACTTGACGGTAAGAGATTTGCGGACAATGAAGAAGCTGTAAATGTGTATTTTGAGAAGCTTGACGAATCAATCTATAAAGATGACATTACTAGACTAGAACACCGCTATGAGAAATGTATCATCCTTGGAGATTATGTTGAGAAATAAAAAAAAAATTTTAAAAACGTTGTTTTTTTTGGTCAGCCGGAAACTTATCAATCCACCTTCGTATATATATATATATATATATATATATATATATATATAATTTGATATTCTATATTTCTTTTTCTAAAAATGGTTTATTTATAGAGAGATATTGACAGCCTGTAGATATTTTACACAATAAACAGCTATAGATTAGTTCAATATGTAATATCTATGATAATAAAATTAGAAAGATTGCTACTGCGCATAATTAATAGCTGATTGTTAATTATTGAAACGTTTCGACGTGAGTTATCGATTGTAGAAGAAAATTTATGATTCTATTAACTCTACGAAAAGCAGTAAGTCAGACTAGATGCCTTGATTTAGCAAACTGTCTGTTGTAATTGACATCGTTGGTGAAAGAAACCTTGCTCAAAATTGTGCCTGACTATCGTTTACTATGAAATCTTAGAATTTCTTACGTTTAAGCTATCTGTGCTGACTGTTCTTTTTAAATAACAGGAGACCACACGAGAATATCATTATTACGATATCTCTCATTAAGTAATTATATAATATCACTTTAGTGGTGATGCGTGCGATGGTTAGAATAACTGATCTCTCTCTCTCTCTCAAAAGAAAACAAAATTGGGAGTCCAAATTATTGTATCCCTTATGAAATATAGCGTTTTATCATAAATACGACAAAAACAGATAATAGGTATGTCAAAATATACAAAAAATCAATATTCATTTTTTCGTAAATATTTTCTATCCTGCATTAGCAAAAAAGGTACAGGTTTTTCAATACGTAGAAGTATTATTAATATTATAGAGAATAAATATTTTCAAGTTATGATACAGAAAAAACCTATACGTAACTGCATTATACGGCTTACTACTTACCTTACGTAACACGTTACGCAGCTGTACTTATTAAATATTTATTTAATATAATTAGTACTTTTACTTTACTGAAACTATATTATTTATATTATAAAACTGATAAAAATAGTGTTAACTATAACTAAATTTTTTAAAGTTTATTGTGAGGTATAAATACAGTTCAATAGATTATGTATACGTTATGGATATTTATACTAAATATTTAAACGTTTTCGTTTTTTCAGGTTTGATAGAACATTACATGTTTCAATTCGCTTGACAGCTTTATTTAACCAATTAAATAAATATAATCTTCCTTTATTTCCATTGAATAATAGTTGTTTTTCCAACATAGATAGCTGATTTCTAAGTGGTGTTGCTAAACAAGGATTTTGTGCAAAATCCATAATAAATATAAATCGGCATTTAAACACCTGAAACATAGTATAAAGTATGTTTTTATTTTATTTCAGGTAATGAAATAGGTGAAAAGTTTTGAATGTTTATTGAAAATTCAGTAGTATTATAATTTTGGGCTATATTCATTCACGGTTGAAATTTATCTGATACATTCAAATTTACAATTAAAGCAACTAAGACGCTCTGTGCATATTTTCTAGGCTTACTTTATGGCATAAATTTAGAGAATGAATGTACACAACTATATAAATATTTTCTTATTTTTAGAAGATTATCATCGTATATAATATATAGGTAGTAACGGAGCGCAACTGTTTGGATGGCCGTACAAACGCGTAGCTCAACTTTACCAGTCGTGCATATGCAGTGCTGCCCAGTCCAACGCCGACATTCCGAGGCGCGCACATATCTTCTGAGCCCTAGCTCAAGTAGAGATGCAGAGGCCGCGGAATTCCTTCACAATCCCGATAAACGGGAGATGAAGGTGGTGACTGCCGAGATTCCAGTGAATTAGTGACAGACGAGGTAGGAAGAAAAAAGAAAAATATGCGGGCTAATTATTGTTAAAATAAAATACTCCTTAATAGAAAATATTAATGAAACATGATTCGATAAAAAATGACATACGCTCTGTGCATTCGATTAACACGGCACACACCATGTGCCCTCACTGTCTCTTCCTCCCTGTTTTCTCTCACATATATATACACGACCAGATGCGCGATGCACGCACTTGAGCGCCGGCATTGATACAAGCGTACGACGTGGCAGTACACGACATACATCGTCAGATTGTACGATCGCGCGGCAACCGATTGCAAGTTACAGCCAAAAGAAGTTTGTATTTCTGAGTTGTTGTTAAGTTGAGTCTGTTAGCTGAGTCTGTGACCCAGCCTATACAATCGCTGTTTGGTGTGAGCAAGCACGCTTTTTCATGCTCGTTGCGCCACCGGTAGGAGTAAAACTTGCCTCTCACGCGTGAGAACTTGTGGCTTGCTGACTACGCATAGGTAATCGAAGCCTCCGATCTCTAGGGATCCAGTGATACCAAGGCCTTGTCACCTAAATCTTAATCTCCTTTAGGAGCCCTGACTTTGTAGAACTGCAAGTTCTTAACATGCATCGGCCGTTTAACCTTTTCGTCAGCGTTAAAGTTAAGTTCGAAAATGTTTAACCCCAAGCGTAGTATCGCTTTATATTTCTAAGAACCTTAGCACGTTCTTTACTGCTATGCCCATAGATGAGAGGATAATTTTTCTTCCACAAATATTTACCCGCGGTGTAATCTACCCCACACCTCTATCGTAACAATCGATCCATCATCTATCGTAACAATCCGCTTGCCAGCTTTGCGGTGCAGTCGCCTGCGTGATGGCTTCTTCTCACACACCGCGAAGCTTATCGAGGCGACATCGACACTCGTCAAGGGCATCTACTGCCACCTCCCTTTGGGCAGCTCCCCTCTGGATATTTACACGCCAAGTCTTCGACGTACTTTGCACTGTTCCTTATGATCGACTTAACCGCACGGTTCACACGTTTTACGGGGTTTGTCTGAGGACGATAAGAGGGCGTGAATGCGTTCTCTATCGCTCTCTGGCATATAAATTTTGTGACAGCGCGGTTGTGGTATTCGTACCATGATCCGTCAAAAACAGTTCGGGTACTCCGTACCAGAGGTACATTCTCGTATCAAACTCTCAGAGCACCCTGTACATACTTGAATAGCGGATCAATATTACTTGAATCCATCGCTTAAAAAAATCTTCGAATACGAGGATATACTCGTATCCGTGCGTACTTTTAGGGAAGGCGCCTATGACGTCACTTGTCCGCACAAGGCCGTCGGGAGCCTTCTGCTTTACTTTACACTGTTCGCATAGCTAAATCTAGCGTACATACGCTGCATAACCTAATACCAGGTCAGTAGTACGATTAGGCCACGGGAACATACATATTTTCACGGTCCGTGTGACCAGCCGTGGGCTCGTTGTGGCATTCAATATGTACATATTTCTACTGTTTTTCAAAAATAACGCTCGTTTAAATAGCGTCGTTCTCAGAGATTCTGTCTATATGAGGAAATTCGCAATTTCTAGAAAGGATAAGTCGACGGATATTTCTGTACGATTTCTCGTCGTTCCAGGTACGGCGAATCGAAAGAGTCGTTTGCCCATGGCACTGTGCAAATGGACGTTTCGCTCTCCTCATGCATGCTGAAAACGGCGTTAAGCACATAGTTCAAGGCACCGATACGGGGCTTATCACCTTGCAGTTCGAGCATCCAAGAGGCCAAACGACCAGGGGTGTTCAGAGAGTTGCAGAGACATTGAAGAGAGTTGTGGTCTGTTCACATCATAAAGTGATAACTTTTCAGATCAGGTCTGAACTTCCGTGCAGCCCGTAGAATGGCCAAGCACACAAGTTAGTTGCGCTCGATCGTGGTCACCATACGGCTAGCAAATTTTTGCGCTTGCAGCTCGGTGTCTGCGCATTTCATCTACTACCTGCTTTAGAGCCGCTTCTATCTCGTCGTTCAGTTTGGCTGTCACAGATTCTCCAACAAATATCATAGGCATTATTTGATGCGTGTCTAACTTTATACTAACGGCCGCAATTGGACGTTTTCGATATCTTATTCCGCCGGGGCTGAAGTTGAACATTCAAGTGACGGCAGACATTTGTACAATTACTAAGCTTTACTAAGCAGATCCATATTCACGATACTTTAAGAAAATAGGGTACATTCGTCATTGGATTGCAGAGAATGTGGTTTTGGAATCGTGGGAGTATAGTACGGTGTAGCAAATCTAGCTGTTTCTTCTTTAACAAAGGTCGGACAATTTTGCGCATAATCGTCATGAGGTAGATAATTTAGTCATGCATGTACTTATCTATGCTTTGAATGCGCTCGTTTGCTTCCAAGGCCAACCATTGTTGAGATCTATGATTGGTCCTGTACCACCGTCGGGCCTTGGTGGTCCATTGATTGCGGTTGCAGCGGTACCTCATACCAGCAACATCGACCATTAACTTGGCGAGAGATGAGAGTATTTTGCTCTCTTTGAAATTCGCGAGCTTTCTATATTTCTGAACTCGTGTGAAGAATGATGCTCTCCTCGCAGACGTAACTCCTAGCGATGCACAATATTAGCAACGTCCTTGCTTTTAAGACACTTACAGGATTCTTCAAGTTTTCTGCAGTTATCTTAACAGTTGCGGAACTCTCCGGCCCTCAGAGTGTACTAGCTCCCGTGGAGCTGGGCCATAAACACTATACGTTGTCTGGCGGCAGCGTAGAATCAGTCACAGTTATTACAGCTGTTGGCACGCCTGCAGTTTCTATATAATTTATCGTGAACGTATCTCGAAAGTTCACGTGCTATCGGTAGCTTATTGGGAGCGCAGTGTACGATGCTGGCTTGAATTTAACAACTGTCTGCGGACACATTATTCTCGATTGCTGCGGATATGTCTGGTTGCTACTGTGAATCGATCTAAAAATCTGAAACTTATTTAAGTCAGGTATGATGTGTCCAGAGCATTGGTTTGCTCTGCAAACTGTGCACAATGTGCCCGCATTGGAGTTGCTACATTTTCCGCCGCTTCTTGAATTTATGGCTACATTTACGGGCGCTTGTTGGGTGACCGGTCGTTAAGCTCTTTACCGGAGGGGCATAGCATCACTAATCGACGTAAGCATGTGCGCTATATTTAGATAAAAAACAATGCTATTCTATCAAAAATAAACGTATTTGTCGATGCCTTTAAGTTGGCTCATCTTCTTTTCATCAATATGCGCCTGAACCGAACTGTTTGTTCGAATACTGCTTCGGTATTCTGCTGAGTCGAATCGACGAACTTATCTGCTTGTGATCGCCTAAGAGCTATCGACAGAGATTTATTAACCTCTCTTGTCTCTAGGTAAGCCAGATCAAGCCGTTGTACTTATTTACGTAATTTACGAGCTGGTCTTTGCATTACATAAATTTATATATACGTGTATGCGTGCGCACGTCTATATATATAATAATTTTACACGCGCAATAGGGTGCATTAGATCGAGAGATGACATGGCCAGAGATGGAAGTCTCACTAAATTCTCGTCGAGGTTATCGGGCTGGTTAGCTACGGAAATTTTACTTATGATGGAGGCGCAATAGAATCGAATGACGCCACTTACGCAAGGATGTGCGTGAAATGCAATAAAGTTATTGACGAAAAGAAATGAGGTGGCAATATGGTCGACTGTAACATTCGGGCTGCACTCACTTCAGAAAAATAAATTCATTTTCCCATGCACTTTAGACATATTGGCCATTACATGCCGCGAATTCGAGAAATCAAGTCCATAATTAATTATACATTTTATTTATATAGGGTATACAAGTAAGTTTCCTGCGTTTTTTTTCCAAAATGTCGAATTTTTATTATTATGAAACCATGGTTCCATATTCTTTAGTCAATGAATCGTCCATCAGAATCTATAACTTTCTCCCATCTTTCTGGCAATTGATGAATTCCAGACAAACCAATTTCTCGTCTTTCGAGCCGAACAACATATTGAGCAAATTTTTTTTTCCCTATACTGAACTGAAGCGTATGCCCATATCAGCGTTCTGCATTAATCGAAACAAGTAAAGATCAGTTACTTTTATACCGCTGCAGTAACATTTCGTTACGATCACTGAACCGAGTGACTTGAAGAACAACTAAATTCCCTAGAGTATATCCAGTCCATGATCACTTCTGCTTCTGCACTTCATCACTCAATATTTTCGACGCCCAGTGCTTAATAACAACATACAGAAGTGATTTTGTAATTGGTGCCTTTATATGATAAGAGATTGATAGATAACAAAGTGTTCTGAAGTTTACTACTGAGACGTTTTCTGTGACCACATTAAATTATTGCTTCAGAGAGAGAGAGAGTAGAGACGTCATGAAAACTAGGAGCAATTTCGGCCATACATCCAAGTTAATAACGGAGGCAATAATTAAGCCTTAACTAATCCTATCATAGCAATCTTAGATTAATCGACGCTCGTCTCCTCTACCGTGATTACCTATCCATACAAAGAGACAAGTTCGAGATAGAAATTTCGAATGAGATATTAAAAATATCCTATTTTTTCGAAAAACAGAAGATGATAATACTGAACATAGCAATATAACTTGAACTGCTGATCTATACGATCAAAGCTATCTGAATTAGCTAAGTAGCACCCAGACAAGCTTCCAAAATCAAAAATAGTTTGAAGATAATTGTGTTTGCATAGTCCTAAAAAAGTCATTGTAAAGATACCACAAAAATCGTTCCTCTCAATGAAAAATAAAAGTTCTGATAGAATACCCTAATAGCACGGCGAATACGAGAGGGATACAGATATAGTTGCAGTTTCCAAGAAATATTGCCCTGGCTAGTCTAAAAATGTAAATAATAATATAAAAATTTGTCATATATGTCAGCAGAGTAAGGTAGAATAGTCACCAACAATCAGCTGATCTATGGATACATGAACGAGCTGATCAGTAAATTCTGGTAGAAAGAATTAATCATAATCTTTAGAACTATATTTTGGCTTTTCTAGACAATACGTGCGACAATAAATGGAATAAAAAGTTTACACAATTTAAGCTCCTTAATGAATAGGTTTCCTGATACCTTCATCATCAGAAGCACTCCAGAATGATTTCGTTTTTTAAAAAAATTGATTCTGCCAGACAATTTTGTGATTTATGTAGGTTAAGCTCACAGTAAAAAGTTTTGAAAGAACAAAAGAAATCCACTGGCTAGTGAAAATGTATGGATAAAGAAAGTTATAGTCCTCCATTAAGAAAACGTTGAAAACAACGACGTCGTGCTGGATATTATAATGCTAGTCTTTCTCTCTCATCTTATTAAGGTAGCGAGAAGATGTCGAAGAAAAAAATTGTGTTCTATTCTTCGCCATTTAGAAAGCGTTTTTTTCTTTTCTGTTTTTATATTTTGTAAAAAAATTTATATTTAATTTAAAATAAAACCTGTGTAGTTCAATTAACCTCTTATTAGTTCCACATTCTGACTTATCGCCGCAGAATACGCGTGTCGATGAGCAGTAACCGCATCTCGTGGGAATAAACTGACACTCGCAACCATGATACAATAATCGTGAGAGCTATGCTCACATAAATGTAGCAAACTCGCCAACCATGAGAATAGCGTTCAATTTTTTTGGAGAGAATGTTTTTTCTCGAAAGCTTTACATGAAAATGGATTGAAACATAATTTAGGCGTATATGCATTATAGAAATACACAAGCTTTATTTGCAGAGTAATTCAGATACTAATGTGTATATTAAGTTCGTATGTACATGAGTGTATATGTTAGTGTTAGGTGACGCTCCCTTGCGACGCAATTTCGTTAAAACATTTCATTAGGACTGTCACAATCTTGTATATACTGTGATTGAAAAGATATTATAAAAGCTAGTGTATCAACTTTATTTGCCGGTATAATATTTTTGAGATTCAGTTGAAAATTATGAACTTTTCGAATATCACTCTAGAGATATTCAAGATTCATAAATTTCAATGCATTTGATACGAAATGATGGAGTAGTATGTTAATATTGGATATAATACCATAGATTTTAATTTTGTTGTTTAGAAAATTAAGAAATATACATTGATGTTTTTCTTCGTGGAATTTTTGGTTGTCTTTCTCCAATGAAACTATACATTCTTTCTAGTTATTTAAAGATGAAGTAGAAGTATCGTATTTTTTTAGTAAATCGTTTGGACAATCGTTAATATAAGAACTATTTTTATTTAAGCGATTGAATAATGCTTCTGTACGTCGATGATGTGGACGGAAAATTTTGCCACCCGATAGGTAATGCTCGTGTACTAGTACAAGGAACCATTTCAATATTTATAATTCTTATACTATCAACAGAGATAACCTCGAACTTCTGCTATTATTTACTATATAATTTAAAAATTATTGTTAATTAAGTGCTAGTATTTTGATTTTAGGTTCTAAAAACAATTTTATAAACATGTAGAGTATTTTGGACTCAAGCAATAAGCGCATCTGTTTGTTCACTATAATTAAGCACCGCACTTATTTCCTAAATTCAGAAGTGTTTCAGAAGCAAAAATTAAGATCACATATCTGTATCCTTCAAAAAAAGGATTATGTAGTCTATGTACATAAATAAATAATATTTGATTAGATATAATTCGTATCTCTAATGCACTTATAATACACTATAAACCATATTTCTTTAGATTTTTAGTTAGTTTATATATTGTAACGGGATATTTATTTATGAAACATCCAGTAGAAGTACCCGTTAACAGAGGTGTAAAAAACACCGAACGGATTAAATTGTTTAAAACAATTTATTTGGATCGTAGGCTCTTTACGGATATTTCTTCCTAAGACTTATCTTTTTATCCTGGAATTTATTTAAATAATAATATATAGATTAATAGATTATTAATAATCCAGGAAAGAACGGGTTAAATATCAGGTAAAGGGGGGAATATTTTTATGTTTTCTATTACTAATAAAAAAAAAAGATAATCTATTTAGTTAAAGAAGAAAAGACATTTTAAATTTATTAAATTATATAAAATTATAATAAATAATATACTACTATATAATATACTACCCCTATCTAATATGCACCCGCGCTATTAACGCACGATTCCGTTCCTACAGGGTGTGAGAGAGAAAAATTTATAAGTATAGCAGAGAGACAAAGCAACAAGGGCGCCACCTTAAAAAGAATAAGAGGAACTACTACCGAAAGCTGTGTACGCGCTTGTTACTCTTAGAATTTATATTCTATGTCTGTATCTCTCTTTCTCTCTCACACTTTATAATACTAAATTGAGATTTCTTTGATTTTCTAATTGCGATAATAAATGAAATCGGTAAAGAAAAACTATGATTTAATGAAACCCGAAGATATAAATACCAAAGAAAAATTTACCAACCTTATTGAATGTTGTTGAACCTTATTGACGCTGGAAAATCACAACGCAACGATGGTCAATCACTGCAATCCTAGATTCTGTCCGTACTAATGGACGTACTAATCACCGGCTGGTTTACTAATCTCTTTAATTATTTCGTAGAAAGTTCTACGAAAATTTACTTCTACTGGGTAACACGATAGAAATCCTATCTTTTAAAACTAGGTATTTATCAATGTCTCTAATTGCTTTTTTTTTACTAAAATGTGCACGACCAAATTCGAATCTATTCAAAAAAACTATATATATTAATTATATCTCCACTATATCTTAACTATAGATTCGGTATAATAAATTTAGAATTTATTCTCCTTCTCTCTCTCTCTCTCTCTCTCTCTCTCTCTCTCTCTCTCTCTCTCTCTCTCTATTTTTCCCCTTTTCCCTCCTTTTTTCCATTTGTTGTAGTAATTAACATGTATAGGGTAAAGTAACTTATACATGTTACAATATATATATATATATATATATATATATATATATATATATATATAAATATAAAATTATGTCATATGAACATTAATTACTTTAAAAAATAATATGAAAAGACGTTATATATTCCATGGTGAAAAGCCTGATAAATTTATACTTGCTTATTTTTTATTCGGTCTACAAGTAAGTTTCCAGCGTTAGTAAAAATATGGCGGCACTAAGGAATTCCACGCAAAAATGTCAGTCCTCATGTGTTGTTTTTGTATATTCTGTATCTGTCAACAATTATGCAGCATTATATTTGACCAATTCTTTTGTCGTCGTTGATTTTATCGAGGATCATCATGGCAAGTTTGCAACCAAATGAGATATAAAATTCATGATGCGTTTATTAAATGAAATTTAATGCATTTAAAAAAATGAATTTGTTAAATTTTACTTTTTTATTTAGTAAATTGAAATAAATTCTTTTTAGAAAATTAATTTCTTTTTTTTTTAATTACAAAATATGGTGTCAACTAAATCAATACATTTAAATATTTTTTTTTTTTCTAATAAGAACCCGTTATTGATATTAAACAAATATTTTGTTCATTCAGTTTGAAGATACGTATTTATTTAAAATTATCAAATTTTGTTTTCGTGTACTTAACAAAACAAAATTTTTTTTTGGAAAAAACAGTGGAATATGTTGTTTCTCCAGAAATGTTACCATGTGATAAAATTATCTATAGAAACATAGATTTATAGATAGAGAATTATTTACATAGATATTATTCAACTGTTGAATATATCGGTTATATTACTATCTGGATTAAAGCCGAAATCGCGCATGCTAATCTATACATATAAAATAAACCTTACAACAATATAATACATATCGATGGTTTCACGATTAATTTTTTACAATATTCTTGAATAGTACTCACTGCGATGTTGATGTGGAAATTTTATGGTCCTGCAACCTTGCTCGAAGGCTACCACGCTCATGCGGAAATGTAAATGTGTATTCGCAGCAAGCTCGTTACGATAAAAATTGCTGTGAGTACCATAACGTAAATCGTGGATGAACTTCCGAAAAATGAATATAATCAATTTGGCATTTTCTTTGAATTCTGATTAAAATTTACCGTAATGGTCATTGGTGGAAATTTAATTTTCATGTCAAAAACTATAAATATAGTCTTTCAAATATACTTTGGTTCGTAGTATAATTTAGCAAAACGTATTTCAAAAAATTGTTGTACATCTAATAAAAGTATTCTAATTCTATTCAAGATATCCCTAGAAGCAGTATTTCTCGAGAAAAATGTATACGAATATATCTATATTAAATTAAGCACCTTAACCTCAAAACCACGATAAAACTCATCCTGAAAGTTCATCTCATATAAACTTTAAAAGTTTTCTACTAAAAGTTTTGACCATTTGTTAGTGTTCTTACGATATTTGCGTATACTGATATATATATTGTTTCGTATTTATTGCCTTCGTTAAAATGTTTGATTTATTTCAATCAATAAATTTCTAATTACGCATAAATACGGGCACTGTTAATTTCGTAAGCATACCATTCGTTAAATAAACTTATAACACAATATTATTTCAGTTCATATTTAGTTCAGGTACGTTCTTACCCTTCAGTAGCAAAACGAAATCTAATCTATCATCTAATCGTCGCAGAAACATTATCACATATATTCGTGTCTATGTACATTATTTGAAGGAGCCTAAGTGAAGTGCAAGGCATTTGTCGCTCAAAAAATTGAAACTATATGCAGGAATTATTGGAAAAATGACAATAAAATAATTCTGAGTACGTAACGACGAATTTTACCATCTATCTTCGCTGTTTACTTAAATTCTATGCTTATATTATATTTCAGAGATCTCGGGAGTGATAATATAATTAATTACCTGCAATTTCAGGTAATTGCCGATAGTGCAGAACCTGTAGTGCAGTTAAGTCGGCGATGAGAACGACGCGAAGCAGCGTTTAATCTGGACATAGTACCTTTGTCCTTCACACGTACATTTTCAATATTCCTAATATGTTACGCGTGTCTGTTTCTTATATTAAACATCCTGCCGCTCTTGAATGCACGCGTTCAATGAACAGTAAATAAATTTTATTCATAGGTTACATTTAAGCTATTGTGAACTTTCCAATTATGGAATCTATTTACTCTATATTATAATGTCACTTCATACACATGATTAAATACATTTGCATTCAAAATTGTGTTAATCATTGATATGATGCATAAATACGACATAATTATGAACTTATGGATAGTGGTGATACTCGTTTTACACAATGAATGTATTGTCCTGTCTTTGTTTTCACTGTGACAGTTCACACTATGCGGTCCTGCCCTGGATGTGGCATCGTGCATGGTCTGATTCAAAAAAAGGATTTTTTTCTTCTTCATGTGCGGCCGTTTTGTTGTAATCTCCTCCTTCAATCGTACCAACAAGTCAATATAATAATCACTTTTTATCGATTTATATTTTTCCAGATAGTCAATGAAACCCACACCATGCGTATACCAAAAAACAGATGCCATGACTTTGCCAGCGGACTGCTGCGTTTTTGGACGCTTTGGGCGGCTTTCACCAGCTATGCGCCACTGAGATATTTGCCATTCGCCTCCAAAGTGAAATGATGTATCTATGTTTCATCTATGGTCATTTATCAATGCAAGAAATGATAAACAGCTCTCTGAATCGTCAACTCGTTGTTGTTTTTGTTCCACTGAAAGCGGCACCCACTTGGAAAAAACATTTTTCATGTTCAATTTTTCATCAAGGATTGTAAATAAGCTTCCAGATGATATTTGTGTCATTTCTGCAATCTCACGCAAATTCACTCTGCGATATTTCATTACGATTTTTAACACTTCACTTACAATTTCCTGTGTAACGGCTTACAATGGCCTACCCGAACATTTTGCATCGTTTGTGCCCGTACGAGCATGTTTAAACGGAGCATACCACCGACAAACCGTTGGCTTGGATAGAGAGGCATCCGGGTAATGTTTTTCAAGCCATTGCTGTGCTTCGGCGGTGCTTTTATCCATTAAAAAGCAATGTTTTATCAACACACAAAAGTGCTTTTTTCGATTTTTGAAACAAATTACAAAGTGACTTTATTCTAACCTCAATAACTTTGCGTCTTTTGTAGTCCGTTCGACAAGAAATTTTTACACGTTTCATTAAAGGTTCGTACTCTAGGGAAACGTGGCCAATTCGGTACTACTGGCACCATCTCTGAGTTAGTCTCGAGACTTATAGATCGATGTGTTGCATATTATTAATAATATGTTATGTTTCTAGGTTATTCTATAAATATTTAGGATTATTATCAGAATATTTATTAAAAATGACAAGAATGCATTATAGCATTGCCATTAGTACGAACTGGTAACTTATTCGCGAACTCTCAAAAGCTATATATTACTCGCGACTAGCTCGCGACAGAACAAAGCATGATTCTGTAATAAAAAGCTTTGAAAACGAACACTTCATCGTGTAGAATATCATCTGGTACATACTGTGTAGTAACATGTGTAGTCTGCACATGTGATCGTCTAAAAATATATAATAACTAGCATCCTCCGTGTCGGCTTCACCCGAGATAATACTTTAAACGATTTCATAAATTATTCAATAATATTTAAGTAAAAAGTACTCTATATATAAAAATCTATATTTCTATAAATAATTGATCGTAATTTACCTATCGTCGATACTGTATAAAAAGCTGCTTCAATGTAGCGTCCACTTCAAAAAGTTGATATTTTGCCGACCATTTAATACATTTATTTAATTTTTGGATGGAATTGATTGGACTGTAAGACCAATAAAAAAAATATTTATTAATTAATTTAATACAAGATATATATATATATATATATATATATATATATATATATATATATATATATTAAATATGGCTTCGATGGAAAAAATTGTACATTTGAGTGCAAGCGGTAGAAACAGATGTCCAACTGTCTCGAGACGACGTATTCGGAGAGTATTATGTTCGGACTTTAGGCAATGTCTCGGGACAACTGCTATAGAGATTTTCGTGTTGAAGAGGTAAAATACAATGTCCAGGTATCCTGGGACGACTCTTACTGGTAGTGTGCGTGTTTGAAAGATAGAATATGAATCTCTTCATAGAAGTCGTACTGACATACCTGGATTTTGTTTCCCATTAAATGTAACGAAATTTCTCGTAGAAGTTATTCAAAAACACCTCAAAATCGCATTCTATCCTCCGAATACGAAGCTCCACGTAGAAGTTGTCTCGACATACCTGAACATCGTTTTCTACCAACTAAACACGATAATCCCCGTAGAAATCGTCCGTTAATACCTGGATGTCATCTTCTACAATCTGAATATGAATCTCCCTGTAAAAGTCGTTCTATAACACCTGGAAATCGCATTCTATTATCCAAATATGAAATTCCCCGTAAACATTGTCTTGACATACCTAAACATCGTTTCCTACCAACTAAATAGGATAGTCCCATCAGAAGTCGTCCCGAGAAAGCTAGCATCGCTTCCGAACGACTAAATACAATACTCCTCATAGAAGTAGTTTGGAAAGACCTAGATATCGTACTTTGCCGTTCCAACACGAATATTCCCATAGAAGTTGATTTCCTCATACCTAGGTCTCATTTTCTATCAAATAAGTACAATATTCCCCGCACAAATCACCCAGAGATACCTGGACATTGCATTTTATCATCCGAACACATGACTGCCTATAGAAATCGTCTTCAGGCAACGGGATATCGTAATCAATCGCCCCTACACATCAATACAATATTTATTAGAAGAAACTGTATTTAAAATATGTATATATATAATATGTACGATATAATATACATACAATATATATATATATATATATATATATATATATATATATATATACATAGTTTCGAGGTTGTTGGTAAAGAACCTTATTTGGCCATCATTTCTGTCGCTCAAAAATAAAAAAACGTAGTCTCTTGTCACCATTTTGAAGTTAATATAACGTAGAAAAATAAAAATATCATCTTTCATCACAAACTATATTCAGTATGATTTGGCATACAGAACTATTTTATAAGAGAAGGAGAAAGAAAGACAGAGAGGTAGAGAGAACGAGAGAGAGTAATAGAATTAGAATTTCATTTACTAAAGTTGTTTATATACTTACTTTTAATACAATAAAGAATACGAGTAAATATTAGGAATGTATAATCGTGAGGAGAAAGATAAATAATTTAACAATAATTTGATTAAAGTGATTTTACATTTATTATAGGAAAGGCATAAAAACCTTCACTCGGTGAGTGGAGGAAAAAGCCGTTAAATTTACAATTACAAGGTCAAAGTTTAAAAGGTAAAAAATATAATTTTTTATACCGATCAAAGAATAACGGCGGAAGTTGCTACAAGTGGTACAATAATCGCTAGCGCTCTTACCACACAAATATTCTTATCATATAATAGCATACAAGGAGGTGAAGCCTAAGGCGTAAGGATCCTTCCGCAGTGCTTCCTCGGCTACCTGACAGCCCTAACGTCTTGGACACGGGGACAGCCCTTGCTGTCAACGGTAGCTAGAGGGCGCAGACGCCGCTTGGGAAGATTCTGTCAATCGAGCACAGGGGCTCATCTCACCAAGGCCTCAATACCTTGGTTGCGAAGTGACAGCCAATGCTGAATCACACGGGATCTGATTAATGAAAATCAGTCGAGCTAAGCACAAACTTTCTCGTGCTATACATTAAATCACACACTTATTAACACACAACTTCAACCAATTGAGAGATGGAAAACAATTAAAGAAAGGAAGCGTGATCCGAACAGTCGAAATGACAAGACAGTAACAGAGCGCTCGGTACTATAGGAGAGGGACAGGGATGTTTACAGCGGACAAGCCGAAGGGCATACGACGGTCCTTTTATGACACGGGAGAGAAGAACCATAATCGAAGAGGCCAGTGAGTCGTACAGTTCGGCCAGATGTGCGCATGCATTTCTTCATCCGTCTTCACTGGCTCTCGCTCTCTACTCTCTATCTCCTCCCCCCTCTCTCTCTTTCTCTCTCGCGTTTTCTTTCTCTCTTTCTCTCTGTCGTTAGTTTCGGCCTATCTGGCATCTGTGAGAACTAAACATTCCGCCCGCCTTCGTCCACCAGACGAATATGATTCGGAAATAAGTTTTTGTTTGTAGCTTTTTTGTTTCTCATAGTTTATTCATTACAGATTCTGTATTGATTAGAGATAAACGTGCTATATGTCGTCGAAAGGTATTAGTTACCGTTTTATGGTAACTACGCGCACGAAAAACACCGGACAAAGTGGGCACACTTCGATTTCGGCTAAGATGGTCGAAAACTCTTCAAATGTTAATCTATAATCGCCGAGGGGTTCTCTCTAGATGGTCTTTGGTAGACCTGACACCTACCTCCCATAATCCACCATAATGCCGAGTATTAGAAGGGATAAAACTCTATGTCGTAGCATCATTTGCGAGGATGCTTGCTATATGGTTGTAAAATTTTGAAGCCGCCCGAAACATCATCCGCAATTCATTGTCCGCTCCTTTGAATGTAGTAGCGTTATCACTATAAAGATAGCGACACACCCCTCTACGACTAACAAATCTACGATAAGCTGATACGAATGCGGCCGTGGTCAGGTCACTTACTGTTAGGAGTGTGAATAAGTCTTTCCCGTTTTTTGTAAGAGATGGCGCCACCAATACTGTGCGAGTATTCAATGGTTACATATGTCATAATCAAAGCTTATTCATATGTCAACAATTCCATACTAACACATTAGTTAAAATTTTTTCGCATCATAAATTTTTGATATCGTGAAAATGTCGAAATTTGAGCCGAGTCGACGTCATTTGCGGGAAGTTTCACTTTATGGGTTCAATTTGAAGAAATCTGCTGCCGAGACGCATCGATTGCTTCAGGAGGCTTATGGAGAAGGTTGTGTCGATGATTCAAGTGTTCGCGGATGGTTTCGACGCTTCAAAAGCGGTGATTTCGACGTGGAAGACAAGGAGCGTTCCGGGCGGCCGCACATCTTTGAAGATCGAGAATTGGCGACTTTGCTTGATGAAGATTCTTGTCAAACGCAAGAAGAACTTGCTGAAGCATTGGGAGTTGACCGAACAACCATTTCCAAGCGTTTGAAAGCCATGGGAATGATCCAAAAGCAAGGAAATTGGGTGCCGTACGAACTGAAGCTGAGAGACGTCGAACGGCGTTTTTTCACTTGCGAACAGCTGCTTCAACGACATAAAAGAAAGGGTTTTCTGCATCGTATCGTGACTGGCGATGAAAAGTGGATACGTTACGATAATCCGAAGCGAAGAAAATCATGGGGACTATCCGGCCATGCATCATCATCGACGGCCAAGCCAAATATTCATGGCGCCAAGCTCATGCTCTGTATATGGTGGGACCAGCTAGGTGTGGTTTACTATGAGCTTCTGAAACCGAATGAAAGGATCACAGGTGAGGTCTATCGACGACAATTGATGCGTTCGAGCCCCGCACTGCGAGAAAAACGGCCACAATACTCCAACAGGCACGACAAAGTTATTTTGCAACATGACAATGCTCGCCCACATGTTGCACCGCCGGTGAAAACATACTTAGAAACGCTCAAATGGGAAGTCCTACCCCACCCGCCGTATAGTCCAGACGTTACTCCGTCTGATTACCATCTCTTCAGATCGATGACGCATGGCCTGGCTGACCAGCACTTCCATTCCTACGAGGAAGCCAAAAAATGGGTGGATGACTGGATAGAGGCCAAACCGGTCGAATTTTTTCGCAACGGGATTCGTATGTTGCCAGAAAGATGGGAAAAAGTTGTAGCTAGCGATGGCCAATACTTTCAATAATTCGTTTGTAACCATTTTTTCACAATAAAGGCTCAAAATTTGAAAAAAAACGGGAAAGACTTATTCACATACCTGATAGTTCCAGGTGTATAGCTCTCGTCGAGAAGCAGACAAAGAGCGCAATATATCCCTTATAATTACGGTTGCTACGCTGTCGTTTGAATTTTGAAAGGACCCGCGTAGTCAACACTTGTCGTAAATGGTCGGGATGGGGTCACGCGTCTGACAGGTAGATCTCCCATGAATTTGCTCTTTACCATTTGCTTACTACCTAAAATCCACACATATTGCCTCAATAGATTCAGTGTTAGAGAAGGCACGCCGTGAAGAGTAAGATGATGGACATATCTAATAAATAATTTGCTAACATTTGAATTACGTGGCAATATGGGTGGATATTTACGAGCATAAGGTAAACTCGAATGTGCGAGAGGGCCGCAGACGCGTAATAGACCATCATTCTCATCGAGTATCGGGTTCAGCTTACTTATTGAACTACCTTTAGTAACGCTCTTTCTGGCTTTTAATAATTTGATTTCTTGGGTGAAAGCATTTAATTTTGTAATAAGTATGATGTTCGTCCATGCATTACTTAATTCCAGTGAGCTGAGGGAGTCTGGGAGGAGATTGAGACTGCTCTGGCGTCTGCGCAGCTTAGTCAAAGGGCGTAAGCATTAAGCAACGACCCGTATGAGCTTACTCAAGCTCGAGAAACGCGTTAATATATCGGGCTCAACTACATGTACTTGAGCGTGTAAATTTCTTGCTGTGGTGTGTGCCGATGGTCAAAGATCGCGCGTTCGGGAAAGCCAATCAGGCCCGTATCACCAAAGCTTACAGTCTCGTAAATATATAGAGCTTGCTCCACGAGTTGCTATGTCGGCGGGATTCTCCTTCGTAGACACGTCCGACCATATTGCGTCTAGCAATTCGGTTTGAATCTGGGATACACGATTCGCTACAAAGGTCTTCCAATAGCATGGGTGATTACTCAACCATCTGAAAACAATCTCGTTATTTGACCATAAATAATATTCGAAGCCCCTTAATGAATTCCAATGTTTTTAAATGTGAGACGAGTTTTACTAGAAGAGCCGCCCTGCAGAGTTCGAGGTTGGGTATGCTCACGGTTTTAACGGGCGCGACCTTCGTTTTTGCGGCTAGAAGATTTATACGGAAAAAATCCGTTGCTTTTCGGTACACGAATATATACAGCAGCCGCGTAGGCACGTGATTAGGCATCGGAAAAGCCGTGAATCTCGAAATGTTGATTTGCGGATGTTCCGAGCCAACGCTTTATAGATAGCGTAGGCAGCGCCGAAATCGAATCGCAATATTCAAGCCAATGAGCACAAATATCATCCAGCATAGGCGCGTCCCAATCGCACTTGTTAATCCATAAATCTTGCATAAGAACCTTGGCTCGAATTGTGATCGGAGAAATCCAACCTAGGGGATCGAATAGTCTAGCAATACCGGAGAGTACGCTCCTTTTTGTTAATGAACCCACGCTATCGTGTAAACTCTTTATGCTGAAATAAAATTCATCGCTAGTCTGATCCCATTGTACATCTAGCGTTTTAATTGAATTTCCGGAGTCAATGGTTTTCGCCGGTGGAACATCATTTTGTTTCGCGTGCGACGGAAGAAGCTCTGGGTGGTTGGCAGCCCATTTATTTAAGTCTATGCCGGCTGTTTTTAAAATATCAACTCCATTCTTTTGCGGATGGCGAGAGCAAGTTCATCTTATAAGTATCTGTTTCGAGACACTGCGCGCCAAGTGGAAAACGGCTATGGTCATCTCTCGCCAGTTGACTTAACGTGCGAATTGACAGATATGGAGCGCAAGCTGTACCATACGTGATAGTATTTAGATGAAAATCGACTGGCGGTTCTTGATGATTAGGAGCCCAAACAATTCGTTGTAGCTCTCGATCGACGGGAGTCACATAAATTTGGCGGAACATCTTGACGATGTCGGCGGTAAAAACGAATTTGTATTGCCGCCAATTCAACAAAATCAAGGCAAAATTTCGTTGGAAGGAAGGAGCTGTCATTAAAAAGTCATTAAGACCGTGGTAATCGCGCGTATAACGTGAAGCATGAAACACCACTCGAATTTTCAATGGACTTACTACTGCGTGGTGTGGGAGATACCATTCGTTGCGGTCGTCACGGTCGGCGTTGGGGATACGGGTCATATGTCCCAGTTTCTCGTAATCTTCGATGAAAATTCGATACGTATTCGCTAATGCAGGATCACGCGCGAAACGCCGATGGATATAGTTCAGTGAGCCGAGCGCCATGCGACGTGTCTCCGCTCCAACATCGGGTGGGTTACCCTTTCGTGGTAGGTGCACCACATAGCACCCGTCTGCCGAGCGTGTATGTGTATTGGAAAAATGTTTTTCGCAAACTTCTTCTTCCGGCGTGAAACGAGCTACAGTATGTGGTAACTCCTCTAGTAGCTACAACGGTTGCAGATCTTCATGCACCGTATTACGCGTCACGCTATGCATAGTTCGAAGCGCAGCATTAAATCTATGCTATGCACGCCGAGCCGAGAAAGTACCCAAAAAGTACTTTTTGGAGAACCAGAAAGTACCCAACCTAGCTCGGCATCTTGCGCTATTAGTTGCGATGACGCAAAACGCTTCAATCCCGGACGAAGCAAACGAGAGTAAATATCGGCACCTAAAATAATACCTACGGAGTCCGGGATATAAAATTGCGGATCAGCCAATACTAGCTCCGAAAATTCATCAATGTTAAGCACACTAAGCTTACGCGCAGGAAGCTGACCAGTAAGACGTGGGAGAACAATAGCTTCAATATATTCTTCCAAATTTGAGTCTTTAATCGATCGCAACGCGAAATTCGTCTTTGCGCGCGCACGTTCGGTGATTTTACCCCCCACTACAGACAATTGAATATCCACTCTTTGCTTTGGAAGTCCCAACAGCTGCGCGATTCCTTCCGGGACAAAGGATCCTTCTGAACCTTGATCAAGTAAGGCACGCACGCGAGTATGACCTCGAGGACCCACAATATTGACCTGTGCCGTGGCTAGAATCACACGGTGCTCAGGTAAGGAAAGATTGGCTGCGTGAACGTTTATACCTGCTCCCTGCTTGTCTGTTTCAGTGTTAGTACTCGGCTCTGGCCCATGAAACGGAGGTTGAGAAACAGGAGGTACTCTAGCATTCATGTGTAAGAGGGAGTGATGTTTTTCTCGACATGAATTACACCGATTTGTCGAAGTACAATCTCTGAATTTATGGCGGCATAAGCAATTATAACATAGACGCATATGGCGCACGTCGTAATGACGCGCATAAGGCGTCTTGTCAATAAAACCGGGACATCTGCTAGGAAAATGAAGCCCAGTACAGAGTGGACATTTCAGTGCGTCATTATTATTATTATTTTGCCGTGCATTAGCGTGAAATACCCGTCGTGATCCAGGAAAGGGGTTACTCCTAGTACAAATTTTCCTATCCGGTTTATTATTGGAGCTATAGCTTACCATGCTGAGCGTGTAAGCCCATTTTTCTAAAAACCCGGCTAGTTAAATAAAAGTGGGGAAACGAGATAGAGGATTTGTATCCTTTTCGAGTGCTGCAATAGTCTCTGGGGCTCGGTCCTTTGCACTTAGTTCGAATTCCCATAACTTTCGCGATTCGTTATTCAACCGCAAACTTAAAATATGTACAAACCAAATGTCCCAATGTTTTATTGGCATATTTAAGTTTGTCAGAGCTCGTACAATTCGTTGCGCTTCATCAGCGAGCGTTCGCATTTCCGTAGCTGATTCCCTTTTAAGCTGAGGCATATTAAAAAGTGCATTAATATGATTATATACTGTAATACGAGGATTGTAAAATCTTGCCCTCAATGCCTTCCAAGTGGAAACATAGTTCGCACTTGTAGTTGAAACATTTTTCACCAAGTCTGCTGCGGGGCCCGTTAGGCAAAACTTGAGGTAATGCAGTTTTGTAGAGTCATCAACTCGCGGCGCATTATGTACGAGGGAGGTAAATAAATCGTAGAAACTCTCCCAATCTTCGTACCGTCCGGAAAACGTTGGTAGGTTTAGTTTGGGGAGTTTTGCTGGGCGCGACGTCTGCTATTGTATCATTGAATTCTCGTTAGATGCATCTGTGCCAGAAGCTGAGACCTTCTCGAAATTGGAGGCGATAGTGAAAAAATAATCTAAGGTATCCTCGTACGTCCTTTGAACGTTTTCTTGAAACGTCCTTTGAACGTTTCCTTTGAACGTAGCTATCGGTTTCTGCCTCGTCTCTAACACTTATTTCGGAATGGGTCTTTCGTGCTTCAACATTTACAAAAATCAAAAGACATCCATAAGGTGTAGGAGTAATGTCAGTTTAACCTGAAAAAGAAAAAATGTAATACAAACTAACGTCACACCTTCTTTAGGATACGAATCCCAAAGCTGGATATAAACATTCATTCGAGCTGGCCTGGTATTAATACTTTCCGCGAACTACTTTGAGTTGCTCTTCGTGATTCAAGACGTCACATAGTGGCCGCTGGTGAAACTGATTGTAAAAAACATTAACTTAATTTATTGATGAAAGTAAAATGATTTTCAATAAAAAACATAACCTATGTCCTTCCCAAGATAATATATAATCTATATGTCAAATTTCAGAACAATCGGTTCAGTAGTTTTTTCGATTATCGTGTACAAACAAAAACACGTCTTTATAAATGTGTCTTTATAAATTTGTTTTTAAAATTTGTCTTTATAAATTAGTATGATATGACATGATATGATATGATATAGCTTTATTAATAAAACCTTCCGCATGTACAAATTTATCAATTGTAATATATGTACCGCCAAATATCAAGGAGTGAGGTCATGCTCAGAAGGCAAGTATGGGTACTTCAGCTTTCGGCTGACCGTTATATATACATTGAAATTGGATTTCGAGATTTTCAAATAATTATTGCGGCGATATTAAACCTTTATATTATTTCTAATTATGCTGAAAAGAAAAAGTTAGCTGTAAAAAACTGATATTATACTAATGTAATTAAGCAGTGAATTTTTTTGATCCATTTTTATTATATAAATATATATATATATATATATATATATATATATATATATATATATCGCGCCTTGTATTCAGCACTGCCTCCCATCCTTTTACTTCACTACTCGGCGAATCACGCATGCAGCCATCTTAAGGCAACGACAGGTTAGAAAGATATAAAAACCATCATCGACAGGCAGTGAGATTCTACTCAATCAGAGAATCGACCTGGATGGAATACCGGGAGTCAACGATGTGGAGTGGAATGTATCAGTGCGCAGTGGGCGTACATCACTCATTCGAAACAGGAAACCGTAGAATCGGAAAGCTACCTAGAGTCGAGAAAAAAGGAGGAGAAGAAGACTTCTCAAACGAATGAAGGATCGAAGGAGAAAGCAAAGGTGAAAGTTTAGTTATGAATGGTCGATGGAGAGCAAAATACTGCATTAGAACTTGGATTTGAGAAGAATCTAAGTTATGAAGAAATAAATGAAAAAAGGGAAGGATCTGTGTATTGGAAAGTGAACAGGTATAATTTATGCTTAGATCATTGACTATTGCTAACAAAAAAATAATAAAAATATCCACTTGCCACATAAACTTTCACCATTGAAATGGCTTTGAAGTGTCAGGTGAAAGAAGCTACTTTGATCAAGATAATCGTTGAATAAGTGATATTGCAGTATGTAGTGTTTCACGAATATTCTAATTTTAAATTTAGTTCTAAATTAAGAAAATTGAGATTACATTCTAACGCGACAATTTGTATATCTACTAGAATTTTGTTATTTATCTTAAGTTATGCAAGAGTGTTCTAGTATAAGTTAGTAAGGTAAAATCGAGCATTTATACATATGGAGAGAAAAACTGAAACTGGTTTAAAACCACAGAAGCTTGTTAAAAAATTATGATTTTTCAATATATAGATATATATAATTTTCTTTATTTAATGTAAGGAGGTCCGTTGAATCAAGGTTGAGTTATAGAACATGATTAGTTATTTTATTAGGTTGAAAAGGTCTAAATATGAAGCATATGTAATTCAAGTGTATGAATTTAATGTGATTGAAATAACTACAATGCGGTTACAGTTGTCAGATAGAATAAGCACTTACTGAAATTCAGTATGTAAGATTTTCGATAATATTCTTAAGAGTAATAATGTATCGACAAAATTTTTATTTTAACTTTCTTTTCTTCAGACGAAAGTGTGAGTAAACGAGACACTTGGTGATAAAGGATAAACTTTAATAAAATTTCAATTAATAAATATTTTTTCATTAGTCTTACAGTCCAATCAAATCAATCGAAAACAATACGTAACAATATCAATACATATCTACATTAATATTAATACATCAATACACAAAAATAATAAAAATAAAAATAAAAATTAAATTAAAAATTATGACAGTCAGACTGTCCTTATTTACAGTCACCCCCGTAGACTAATATGAAAATAAAATATTAGCTGAAAAAAATTTTTTTTTTAGTAAAGTGCAATCTGACTGTCCTCAACACCCTTACCTAATTGAAGATCCAGTCCAACGTTTCGAGCTCGCTACGGCTCCTCATTAGGCACTAAACTAAACTAAACTAAACTAAACCTTATATTTTATATATATGATATAATATATATACCTTATCCCTTATCCCCACTACTAAATTTAGTAAATTAAATCTAAACTCCTCCCTCTACATAAATTGTTCAAAATCAATCAAGTTAATAAGGAATGATAAACATTGTCCAGTTTACTAGACTTTAACATTCAATTGACATTATTTCGATTCCTGGAAATGTGAATAATTTCAAGAATCTCCCTTTTATACTTATTATTAATACCATGTTCCAAAATATCCACATTCACAAAATCAAAAGAATGTAAAAACTTTAAACAATGCTCCTTTAAACCGGAAGTAATATGTGAGCTACGCAAACTATATTTATATTCATAAATTCTCTATTTTAAATATCTACCTGTTTGTCCAATATAGTATTTATTACAATCCATACAATTAATCTTGTAAACAACTCCTTATTTTAAATATAAATCATCCCTATCTTTGCAATTATTAAACAATCTACTCAAATTATTGCTATTTTTATAGAAAATTTGAATGTTATATTTCCGAAAATTTCTTTTAATTCTTTCAGATAATCCTTTAACATATGGTAAGGCAATAATTTTGCCTCTGTCAACATCAACTCGTGCATTATGTCTATTTTCGGTATTATAAATGTCAAACAATCTCTCAGCAATTAATCTATTAATAAATTCAATTGGATAACCATTATTAATGAAGGTTTCTCTTACTATCTGTAAATTATTTTGTCTAAAATCTTTATGTGGCAATTTTATTGCTCTGTCAATGACACCTTTTAATGCTCCAATTTTGTTTCCGAATTGGTGGTGTGAATTAAAATCTAAAAACCTACCTGACCAAGTAGACTTTCTGTACCAATTAAGTTTTACTTTATTATTACTACATTTAAGGACATTAATGTCCAGAACACTTCACTGACTGTTAATTTCAACCTCCCTTGTAAATTTAATTCTGTCATGTCCAGAATTAACAACATCCATCATTTGTAAAGATATTATCAACATATTTCTTAAATATCATTGGTTCAACAAGCAATTTTGACAAAGCTATACTTTCTAATTTTTCCATAACTAAATTAGCTGTAACCCGTGACAAAGGTGACCCCATTGGACATCCGTATTTTTTTTCATAAAATTTATTATTAAATGAAAAAATTATGTTATTAAAAACTAAATTAATTGCTTTAATAAATTCATTCATTGTTAATTTTGTATGTAAATTAATTTCATGCCACTTCTCCTGTATAATATCATTTAACAATTCTAAAGGTACATTTGTAAACAAAGATACTACATCCAATGAAATGATCTTGTAGTTTTTCGGAATAACAATATCTTTCATTTCAGTAAAAACACCAACTATCCTAAATATAAAAACTAGTTCTTCCAACTATCTTAACCAATATATTAGATAAAAATCTAGCAGTATTATAAGTTAGGAAATTTAGAGAAGATAAATATTATCGTAAATGTCAGATTTTCTTTATGAATCTTGGGAAGCCCATAATATTTTGCTACAGTACTATTTTCACATTTTAAATATTTATATGTAGTATCATTTATATATTCATTTCTTTTCCAATTATTTAATAACTCTTTCAAATTATTTTGTAGCGTAATGATGTATGGATTACCAATTTTCAAATAAGTACTATCATCATTTAATATATAATTTATACTATTTATGTAATCAAGTTTATTGGAAGCTACAGTTACATTACATTACCTACATTACAGGAAGATTATATTAGGGTGATTTCTCAAAAAATTCTTCGCGGTAATTAATTCATATATAAAATTATTATTTAAAAAATTATCAAATTTATGTTCTCTTTTAAAATTACTAATGACATTAACCAAAGATGCCCTACATTCCTTTTTCACTTCATCATTTAAACAAAAAGATTACTTTCAACCTCCGCGATGATTTCTTTGATCGGGAGATTATTTTCAGAATAGAATATTCCATGTTTGGCATCTTGAGACATGATATAACAATACTTCATTTGGTATATCCTTATCAGTTAAATTTCTAAACCAATTTTTATTGTTTGCATTGTTAATCTAATAGCTTTGAAATTATTTTTTATTTCTTAAACATTCAAATTTCCTTTTTAATGTTTGTCTATTAATATATTTTGTTTTAATAAAATGCTTGTTCTGACCAAGAAAAAATTCATGTAAATCATTCTTTCTATATTTTGATATAAATAATATTCAATCTTTAGTAAATATCTATTTAAGGAATGAATCTGAATATGCAAATCTCTAATTTCCAAATTAAGTATTATTATAAACCTGCAAAAAATCTTCATCATGAAATCTATTATTAATGTTTTTAAATAGATATGTACTGATATTGTTACGTATTGTTTTCGATTGATTTGATTGGACTGTAAGACTAATGAAAAAATATTTATTAATTTGTATATAAGCAGTCGACAAAAGTATAATTAAGTTATTTTAATAAAATTTGTTAAAGTTAGTAGAGATGTTAACAGGTTATGAATTAAATCTTATTGAAAATCTATTTAATTCATAGAGAATGAAATTTGACGCTGATAAAGAAAGAAGTAAAATCACACATTAGAATAAAAGGGTAGAATAGCGTGTAAGAAGACTTGCCACGAAAAATCGTTATCATAATTTTACAAATATTCAAAGGTATGAAATTGTTAATACGAGACTAATTTCATTTACCGTCCTGTAGAAATAGGGCTACGTGGTACATTCATTCCTTAAAACGGATTTTATATTTGAATATTTCTTATATAATTAATTATTAAATTCTGCGCAATAAATAATACGTTATATCTATATATTAAAACAAAAAATGAAAGCACTACAAAAAAGTTATAATGGAAATTATGAATAATTAAAGCTTTGTATAAAAATTTCTGTTTGATTCACTTGTCCGTTCGACTGAATTCAATCGATAAATAAAGGGGGCATAGCGTAGTATAGTTCCTTAAAAATTGTTGCAATTACAGTGTCCTTAAAAAAATCTTCATTATAAATCTAATTTTTTTTTTATTTATTATAAATCTAATTTTTTTAATTGAATTATCATTATGCTATATTAAAAAACAAAGGTCGCTCAGTTATGCTTTGTTGCACATAAACATTCCGGCCGCACCTAGCTTTCTCTTTATCGTCTGGTGGTGCTCCAGAGCTTTGCAGTATTGCTGATCTTTTCTTATTGGTGCAGATCTATGCATCATTGCGACTTTTGTGGACCTACAGCTTATAGTGGGTTCCGAACCACTTTGTATTGCACCTTGTATATTCAGACTACGAGTTGTAATCAGTGTAAAAGCTGGTTCTTCTTATTGCTAATTTTTTATTGCGGTTTGTAGATCAGTGTATAGTGCTGGTCTACTTATTTAGGAAAAATAGATTTGTGTTCATGTATATATGAATATTGCCTTTGTGATTAATTGCGGTTTCTGGATTTACAGTTTTGTGGACCGGTGTATGGCGCCGCTCCACTAATATTAGTGTATGATTTTTTTTTATGTAAAATATTCACTAGTATATGATTCTTTGTGTATATATCCTTCAGTTCCAACTTCCCTACCTACCTATTCAGGTTCCTCTATTATGTCTGCTTCAAGCAGACCCTATATTGCTTCAAGAGACTCCTTTGTTTGTAGGAGCTCTTTGACTAGTTTCTCTAGTGCTTTGTAATGCACTTGGATCAATAGAGCTCTGACCTCAATAGAGGGGTTATTTTCTCTCTGGAACCTAATCCTAATTTCTTCGTATTTAGTATAGACGATCAGGACGTGTTTATCCTATCTCTGACACTAGGTAGGTATGAATGTGTCAGCCTATTTTTTGTCGAGTTATTCCAGATTTCCTGCCAGTCATCAAGATATCTTTCAGATATCTCTCTCGCGGTCTGACGTTAGTCCTCAGGTGACGCTGCATTTTTACGGTTAGCGTACTGTTCCGCTCTACGCCTGCATTCTAGCACGATTGGGAGTTTTCCCGCTATCACTGCTAGGGCGTCTGTTGAGGTGGTTCTGTACGCACCGATGACTCGAATGAGCGCGTGTGTTTGACTACTTACCAATTTGCGTTGCTGTTCAACACACATCAAATCGTGCCATCCTGCCGCTGCGTAGGTTGCGACAGATGTGAACAACCCGGTATAGATAGTACTAAGCGCCTTAAATTTAAGGCCCCATTCCCATCTTGCCAGGCGTCCAATCCTGTTAAACAAATCCACACATTTGGATTGTACCGCTTTAAATGGCAACCGATTTTAACATGTTCGCCGAAGTGGATTCCAAGGGTTGCCGAGGAGTTGCCGACCGTAATTCGGGGGGGAAAACTTTCTGAAGCTGATCTCTCAAAATCAATATTCAACAGTTATGAGAGGCCAGCCTCATTTTATTGAGGCGACACCAGGATTCCACTTCTTCAATGTAACTCTTTTCTTTGTAACACATTTTTTTCGATTTCCCTACGCGAGTCTCCCTCCACTAGAAGTGCAATGTCGTCTGCATACGCAATGACTTCGAACCCTAGTCCTGAGAGCTGCCAAAGAAGGGGATCTAGAACTAGGTTTCACAGAGTTGGGCCCAGTACGGATCCCTGCGGGCATCCCTTATTGACTCCAAGTTGTACTTCCTCCAAAGCCATCTCGCATGAGGACTCGACGACCCTTCAGGTAATCTGTTATCAGTTTGTAGAGACTCCTGGGGCATGTTTTGCTTTTCAATGCTCTTAGCACAGCGGGCCACCAGATATTGTCGAAGGTGCCCTCTATGTCCAGGAAGATTGCTAGAACCTATTTTATGCTCGATTCACTCACAGACTTATGCAACTGAACAATGGCGTCCTCGGTGGAACGCCCTCTCCTGATGCCGTACTGTCTAGGAGATAACGTCGTTTCAATGATCCTATTTAATTTGTTCAGTATCAGAGCCCCAAGGGTTTTGTCGAGCAGTAGCAAGAGGCAAATGGGCGTGTAGGACGCAGGGTCTTCAGTTCTTTGTCCTCGCCCTTTCGGATTGTGACAATTTGACCAACCTTCCACTCATTAGGGAAGACCGAAAATCTCTGGTATACTACTAGATACTACCTGGCACATTGGCGATCCGGAGATTCCACTGCGCTGTCAAAATTTTCTAATTCCTCCTCTTTGTATTCGGTGCGATCAGACCCCGACAGGGGAGATCTGGCCTTGGAATCAGTACCTATTAGCACCATCCTTCCTCGAAGTGCGTGCAGCACATTACTTAAGTGTGTAAAGTGTACCCCTATTTCGTGGCTCAGCTGGAAGCATCCACTAACCACATATATCGTTAGAGAACGCAGCCTAACCTCCGCTACAGTAAAGTGTGTATTTGTTAAGTGCGTTAATTTTAACACTGTCACTGTGGGGCTGAAGATTGCTATAACCGCCCAGGAGATTTTCCGGTCAACATATACCATCGTCGTGGGCAGCGCGAACCCCTCTATTCGGCCGCTGCGCTCGTATGGCTCTTGGAGAAGCAGGATGTTTACTCCTCTTTCCATACATTTAGAGCTAATTTCTGGAGTGACCCTGCGTGCTCTACTAGCATTTAACTGCGCAAAGCGCAGGACAGGTCCACTTCGATTAGATCATGCATTACTGGCCATAATCCGTGGAGTTGACAAATCTCTCCATAGCAGCCTTGTATGCTGGACATTTAGTGTCCATAGAGCTATGGTTTGATGCTCTCTTCGCCTTTTTACAATTTACACATTTAGGCGCTGCATCCTTTTTATTGCAATCTTTGCTGCCATGTCCCGATAAACTGCAGTGGGAGCAGCTTTGTTCAGATCTACAGTGCTTGGCGATGTGCCCGTAGCCCTGGCACTTGTAGCTCCTGGTAACCCTGAGGTAGTCTTGTACTCGGCAAGACAGCCACTCTATATATATATATATATATATATATATATATATCCTTTTCCTATCAAGTAATTTGGCCCTGATGGCCGAAGTGAGTTCTACCACCCAGTTAGTTGCAGTGTTGCTCCTCTTGCCTGTTTTAAAGCGGGGTTCGAAAAATTCTGCGAATTCTTCTGTCGTGGAGGCCAGACCCTCATTTTGTTCCTGTATAGCCAAGGTCACCTGATCTGGCGACATGTCCTTAGGCACATCGTAGTGGATGAGCCTCGGCTTTCCCCTTGTTGAGGCTTCTATTTCGAAGAGGTCTGTTAGACTTTTCGATGTCTTAAGCTTGACTAACCGCACTTCCGTTGCCGTTTCCACTAGGAGATTCCATTTTGCTGGTTTCCCTCAGATTCTTAATCTGGATCTTTGCTTTCCTAGGGTTAAAAGTCTTTTGCAAGACTTCCTTAGCCTCTCCTGTGGAGAAGATTTTCTCCACATCCCTAGATTTGAATAAAACCACTTTTGGCGGTGGTCTTATGATGGCTTTGGCAACCTGGGCTTTCGGAGCGACCAGCCTGCTTTCCGTTTTTTGCCTATGTGTTGTGATGTTACTGCTACTGTTTGAGACCACAGTTGCATATGTCTGTGGTCCCCTAGTCTCCTTTTTTCTAACAGCCAGCTCATGCAAAGCTTCCGTTTTGGCCTCTGCACGAGCACATCTGATGGCCATCTCCGATATGACCACCATTAACTCTTTGAGGCTTATGAGCCCCTCTTTCCTCAGAGCTTGGTCCTCAGATGATTTGAGGACCACTTTTATTGTTTCGTAGAGGTTCGCAGCATGCGCTGGAACCTCTAGGCAATCCCTGGTAGGTATATTGGGTGCCTCTTTATTTGGGAGTGCTGCTGCGCAATCATTACTGTCTGCAGCATTTGCAGCTCCCACAGTGTTGCTGAGCGCAACCTGTTGCTCATGTTTGCTTTGCCCTGAGGTGGGCTCTTTTTTGTTCCGCTATTCCCTTCTGTGGGAAGCTTTGCCTTGCTAGCTGTCTGGGTGGTATTCCCAGAGTCACCAGTTTTAACTAGTTTTACGAGCGGGGTTTTGCCTGCTCGTGGTTTTCTTGCGGCTACTGTTTTAGTTTGCTCCCTTTCTGCAGTTTTGGCCTTATCATTAGGCCTCCTAATATCTCTGTCTACTTCCTTCTCTTCTACTGCTACCTTCTTTTTATTATTCTTGATTATATGAGTCGTACGTCTACCTACTGAGGTCACTTTTCAGCATCCTGTTCGGTGGACAAGATTTTTTAGAACGGACGGTGTGTAAATTTCACTGGCGGTTGTAGTGGTTCCCATCTTCTGCCCTGGAACTATGTATCCCTTATCACAACTGCCATACAAGTTAGGATTAGGGAGGTTTTATAGAGTATTTTTTATCGCATAGGCGATAAAGCTAAGCCCCCGGCCCATTAAAGCAGATCGTTCCAACGATATGACTGTCGGTGATCACTGAACCACTTGTAACGGGTTTGCGGTAATTAGGAAGCAAGCGTCAATTTCCCACTCCCAGCATCGAGAACTCCCGGGTGCACCAAGCCCGTTAGGCCAAAAGCTCGTTTGATCCTATCCTGAGAGACCATTACTGTATTATAGCCGCATCCCCCATACATGCTCCATTCACTAAAGATGAGGGATACGTTACCTCGGCACACGAACGTGGACATAAACAGTTGGTATTTTAGCGTCGGCATTATGCTATATTGTAACATATATGTTATATGGGAATCAGTAAACTTTTTTTCCTGTATTGGTAAAACCATTCTTGATGCCCGTGTGGAATTTGAGCACCATAGCATCATCAGTATGTATTTGTCAGCTGTTTGTTTATAACGCAAAAAGTTTCTTCAGCGATGAACTATTCTCATCATTGTAGACTGTATATGTGATCCAATTTGACCCGGACAGACAAAAAAGCAATATTTTCACGTATATTAATACAAATCTTTATTATCGCCTTCAAAGTAGGCTCTTTTGAAATATAAGCATGCTAACGTTTAATCTAATTTTCCATATATCTGTTGTAAGTCTCACCTGGGATTGCCTTCTTTAATTACTTTTTATGGCTTCAATGGACTCATAGTGCGTTCCCCGCAGTGGATTTTTGAGATACAGAAGGTGAAAAAGTCACAGGGAGCCAAATCTGGCGAATACGGTAGGAGAGCGACGACGTTCATTTCCTGTTTGGCCAAAAAATCAGACACAAACATGCTGGTATGTGCCGGCGCATTATCGTGGTGAAAAAAACCTTAAATTGTCTGCCACAAATGCGGTTATTCACGAAGAATTGCTTCATGTAGACGCTTCAAAACGGTCGAGTAGTCTTATTGACCATTTGTCCCCTTGGAACGAATTCATAGTAAACCACCTCATGGTAATCGAAAAAAACGATGAAAATCACTTTGAAAGTTTTCGCCGACTTCACGAGCTGCACTGAATGCTTTGTGCCACTCAAATAGTTGCGTTTGTGATAAAGTAGACTTCCCAAAACACTTTTGTAACATTTTCAACGATTCCGTAGCCGTAATTCCATTGGAAACACAAAATTTCAAGTAAACTCTTTGATCAACTTTTTTCCATAGTCAATATCGCCAGACAAACTTTTTGCGTCGTAAACAAACAACTGACAAACACACACTAATAATAGAGATATGGCACTTAAATTTCACACGGACATAAAAAAGGCTGTACCGATATAAGAAATAAAAATTACCGATTCAGTTTACGCGCGGAGTTTAAATGCACCAATCCGGATAACTCACCCAGAGCTGGTACTAGTAGTACCAAGCTGTCGACGTTTTGTTAGAGTATGAACCTTTACATGAAACAATTTCACGTAGATCGGACTACAAATAGCAAAGTTATCGAGGTTAGAGTAATGTCAGATTGTAATTTGTTTGAAAAATCGAAAAAAAAGTTTCGCGTGTTGATAAAATATTACTTATTAATGGGTAAAAACACCGTAGAAGCCCAGCAATGGCTTGAAAACATTATCTGAACTCCTCCCTATCCAAACCAACGATTTGTGGTTGGTATGCTCAGTTTAAACGTGCTCGTACGGACACAAACGTTGCAGAACATTCCGTTATGCTATTGGAAGTCGTTAAACCTGAAAATGTGAATAAAGTGTTAAAAATCGTAATGAAATATTCCAAGTGAAATCTACTACAACCCAATCAATATGAATTTGGAGTTAATAAATAGTGAATGAACATAAAATTATTAGATTTACCTGCTTGTTCATACTATATAACATGGATGCCATACTGTATAACATGTTCAAAACTATAGAACATGGGTGTTGGGGACAGTCAGACTGCATTTTACTAGCAAAAAATTTTTTTCATCTAATATTTTATTTTCAGATTAGTCTAAGAGGGTGACTGTAAACAAGGACAGTCTGACTGTCATTATAATTTTTAATTTAATTTTTATTTTTTTTATTATTTTTGTATATGTTGCGTATTCTTTTCGATTGATTTGATTGGAGTATAAGACCAATGAAAAAATATTTAAGAATTTATATAACATGGATTTCTTTAGAATTCCTATCTATTAATGCAGAATTGTCCAGTTAAGTTTCGAAACAATGAAGATGACTTCAGTAATGTTTATTGTCATCCTGACTTTTAAATATACATCAATTTTTAACTATATTTCGTTATATTGTTCTTTATAAAATAATTTATTACCAGTAAATCAATTTACATTATTTTTCTAAATTTTTGCATTTTAATATCTTTTACTTAATGTAATCTATCACTTGTAAGATCGCTATGATTTTTGCTTCAGAGCAAAAACATTTATATTTGAAAAATCATAATGACTAAGGTACTCGATTACATTTTCATACCATTACTGTTATTTTCTCAGATGAATTTTCTGTACTTTTACAAGATTCTGTTACTAGCGATTTGATGGAAGGTACAAAATTTATGGAAACTGTAAAATGTCGTTCAATTGATTTCAAAATATTTTCCAAGAGTCATTTCCAAGTCATTGAAACTGATTTTAAACGGGTTTCAACTGACTCGTTAAGTACATGTCCAAACAATTTTTAAATAATATTTTCATAGATCGGTGTAACGTTCATATCCAGGGTAGCTTTGAGAGAGAAGGAAGTTTTTTCAGGAACGGACGGCGGATTAGGAAAATAAGTACAATTCAACACAGTATATTGTTGAACAGTAAAAAGATATATTTATTCCAAATTACTCTCCAAGCTCTGACACGGTTATGTAACAAAAATAATGATAAAGCATTTTATTTACTAAACAAAACGTAAATATAAAAAAAGTTCACCTTATATATTTTATTAACTCCCGCGCTAGTTTCTGCAACGTTATCGATTCGGCGCTATTTTCCGCAAGAATACCCGGTGTTACATTCCACGCGTGGAATTTAATAAAAGAAGTTGATTTTATGTAGTAAAAACTAAGGGTACGCTTGATTCGGGTCAGGTAAATTATTAACCGTCTGCCTTTTGAGGAGCACCTCGCAACAGAGATCAAGTTAATAATTCGGAGAATGTTTTTAATGTTAGGATTTATTGAGCTCTAGACAGGTTGTTAGCTCCGGAAGGAGTTTGTGTGGAAAAACATTATCGGAATCGGTTCATTCGGTGCACTGTTGATTTTGACTTTTGGAAGCCAATTTATAATAATATTGATAGGAAATTCAATCGCCGTTCGTCTAACATCGGAAGAGCCGCCGTTTTTATTATAATAATAATATTTTTGAATGGTAATAATTTATTAGAATAATTATCTTTAATAATTATATTAGTTCATAATACGTATTTATAATATAATATTTGTGTTAGTATTTTATTTATAATAATTTTAATAATTTAATAACATATTAAATTGTTTACTTAAAATCGTTGGACTATATATATATATATATATATATATATATATATATATATATATATTAGGTTGTCAAATATCTCCCTTCCGCTTTTTTACTCTTCATTCAATGCTTTATATAAAGTGTTATATTTATCGGATTTACTTCAAATATGCGCCCTTTTGTTCGCTAATCTGTTTCCATCTAGACAGCAACTTCGTAATACCCCTCTGGTAGAAACCTCTCTCCTTATTTGCGAAGAACTCGGACAGCCACTTTTTACAAGCCTCTTTTGAGTCCAACTTTACACCACCAAGGGCGTTCGGCATGGACAGGAACAAGTGGTAATCACTTGGCGTTATGTCCGAGCCGTATGGTGAATGTGATAAAACCTCCCATCCAAACTCCCGTAGCTTCTGACGAATCATCAACGAAGTGTGTGATCTGTCGTTGTCAAATCATGCGGTACCCAAACATCAAGTTTTTTTGTATCATGCTTTCTTAATATGGTTTAAAATGGTTTGGTGACTAACTATCATCTCCTGCGCGATGTGACGAAATGCCACATGCCGGTCTAACTCGAGTAATTCCATGACTTGATCGGTATTCGTCGTCACAGGTCTTCCGCCGGCTGGCTCAGCCATGGTCTCATTTTCACCGGCTCTGAATCGTCGAAACCATTCCTCTGCAGTTCGAAGTGATAGCGTGCCGTCCCGCAAAGCACCATTAATCTCACGGAACGTTTCTCTAGCGAATTTGTCTTTGACGAAGGAAAACTTTAAAATAGCGTGAATTCCTACGTTAGTGAACTCCATGTTTACACGTCTATAACTTTTGAACGCAATATCCAAACTAATCATGCATAGCATCGTTTTGTACGTTATATCAAGACCTTTCAAATCATGTATAGTATTGTTAGATACGAGCTCTGTAGCGCTTTGTACACAGCTGCGAAATTCATAATACAAAAAGGCGGAAGGGAGATATTTGACAACCTAATAAAAGATTTAATATAATATTATTTGTCGGTGTTGTATATATTGTGTATATATTGTTCGCATATGTATATTAGGATAATTTATATTCTTTAGTTATTTATTTGGTTATTTATGTACTGAAAATAAAACTTCAGCAATAATGAAAAGTTTTGGAGCACAACCCGCCGATAAAGGGAGAGCTAGATGCGGCCTGGAATGTTTATGTGTAACAAAGCATAACTGAGTGACTTATCCGGAACGAAAATACCAACTGTTTACGTCCACTATCGTGTGCCGGGGTATCGTATCCCTCATTCTTAGATTATAGAGCGGGTATAGGGGATGCGGCTAAAATACAGCAATGGTCTTTCAGGATAGGATCAAACGAGATTTTGACGTTACGGACTTGGTGCACCCGGGAGTTACCGATGCTGAAAGTGGGAAATTAGCGTTCACTTCCTAATTATCGCAAAGTGGTTAAGCGATCACCGACAGTCAAATCGTTGGAACGTTTTGCTTTAATGGGCCGGGGGCTTATCTTCATCGCCCAGCTTAGAGAAGGAACAAAAAGAAAGAAAAAAAAGAAAGAATAAAAATCCCCCTAATCCTAAATCGGAGACAGTTGCGATAGGGGATGCATGATTCCGGGATCGAAGATGGGAGCTCTACAACTGTCAGTGAAATTTGATATACCGTCCGTCTTCATAAAACTTTGTCCGCCGAACGGGATGCTGCAAAGTGACGTACGAATAAATGATTAAAAATAAAAATGAACAGGAGATGAAGAGAAGGAAAAATAGAAGGATAAGGAAAGTAGCCGGCCGAAAGAAAAGGCCAGAACTGTAGAGGAAGTAGCCGAAAACGAATATAAGCAAGTTAAGATCCTATCAAACACCGCTTGTAATGTTGAAAAATGCTAGTGACTCTAGAGATACCATCCAGGCGGCAAGCAAAGCAAGGCTCCCGACTGGAGGAAAAACTGGAGACCAAAACTCGAGCCCCTTTTCAGGGTAGGAAAAAAATGAATGCAAAGATCAGCAACAAGTTTTGCCCAGCAACATAGAGGGAGTAGTAGAAGTTGCAGATGATGGGACCTACGCACGAAGACTCCCCCAAGATATGGCATCCGGTAAACCTACCAGGGATTGCCTGGAGGTCCCAGTTCATGCCGCGGATCTTTATGAAATAATCAAAGTGGGACTCAAAACATCTGAGGATCCTGAACTGAAGAAGGAGGGGCTCAACCTCAATGAATTAATGGTGGTTATTTAAAAAATGGCCATCAGATATGCTCGCGCGGAGGTGAAGTCGGAGGCCTTGTACCAGCTTACTGCAAAACTAAAAGGGATCAGGGGGCCACAGGTCTATGCAACTGTGGTTTCGAATAGCAACAATAGCAACCTGACCGAAAAATAAAAAGCTGAAAGCAGGCTGGTCGAACCAAAGGCCTACGTTGCCAAAGCCATAATAAGGCCACCACCAAAGGTGATCTCAGGAGAAAATCTCCTCTACAGAAAAGGCAAAGGAAGTTTTGCAAAAGACTTTCAACCCTAGGCAATCGAAGGTCCAGATTGAGAATCTAAGGGAGACCAAGAAAGGTCTCCTGGTAGAAATGGCAATCGAAGCGGGGTTAGAAAAGTTGAAAGCCTCAAAAAGCCTTATAGAGCTTTTTGAAATAGAGGCCCCAATAAGGAGCAGTCGAGGTTCATCATCTACGAGTCGCTTGATGAGGTGACCTCGGCTATATATGAGCAAAATGAGGAGTTAGCCTCGACGACTGAAGAATGTTCAAAATTGTACAAACCTCTTTTCAAAACGGGCAAGAGGAGCGACACAGCAAAAAACTGGGTGTTAGAAGTCACCCCGGATATCTGGGACAAAGTTCTTGAAAGCAAGAGACTATACATCGAGTGGCTGGTTTGTCGGGTACAAGACTACCTTATAGTTACTAGGTGTTACAAGTACCTAGGCTACGGACATATAACGAAGCTCTGTAAAGAAGAACTATGCTTCTCTGAATGCAGTTCAGCGGATCGTGGCAGCAAAGATTGCAATAAAATGGAGTCAGCGTCTAAGTGCGTAAACTGTAAAAAAGGGAAAAGAGCAAGTAATCATAGCTCTATGGACACTAAGTCTTCAGCATAGAAAGCTGCCATGGAAAAATTAGTGAACTCGACGGACTATGAACAGTAGAGCATGAAAGAGTCAAAGTGGGCCTGTTCTGCGCTTTGCGCAGCTAAACGCCAGAAGAGCAGGCAGGGTCACTCCCGAAATAAGAATCAATTGCATAGTAAATGGAGTAGACATACTGTATCTTCAGGAGCCATAACAGCGCAGTGGCCGGATAGAAGGGTTTGGCCTGCGCATGAAAATGGTATATTTGGATGGACATTTCCCTGGGCGGCAATAGCAGTCCTCACTCCTAAAGTGACTGTGCCGAAATTGACGAACCTCGCCACCACATACTTTGCGGTGGCGGAGGTGACGACGCGCACTTTGTCGATGTACGCGGTCAGTGTCTGCTATCAGCTGAGCCACGAAATAGGGATGCATCTTATGGAGCTTAACAAGGTGCTGCAAGCACTTCGAGGGAGGTTGGTGCTAATTGACGTCGATTCCGATGCCAGGTTCCCCCTATGCGGATCGAATCGCATCGACCGCAAAGGGGAGGAACTTGAGAATTTTATAGCGCAGTGGAATCTCAAGATCGCCAATGTGCCAGGTACTATCGCTACCGTCTCCAACGAAGTTGGAGAAGGAAGTGTGGATGCAACTCTTGTTACCACCAATCTCGAGACACTCATCGCAGGATGGGCCGTTAGGGAGGACTGGACCTTGAGTGATCACAGAACGATCACATTCCACCTTAATGGAGCAAGCGCACCTACCTGAAAGTACAGGTGTTCAAAATCAGGGATAGAAGATAAAGCGATACTCCACACAGAAGGCAAACTGAGATACTTTCTACGCTGTGCTCGTGGTTTAATGGGACCAGGTCAAAATGGTGACTATTGAGAGAGTTCGTTCATTAACAGCCAGTTTGTGGAAACCGTGCAATCCTGTCATACCGTAGGGTAGCTGCTAGGAGGGTTCCCTGATGGAACCCTGAATTAGATAGGATGAAGACGGCTGCAAATCGTGCCGGACGAATATTCCAGAAATTTCGTGATCCCGTTATACGGAAGCACCTCAAAGAATAATACAAAGCGGCCAGGAAGGAGTATGTGTGTAGACTTTGAATTACTAAAGAGACCAAATGGCAAACTTTGTCACAATGAAGAGAAACCCGAACCCTTAGAGCATACCTTACTGAATTCAAGTAGGTAAGCTGTCCATCAAGGAAGTTGCACGTAACGTCCGCCTAGATCAAAACACTTATATGACGGACTGGTTAAGTACTGTAACTGCAGTGCTGAACACCCTATTCACTTCAGACAATTTACAGTATGAAACACCAGAGCAGAAAGTATGAGGTACATGACCAACATCCTTCCGCCCAGGGGAGCCGAGGTCTTATTCAATCTCGCCGAGTTGGATCAGCTCTTCGCCAAAATGAAGCTGGGTAAAGCCCCTGGCCCAGACAGCTTCGACTTGGCCATCATTCGAACAGCACTACCGACAATCAGGCAGGACCTGATCAACATATACAACTCATGCTTGAGATTTTCGGTCTTCCTCAATGAGTGGAAGGTTAGCCCACTGTTCACATTGCGAAAGGAGGAAGTCAAAGAGAACAGACTAAACAGGATCATAGAAATACAATTATCTCCCAGACAATTTGTCTTTAGGAGAGCGTAATCCACCGAGAAAGACATAGTTCAGTTGCGTAAGCCTGCGAGTGAATCGTGCAATTTTCAATCGTGCAATTTTCAATTTGCAATTTGCAATCTCTGGTGACCCGCTGTATTAACAGCACTGAAAATCAAAGCGTGCCCCAGGGGTCTCTATAAGTTAATAAGAGATAACCTGAAGGGCATTTGAGTCCTTATAGGAGATGGTTTTGAGGAAGTACAACTTGGAATCAGTAACAGATGCCCTCAGGCATCCGTACTGTGGCCAACTGTGTGGAACCTTGTCTATGATCCTCTTCTTTAGTAGTTCTCAAGTTGCTTGTTGAATGTTGATCTTGAGAGGCCACCTTCACCCGAAAGACTGAAAACCTCCCGAAAGAGATTAGGAAGCGTGAGATACCTTGGAATCATTCAAAGACATGCGCTCATTAGAGTCAACGGTGTGTATAGAACCACCTCTACAGACGCTCTAGCAGTGATAGCGGCAAAACTCCCCATCGTGCTAGAATGCAGACGTAGAACGGAACTGAATGCAAAACATAAAAACACAGCGTCACTTAAGGACCCACGCCATGCAGCGCGAGAGACATCGAAAAGATATCTCAATGACTGGCAGTAAATCTAAGATAACTCGTCAAAAGATAGTCTGACACATTCTTATCTATTTAGTGTCAGAGTAGGATTGGGATAGATTGGATCTAGCGGTCGCGATGGTTAATCCAATTCCTCACTGGACATGGAGACTTTGGGTCATATCTCTCTCGCTTCCATCTGACAGTTATATATATATATATATATTGTAATTCGGCAATGCTTATGACGGGTAAACTACGTTACACTATCACTTCGCGGACACAAACAGATTAAAATTTGTTTAAATAAAATCTTAAATAAAAAAGTGATCTCACTCGGGGGGGGGGGGTCTCCACCGTCCTGTAATGAAAAAAAAAGAAACCCGATAAAAAATCGTTAGGATATTAGGAACAAGGGCTGGAATGAAAATACGTAATCTCTCAATTCATTTTCGCAACGCTGCGCTGCCGTCATAGATATATATATACACCTATTCTCGCAATTTCCTGTACCACCGAGCTACTCTCTAGCTCTCGACGTACTTACAACGTCGTCACATCCCGCCCGACATTTCGTACCCGACGGTCACTCGTTAACCGCATATTCTACCGTCCGTACAGAAAACTGCCCGTAGAAGTTGTTCCGACACACCTGGGCATCATGTTCTACCATCCGACCACGAAAGTCCCCGTGGAAGTCTGTTTCTACCGCCTGAACAAGACATTATGATCTGTAGTAGCCAAGTATATTACATACATTATAGTATTGTACTAATATAGATATAATTAATAATATAGTATATAAAGAGTTGCATACAATATATATGTAATGTAATACATATAACGGTGACCCATTTTAAACGGCGCAGCTGGATTACTCGGAACCTAAGCCAGATAGGGCAAAGTAGTTCAGACAAAAGTTGTAGAAGGAAAAGGGGGCAACACAATAGAGTTAATTTTTTGACCTTGTACTTGACCTTCAAGATTATTTGAAGGTCAAAGTAATTTTTTAAAATGGGAACACCTATTATTGACCCCGGATTCGGAAAGAGCGCGAAATTGTACGTTTAAAATCATATTGAGAAAATTTTGTTTAAGGCCATTTCAAGGTCAAATCAGACAGACTACCAATCTTAACACTCATGTACTGCATCTCCACATGCCCTTAAAAATATTATAAGCATACCCCAAGCAAACTTCACTGCTTAACCTTGGAAGAGCAAGTTTAATCGACTGTTCATCGTTTTAAAATTATTTTTTAACGAAAACTTATTAGCGTATTAAGGACGTTGTAAGGATTGTTTTCTTTGGGGTGTTTGATGAGAGTGAGCTCCCTTGCCTCTCATTTCGGGGTGCTGTATTATAGTGAATCCCCTCGCCTCTCACTAACTTCGAAGCAAGTGTTCGAAATGACGACCATTTGCTTTAAGACACATTGACCAAGGCCTTTGAAAATGGCGAATGGTGTTCAACAAAGTTTGCCTCGAAATAGCAGCGCATGCTCGACGAATTCTGTCTTGCATATCTGCTCTTGTAGTGGGTTGTTACTCTAAAACAGCATTTTTTAAATACCCCATAAATAAAAATCTGGTAGTGTAGATTGGGTGAGCAAGCAAGCCAGTTAACCAGACCTGCTCGCCAAATCCATCTGATACCATACTGCTCATTCAAAAAAGCCCTTACTATTCGAGCAAAATGTGGTGTTACGCCGTCCTGCTGGAACCACATTCTTCGACGCGTTTCTAAGTCAACATCTTCCAGCAAGCAAGGCAATTAATCTCTTATTAGCCGCAAGTAACTATGCTCATTTACATCTCCTTCAAAAAAATATGGACCAATCAAGTATCAATTGCCAATCCCGCTTAAACCATAAAACTCCAACATTTTTGACGAGTTACACTTCGTTACCAATAAGGATTTGTATCAGACCAGTAATGGCAATTATGCCTATTCAATTCCCATCACTTTGAAATGTCGCCTCATCAGAAAATAAAACAAAATTAAAAAAGTCTGGATCATTTTGTATCATATGTAAAGCCCATTGGCAAAACACAACCCGCTGTTGGAAATGATCAAACTGTAGCTCTTCAACCAAAGTGATGTGATAGGCCTAACGTATAGGCCTGGTCATAATTCTTAGAAAAGTACTCTTTGAAATACCAATTTCCCTTTCCACTCGACAAGTGCTAATGTGTGGATCAAGATAAATTACTGCAAGGATAATTATATCTCGATTATCAATTTGATCATACTCATGGCGCCTACGTTGACCAACCATGTGTCCACCATGAGCACTTTAAATTTAACACCTGATGACTGTATCATGAAGGTATCGTTTTTCAGGATAGCGTTTAGCATAAAGTCGTGTCACATCACCATAATTATTTTGGCCTACTCGTAAAACCAAAACAATATCAACGATCTCTTTGGAAAGACATTTCAAGCAATATTTCTTATTTGAATTGTAAATGAAACTAAAACTTCTTTTTGTTTTTTGTTTTATGTGAAAAATGTGAATTAGTAGCGTTCGAATTTCAGAAATACTAATTTTTATAATGTCATTATTCACAGGTGATTAATTAACACGGCTGCAAAAAAATACGTTCCGTCGACGATTCTTGTAAATAAATCTGACATGCTCATTGATTTTAAGATTTTCTCCTCATTTTTCATATCAATTTTTTTTACTAGTTCGATTCTAATGAAAATAGCTGCGATACATTTTTTACAAAACAGAAATATTGCTTGCTTGAGAGTATGTTTATGAGGCTTTAAAATCTATGTAAGGATGTGGTACACCAGTGTTAAAGTTGGTTAGCCTCTCTGTAATGGAGGTTTCAATAATTTTCAATCGTCAGTTGAACCTTGATTTGACTTTGAAATGACCTTGAAAAAAATGTCCTCAATATGATTTTAAACGTAATCTTTCCCGCTCTTTCCGAATCCGGTGTCAAAACTAGGTCTTCTCATTTAAAAGAATCACTTTGACCTTAAAATAACCTTGAAGATCAAGTTCAAGGTCAAAAACTTTAGCTCTATTACGTTGCTCCCATTGTCCTCTACAACTTTTATCCACACCTTTTTGCCCTATCTGGCTTAGGTTCCGAGTAATTTAACTGCGCCTATTAAAATGGGTCACCGTATATTATATATATATATATGAGATGTTGCTAGTAGTACCAACCTGGCCATATTTCCCTAGAGTACGAACATTTAAATGAAACATGTAAAAATTTCACGTCGATCGGACCGCAAAATTAAGTCGATCAACAGTGATTATTATATTGTCTTCTTGGTTCGTTTGAAGGAGGAGATCGCAGCAAATAAACTGCTCATGATGAAGATAAAAATCCTTTTTCACCAATATAATGCACCATGCCACAAGTCCATGAAAACAATGGTAAAATTAAAAGAGTCGCGCTTTGATTTGCTTTTCTACCCCCCCCCCCCATATTCACCAGATTTAACCGGCAGCGACTAATAGCACCTTGCTGATCTCAAAGAAATGCTTTCGGGAAGCAAATTTAGCTCGAATGAGGAGGTTATTGCCGAAAGTTAAAGCCTATTTTCAAGCAAAGGATAAATCCTTTGATAAACATTGCATAGAAAAATTGAAAAGGCGGTGGAAAGATTGTATCACTCTAAAAGGAGATTACATTGTTGAATAAAAATGATTTTTGAAAAAAGCGACCGCACTCCTTAATCTAATTCAATATTGTCCTGGAGTCTAAATAATTCTTAATAGACGATTTTCAGTTGTCAAGACAAATAATTTCGTCTGATGTAGATGACATTTTTTGTTTGTAGACAGGTTCAGATCGTCAATTAAATTCATTTATAAACTTTCGTAATTCATTACATACAAGCATTAAATTTTCTAGACTTACAAATAACAAAAGAATACAATAAACTTCTTTTTAATATATACAGAATATACATGTTTATAGACACTCTAATTCCATTTGATACAAATCAGTCTAGTCAAATAAAACTTAGCGCATTCTATTTATTTATACATAGTTTAATTACCTTCCCTTTAAGTAATATCATTTATAACAATTAAGTAAATTTATTAAAAACTCTGGCTCTAAATAACAGCTACGATAGATCTATTAATGATAAATTGATTTATAAAAAACGTTTCAAAATATTACAAAAGCAATTTTATACAGTTACACAAAAAAATATATTGTCAACTATTTCATTAATTATGTACCTACATTAATCGATAAAATTTATTATTACTTAAAAGATCTAAATATTAATACAATAAATGTTAATAAATCGAATTTCAAATCATTATAGTAAATAATAAAGAAAAGAAAAATTTTAAATATAACAGTGGCGATTATCAAATCAGTTGCGCAGGTTGTAATGTAATTTATATAGGGCAAACTGGTCATCATTAAATATATATCTTAATTAACATGTTTATAAATCTATGAAAAGAATAAAAAACGACAGGTCTATCAGAACAGTGTTTAAATAATGTACATAATATTGACAAAGTAATGATAAATTATTACATAACATGGATAAAAGCAAAAGGTTAAATAGTTTAGAAATAGCTGAAATCTTACAGGCTGTGAATAATTGTAAACATGTGACTAATAACATAATTAAATTTGATGTACCTCATCTTTTACATTTAGCCTCCAAAATCTGATTTAAACTTTCCTGTATTAAGTATTTATAATATATCAATTATACATACATTATATTGTAATTACATAAATTATATTTGAACTATATATATAATATCTTTTGGTACAAATACCGTTATATTACACCGGTAAATAAAGAATCGAACCCATTGCTTCAACTCTGAGGCTGTACACCTGCATATCTTTTGTTTTTGTTAGATTTGACCACTGCAACTGTTATATTTAAACTACTGTTACGTACATTTATATATTCTTGAATTTGGATCAAATCCTCAGACTTGAATCAAACTTTGATAATGGCATCATAGCCGAAACAACACTGTCAGAAGAAATATTCTTAAAATTTGTGACACTGTCCAATTGTTTTCATTTAGAATTTACTTTATATTATTAAAACATGTTTGACGAAGTGTATAACGAGTCTTTAATTAATTAAATATTAAAGAAGTATTCCTTTTTCTGAATTTCCATAAATAGGTATATAATATATTATGTATTCAAATCAATGTAGCACTCTGGAAAAGATTGTAGATATTGAAGAATTTTTATTCTTATCATAGTAATGTATACTTTGCCAATAGCTCTCACAAAACGTCATATACCATGTTTTTTTCTTCAAAATTAAGTCACGGCATTTTAACTATAATTTACCAATGTTCATGTCGAATACAATTTTTTTTCGGGAGAATATGTGAACCGCTGCTTTAATGGAAAACATGAAGAAGTTATTAAAAACAAACATTCAAAATACAAAAACTCTTAGATAAATGCTGCTTCTTTGTCTTTGGTTAGATCAGTGGATTGTCATTGAATACAAAACACCATAGAAAAACATTACTTAAATTTATGGTTACTTCCATAGTTAAAGCTCACACAAACACAAGTCTCTGTCACGGACGCAAAAAGCAAACAAAGCTGGATGGCGACATCAAAATTCCAGTGTAATGAAAGGCATAGAGTAATAGTGTTTTGTATTTTTATTAACAATATTTATCAACTTACCATTAATATTTATTTATAAAAGCTGATTATCTTATTTAATTCACTCCACGCAAACTTTGGGTGTCGTGAAACGCGAATCGTGGATTCGTATGATATGTTGTATCATATTCCATTCGAATGATATATGCGATTTCCATCAGGGTGGCTAGAAGTCATTCGCTTGATATGGTAATTGGACCCAAAATAGATGGAACATGCGAAAAAATATGAGAAAATTATTTTACTGTACAGAGCAATATTTTTCACCTTGAAAAATTATTGCAAACATAAGTTTAACATTCCGGGATCTTTAAAAACGGAAGACCACTTTTCCATGCTACCGGGCACGTTCACAGGTTGTGGATAGTGGTACGGCCGAGGGGGATGGGGATGGATTGACCAGCCCCGCCCTACTCGGCTGGTCGCACAATGCGACCGCGGGCAATGGAATAAGCAAGTAAGAAAAACTAACAAAATAAAAATGGATAGTGATAATAAAATTAAATAAATTAATAAATATTTTTTTATTGATCTTACAGTCCAATCAAGTCCCTGATGAGGAGCCGTAGCGAGCTCGAAACGTTGGACAAGTCTTCAATTAGGTAAGGGTGTTGAGGACAGTCAGACTACACTTTACTAACAAAGAATTTTTTCAGCTAATATTTTATTTTCAGATTAGTCTATGGGGGTGAATGTAAACAAGGACAGTCTGACTGTCATTATAATTTTAATTTAATTTTTAATTTAATTTTTATTTTATTTTTATTTATTTATTTTTATTTTTCTTTTTTATTTTTCTTTTTAGATTGAATTGATTGGACTGTAAAACCGATAAAAAATATTTATTAATTTGTATATGGGCAGTCGACATCAGTACAATTAAATTATATATATATTGTAACGAGCATCGTGTAAGATATGTAGGTGCCGATCGTGAATAGCGGTTAGGTTGGATATGTCGATCTATATTCATTCATTTTAAATACAATCTTTTTTTCAGGATTTCTGTATACGGAAATTAAGAAAAATGATTTAGAACCTGGAACAAAATTGGATTTTCCATTATGGCTAACGAAACCACTATGCAAAAGTAAAAGGACATTAATGAATTTTGAAGTTCCAAAGATATTTAGAAGTAATTACAGGTATCTATGTAAAGCAGTCTATAATTAATTATAGGATCATGAAAAATAAGGCACATGTTCTAACAGATAATTTTTTACATTTGGGTATCCATTTGAATCTATATTTAGTTACCTCTATTCGAATGTTTTAATAAATAGAAATAAATTATTAGTACTACCTTTCTGGGATCTGTGAACGCAATTTACTTATTGTTCGTGGCTCCTTTTGAGAGATTAACTCAATCGCAAATTGAGTGATTGTTTGTGGCTTGACACAGAGTTGTATTCCTATACATTAAACATATCTACTAGCTTGCACCGACACCGGCTCAGAATTATCATTCATGTTACTTAAGCTTGTCTAAGCATGCGCATTTATTCCTTTCATATCTGTTTTCTTTCATTTGAGGTTTCATTCATTTACGTTGAAATAGCGACGAAGCTCCCGAAGATGATATATTGCCACAGGCCAACAAAGTTGAATCAGCAGATTTCAAAGCCGAAAGGATGCTCTTCGAAGAAGACACCGAAGCCGGGAAGGTAGAGGGTAGAAAGAACAGTAGGAAACCTGATAGCGAGTTGAAAGCCAGGAAAGGCTACAAGAACGTTGTTAGGTTCCTAAAAAGAATAGCAGATAAAAAGGATGAACTCACTGCAAGGGAGAGACAGTTCATCCGAATAAATAAGAAAACTGTGGAGAGATATGACAATGATAAGAAAGACTTCCCCACAGTTGAAAACGATTAAGGAGAAGGCCTCGACTGTAAAGGATGAGACAACCCCCCCGAAAGTTAATAAGAAAAAACGACAGCTGCAGAGGGCTGAAGCCGTACTTTCCTCTACCAAAGTAGAGAGACCCAAAGGACAAACATCACAATCGGGAAAAACGGCCAAAACGGTTCGCTCTAATGAGGGGGAGGAAAGAACGGTGAAAAAGCCGTAACCCTCGACAAGCTTCGAGTTACCAGAGGAATTCCAGATAGCCATCATAGAACGAAACAATCCAGATGGCGGGATGGACTCCGAAAAGTGGCTGAACAAATGCAAGTCCAAGCGTCATATAGACTTAACGACAAATGCAGTGTTTTGCAGGCAGAAATCTTAGCTATTGAAAGAGCGGCGAAACTATTGAAGAATAAAAATCTGAAAAAGCCAACTATTCATACAGATAACCAAACTGCTTGAAAATCGCTAGGGCTAAAATCGATTTGATCAAAGTCAGTTATGAGCGGAACAGCGAAGTCAGACTCTACTGAGTACTAGGGCACTTTGATTTCGAAGGTAATACCAGAGCGGATGAACTGGCAAAGCTGGGAATGGAGAAAAAAAGAGCCGAAGCAGACTTATACATGGACACCGTTCAATACGATTAAAAAGAAGATAGATAAAACCATCATAGCAAAATATAATGAAAAGTGGGAGGCATGAAACGATTGCCTCGCATCTAGGAAACTGTGGCTAGCTATTGATGAAACAAGAACCAGTGGCCTTTTAAGGCACAAAAAAGCAACCGTTCGCATAATCGCAATAATCATGAAACACTGTGCAATAGGAGTCAACCTCAAAAGATAGAGTAAGCGTTTGATGATTCATGTAGAGAATGCCACACGGCGGAGGAAACAATAACCCACTTACTATGCCGATGCCCAGCCCTAGTAAGACTTACATTGTTAAGACAAAGTTTAATAGAAGATTTGGAAGAGGCATCAAGTGTGGATATCAAAGTACTAGCTAAATTTGCGAGAGACTGGAGAAGTTTCTCTGGAAAGAAATAGGTTATGGCTCCACCTTCGGGAAACATAGGGTATCGCAATAGATATAAGGCCACTAAGCGCAAGTGCAGTGTCCGAATAGGACAGAGCACAAGCCCTCACAACGTAACCTAACCTAACCTACGTTGAACATGCATTAAATTGATCTCTCATTATACTTTATATCTAAATAACATTTTTTATTGTTGAATTTTCGCGATAATAGGGCTAAAACTCCATGTCATCATTATTTTCGGAGGCTAAAGGGAAGAATTCTTTTCATTTCGATACGTAGAAATAAAAGTTATAAATTTATATTACATAATAGTTCAATTAGCATAGTAATTTTTGTATTAATTCTGGAAAATACATTTTTGGCAAATGAGCTTTTATCTATTTTGAAATGGAAGATAGAGTACGCTCTGGAATACCGTTAAAATTTGTAGACAAAGAATAAGGGGTACTCTACTAGGATGGATGTCAAGTACTAGCAGAACTTGGAAATATATTACAAATAGATGAATTAACTCTTTTAAAACGGTTAAAGTGTTATACGAGAGACTTTCAGAATCATTTTGACATTTAACAGTATTGTTCGCAAAACCAAATATACATATTCTTGTCACGGGGCATGGTTATCGACCTTAATTGATGCGTTGGTGTGTAGTTCCAAACGAGAAACGCCCATTATACGAACAGAGATACAATGCAGATTTTGTTACACAGTAATGCACAGTAATGTATGATGCAAAAGCTGTGCAAACCTACCTGGATATAAAAAGTTCTAACCCATTCCATTAAATGGTCCATAGTGTAACTGAGCACCCAAATTCTTGCAGAAGTTAAAATCGATCACAGCATCTGATTCTTAATATACTGGAGCATTTTATGAAACTTTAAGTATACGAAAAAGGCTGTTTTGTATTACCGACTATTTTCATTTTAGTCATCAGAGCTATAGTAGATAGGAGCTAAACATATATGTAAATTATGAGTGGTCCATATGCAAGTATTATTTTATAATATACGCAGGTAGGAAGTAATGGAGTAAGTAGTCGCGCGTGAGTATTTTACCACAAGAAGTTTCTTCAAAAAAATATCTGAATATGGAGTGTTAACAAGGTGGAGACGGATATTAGGAATTCGAAAAACATTAGTTGGACAACGAAAGTGGACCAAATGATTTCAAATGTCTCAGTGTCGAATCTAAAATTATCGTTATACATCATCTGGTAGAAATCAGATAACATATATAGATACATTTAATATCACTTTAATTATTATTTATAGAAAAAGAATAGAATTGCATATCTGTTAATTTTTATTTATAAAAATATATTTTTTCAAATAGCTCTACATAAAATATAAAATTCTACATTTAATTTTTTCACGTGTAAACAATTAGTCATTGTATTAGGTGTAAAAATAAGTGTCCGCCGTTTTGAAAAGATGGCGTCATCAATAAGATAACATCGGAATTGTCAGCTGTAAGAAGTCCTATAGTATATATTAACATCTGGAAACAGTATAACGTTTTAATACCTATAACTTTTTGCTAGCATCACTTAGTTTTCATCCTGTTAAAATTTTAAGTTTTGAGTCAAGTAAGCGTCATTTGCGGGAATTGTTAATTTACTTCTAACATTTAAAGTAATCTGCAGCTAAAGCACATCGACTACTAGCATATGGTGATGTTAATTTTAGTGATAGATGCTCTCGGGAGTGGTCCCAAAAAATTTAAAAGTGGTGATTGTGACGTGGAGGACAAAACACGCAGTGGAAGGCCCAATGTGCATGGTGACACAGAATTGGAAGCTTAGCTGGAGGAAGATCCGTGCCAAACGCAAGAAGAACTTACACAAGAGTTAGGAGTAACTCAGCAAGCTATTTGACAACGTCTCAAAACCCTGGATATGTTCCAAAAGCAAGGAAATTGGGTTCCTTAGGAACTGAAGCTAAGCGTCGCATATTCGCTTGCGAACAATTGCTCAAAAGGCAAAATCGCAAACGATTTCTACAGCGAATCGTAACGGGATTCGAAAAGTGGATTCACTACGACAACCCAAGCCGTAGGAAGTCATGGGATAAGCCCGGACATGCCTCTACTTCGATGGCCAAGACAAACATTCATGGCAAGAAGCTAATGCTGTGCATTTGGTGAAACCAGCTTCGAGTAATCTATTACAAACTAAACCAACACAATCAGTCACGGGGGATCGATATAAGAACAAGCTGATGTAATTGAGCAGACCAATGAAGAATAAACGTCCATAATATGCCAAAATGCACGATAAAGTCATTTTTCAGCATGACAACGCTCTACCACATGTTGCAAAAATCGTAAAGGAAACGTTAGAAGCACTGAATTGGGACGTCCTACCCCAACTGACGTATTCATAGAGCTTGAATATAATTAATGTAAGAAAAGAACACCACCAATGTATATATCGGTGCTCGTTTTATGTATATATATATATATATATATATATATATATATATATATATATATATATATAGAATACTATAGAGCTTGAATATAATTAATATAAAAAGATTTTTTCTTTTCAATTTTAATGCAATTTAAAATATTTTCATTGTATTTCTGATAACAAAGTTCAATGCTATATAGCATATTAATAAATTAGAAGTTAATGTTAATAAACATGAAATATTATATTAATTATACTTTCATTTATAATTATCCATATATAAATTTTGAGTATAGAAGATTCTTCGGAATGATTTAATAACTTTATTCATTTGCACCGTTGGAACTTTAGCTTGATATATTTTTAAGTTCATTTATTATAATTAATCATAATATTTAGTAATGCGCGAGTATATAAGTTAAACAAAATGTTAACAGTGTAAAGGTAGAAAGTATACTTATACGTCTCCAATACTTTTTGATATTTCGTTTCTTTTCGGTTTCTTTTGTTCGTATGGTTATTTTATTATATAGTTCTATCTATAAATCTATAAAAATTGAACATGTATCAAATCACCTTTGTTGTCCACTTATACTTTGTGCCTGCATGATTGATAGAAGGACTATTGTACCATTTTTTTAAAAATTTTGTTTTTTTAAGTATTCCGTAAATTCTTAAATCTATATATGCCTACATACATTAAAGATGAAAAAATAATCAAATGTATTAATAAAGAAATGAAGAATCCCTTTATTTAGGGATGCAATTTTTGGAATTTTAAAATCGGTTATTGAATAATGGTTTGTCTGTATTCTTTCAATCAAATTTAATCATACACATGCGCGCGCGCATTAAAACGTTTTAAGTTCATTGATAATTACTTTTTAATTTATAATGAAAAAAAATTTTAATAAACCATTATTTTTAATTAATAAAATGACCTCTCTCAATGATTTAGATTATGCAAGATAAATGAATAATTCTACATTGCTGGCATATAGTCTATAAGAATTCAACATAATGAAATTTTACACATGTACACACACTATAACGAGCATCGTGCTATACAGCAAGGTATCGTTCGCCAGGGAAAGGAGCGTTCAAGTATTGCTGCCGTTGAGGACGAACAAAAATTAAAGGAAAAATTCAAATCGATTACTTTGGTCATCAACAGAAGTGCGGGCCCATACGTTATTACCTGTGAGCTGGTTAAGTTTATCGCGATAAAAAGCATACAGTTGATAAGTTATTCATAATTAAATCATTTCTCTCACTTTCTCTATCTAATCTTTAATCAACTTCATTATTTCTACCCTCCTGATTCATTCCCATTCTCATATACTCATTTCTATTATGCTTTATTCTGTATTTCAACACTCACAACTAATAACTGGCGAGTTGATCAGAGAAGATCGCCGCAAAAGAAATTTTACGAAAACAGAACAGATATCAAAAACTTCAGAAACATTCACGTTGTCCTACGGTCGACAGAGCTCACGAGGTGAGCGTTTTCTTCGCGGTACATTGTGAATAGCTCTTCCTTCTCCCCCACAAATAGCCATACCTAATTGTTAACTAAATATCAACAAGGATAGCATCCGTGTCATAAATAAATATATTTACAGCGTGCTTTCCTTCAAACTCCTACTCACTCTCACAAATACGCGTATATACTGTGACGGGGATCGAGAACGCCACAAACATTCGCTATCCCGTGTCCATAAGCTCTCTCTCCGTTAGTAGCCAATGTAAATTAAATATGTATATATGTATGTTTATTTATTTGTATAGATTGTATTACATGCCGGCGGCGATACAACCAACGAAAAGATAAATAAGGGAGAGAGTAAGACATAGGAAGGGGGGCTGGTTCCAAGCGCGCGAAGAGTACAGTATTTGCTACCGAGAGAATCGAAGCGGTTATTTGTGAAACCGACAGCTACCGAGCTACAGCTTTCTTTCGCCGCGCTGAGGTCCTTTTCTCCGATCGTATTGCAACAATGCGATTGTGCCTCCAACCAGCCCTTCTTGCGAGGGCTACCCGCGCACCCGTTTGTACCAGCTCCGCAAACGACTACCTCATCGTAAGGGCTTCCTCGGCAGAAGAACTGACAACCACCGGCTTCAGGATCGGCCGCTGTAACTCCTCGGATTCGACATGCGGAGACCGGCGAATCATCCATAGCGCAGGATCTGTAAATGACAGCCTAATTTTATCTCTTCCTCTCCCTCTTTCTTCCCCGTCTTCGTACACGCCGTCGCCGCGATGACTCTCTGCCTACGATCTACGTCTATGTATTTGTCTGTTCTGTGCATGTTCACGTTAGCTTTTATTATTATTTGTTAAGGTAGACGTTAGCTTTTAATTCTTTGTGTTTATTTCGCTTTCATTAGTACTCCCGATCCCAGGTGATTGTGAGATTACATTTCATGCGGACCGCCTCTCTCCCTTGCAGTTTCTCGTAACGGCCGTGTCCGCTGTTCTCGTGTTTGAGTCGGATACGTGACCGGTTACAATATGTATACATAAACTAAACTTTTAGTTCAGATAAAAATAAAAGCATATGAAGAAGCAAGATCGGAGGAAATGCGCTAGTGGATTTCGGTAGCACAGTACCGGATCCGTTCGTTATAAACCACGGGCGTATAACGCACTGTCACCGGCAAAATCAAGAAGATTGTTATGTAGGTGCTAATTTTGTACATGTGTTCGGAATCGTTCATGACCTGACTGAGAATTCGTTGTACGTTAAGACAGAAAGTCGACCAGTCAGGTTAGAAATCGCCGTTCAATCATTCTACAAAGAGTTTTAACGTCTGATTTCTTTGCGACTAATTGACAGTGCGAATTGGATTCAGAAAAACTACTGGTTTCGGTTCCATGGTAGGTAATGCTCGATCCATACGATAAAAGGTTTACCCGCTGCCATTCAAGAGTGCGCGCACTCTCAAATTAAAGAAATGCTGCAGAGTAGAGTAATCGCCCCATGCAGTAGTGGTTGGTCGAGCCTAGTGGTGATGATATATAATGCCAAGGAGAATATAGATTTTGGATTGATTTTCGAAAAATAAATTACGAAAAATAAAAATAAAAAAGAATATCTTTAGACATACTGAAGATAAGTATTTGAGCTGTCTTGTTCCTCGTCAGAGATTCCGTTCCGATTCCGAGAAGATTGAACCAGTGATGCGATACAAGCAACAGAGAAACCTATAGCAACTTCGGTGCTTCCTGGGTCTGGCATTATGGTACAGAAAGTTTATGAAAGATTTCGGATCGATTTCCGAATTGCTTTCGCTTTTGACTTAACATATGATTAACGATATGAGTAAACTAAGTTTACTGTGTAAGCTGATGCGAGTCTTACTGGTCTCAGAGCAGTTTTGACGCAAAAAATGCTCAAGTACTGTAGTTTGCGAGTAGAGCGCTGTCTCCAGGGCAACCAAATAATTCGGTAATAGAGCGAGAGAGAGAGAGAGAGAGAGAGAGAGAGAGAGAGAGAGAGAGAGAGAGAGAGAGAGAGAGAGAGAGGGAGAGAGAGAGATGTTTATTCACGCAGACTAAATCAACGACCCTGGTAAATCGTTGCCTTTCTCTCTCTCTCTCTCTCTCTCTCTCTCTCTCTCTCTCTCTCTCTCTTCGTGTACATACGTTTTTTTCTTCTTAACTTTGAAAATTTTAATATATACTTATGCTTATTAGTCTTATTTGATTCTTCATACATGCGGATCGATTGTATATACTTTTCCTTGTCTACGGAAAATTCAATTTGTGATTGGGCAAAGCTGACTAACATACGGAAGAAGAAAAGCTATCAGCTGAACTTTGAGAAGAAGGAAAGTGCCTGAATCCACAATCTCTTTAGGTTAATTATTTCATCGTCGAAATCATTCAAGTAGATGTATATTTTCATATTATAAAAGAGGTTTTTATGTTTTGCTACAGTTACACTTTATCGAAACCTTTATGTTTACGTCGTACCTTTATGTTTATATATACATACATATATATATATATATATATATATATATATATATATATATATATATATATCGCGCGCCATCCCACGACAAGGAAAATCTCAAGGCGCTCGCGCGCGCCGTCGCTTCTGCTCGACACCGTATACCGTCCCCTTAACCCACCGCTCCACGAGCTACACCCAGCCGCTTGCGGAAAGACAGTGAGGATAGGTTGTCTTATCAACGCCATTGTACGGCCTGGAGTGCTGAGACGTACTCACGCGAAAAAAAGAACTATATTGCGTGTTTCTTTCTGTGTACCACTCGTGCCTTAATTAATCGCGTAAACGAACTGCATTATAATACTAAGCTAATAATAATACGTTTGCGATACTTCCTTCGCCGTGTAAATCTAAGGTGTATGCAAACTCAATCATTCGATGGACGAGGATACGAATTTTGCCATTATTTTCAGAATTGGCCAAGGTTACTACGCATTATTTTAAAGTTAAGAAGAAGAAAAATTAAGTTTAAGAAAAGGTTTAAGTTCAAAGTTACATTGAGTTAAAGGTTAAGTTAAGTAAAATTAAATCAGTGAATCTAAGACAATTACTAAATAACAGTGACACTGGTGCAAAAATCAGACAATGACAATTATTTACAACAACCGTAAATAATTGTCACAAATAATAATTAAGAAAAAAATAAATAAATTAATCAACCTAAAACAGCATTAATAAATAATAATAACGAAGAAAAAAAAGAAAAAGGTTATTGCTAATAAAGATAAAGAATTTGAAAAAAAAAAACAACGGAAGGATAATAATGCTAAGGGCATTGATAAGTATAAAGCAGTTAGTTCCTACTTTAATAAGATGTAGTAAAATGTTAAAAATGGTAATGGCAAATAAGACGCTTCAAGATGTGGATAATAATGAAAAAAAAAGATGAAACACTATGTAAAGAACCGGTTATTCACACTCTTAAAGATTTGGGGAGGTATACACATGAAAGTTACTACAATGAACCCGTCTCAGATGACAGGGAGTGACAAAGAAGTATTTCAAATTTACGTTCAGATTAAGTTCAGTTAAGCTCATTCTAGAGAAAGAAAACTAGGAAGAAGCGGTGGATGAGCGTAGAGACTTGGGATAGGTGGTGGAAGAAAAAAAAAAGTAGAGAAATATTGGGAATAAGAAAGTAAAAAGAGAAGGAAGAAGTGAGCGAAAGAAAAAGGCAGGAGCAGAAGAACGAGGAGAAGGCACGACAAAGGAAACGAAGGAAGAGAGATATAGTGTGGGTGAAGAGCGAAGAGACGGGGTAACGGCGGAAAAGTCCGACAGCGCCCAGCGGACAGAGAATCGCGGTGCGTGCACGCCGCCCTTCCGCCACGGACCCTCCGCCATTGCCAACTTCCCTTCGGGAGAGAGGTGACTGCCCGTCGCGCAGTCTCCAAGGTTCGCATGTGGTTGGGTTTTTTTCTTTTTTGGGGGGAAACGGTCACGTCGGCGGTCGCGGTCATCGGGACGCGTCGGGAGTGGAAGTTCGTGATGATCCCCGTGTGTAAATTGGAACTGTTAGATCAGAAATAAAGGGTGTGCAGCCAGGTGGGCCTACTGTTGTGCACGATCAGAAATTTCATTTTTTTTTTCTTTCCCCTTCAGTCCCTATCCCGTCCCCCAGGTGGTGACAACTTCTCCGTGAGAAGTCGGCGGAGCCTCCCCAGTGGATTTAGGGTAAGTGCGACGTGATAAGTTTTTGTGTGCGCAAAACAAGTATCCGATTTTGAAAAAAATCGTGTTGTTTTTTATATTAATTTTCGCATCATAATTATATTAGCATTGGTTTCACGCTTTATCGAGGGAAATAAAGTGTCTCTTACTTATACGCGAGTAAAAAAGAATAAAGATGCACGTGAAAGAGTAACATATATAGATTGCTGTCCGCATTATAGTAACGATAAAGTCAATTCACTCAATAGGTAGAGCTTAACAATTGGATTAACTATTTATTTTAATTATAAAATTGTAATAATCACATAAAACCTATTAATTTATCAAGATCATAATAATAGTTTACCTCTAAAAGAAACTCGGGAATGTGATAACTAGTGTCAGTGCTTAACGCAGGAAGTTGTAAACCCAATTCATAAAAATATTGATTCCATTTATTTAATTCTACTGTGGATGCATCCGCTTGAAGAATTTCTCTATAATGTAAACATAAATTTTTATTTATACTGTACAAATATATATTCTAATGAAAGAATCAAGAATCAAGATTAGAGACTTTTATATATTTATTCAATAACTTAATTTCAATCAAATGCAATGTAATTAGACTTAGTGAGAAGGTGTATGCTTCATGTTATAAAAAAATTTCCATTCAATAAACTTTCTTATTTTAATAAATTTTAATTTTATCTTACTTTATATTATATTATTAAAATATATTTATAATTATAATATTATATTATTAAAAGTATCTTTTAGATTGTATTTTATATTATTGAATTTTATATTATTTCACAAAATTAATTGTATGGATTGTAATGAGTGCTACATTGGGCAAACAGGTAGATATTTACAAAAGAGATTTATGAGGTCAGACAATTAAGTAATACCACAAAATTAAAAATCGAGTATATTTAATCTATACACTTATTCTAGCGAATTTTCCAGTTTTCGTAAAAATTCTGGAACAATTCTTGTTGGACCTTTCCAAGTACCTTGTCACAGATGTTTGGATGTATTCAATGAAGTCAAAATGTCAACCTTTGACGATTTTTTTCAAATAGGGAAATAGGAAAAAGTCTCAGGGTGACATGTCCGGTGTATAAGGCAGTTGTGGTAACGTTGCGATGCCTTCAGACGCGAAAAACTGAGAAATTGATCGCACTGTGACAGGGCGCATTGTCGTGATGTAGAACCCAAGTCGTTTCAATCTCAAGACACATTCTCGCCTTCTTTAACCTTCACGTTACAGGGAACAGCCACTGTTGGCTTTGTCGTTTAATTTTCCAGTACTACAAATACAACTTTCATCACCAGTAATAAGTCGATCGAGAAGAGTAGGATCACTTTCAACCTCGAGACAATCTTGAACGATGTTTACTCGGTGAGTTTTTTACTCATATGACGTTCTTCGTTACCATCCTCGCGCGCAACTTTTTCATGGTCTAATCTTAGGTTAAAATCATTCTAACTGTTAATCTTTCTCCGGTTAATATTGCACTTATCAGCCGACATTCAAATTTATATTTGCAGGTCTTGACGAACTAAAGCGCGGACGCTCTATCCATTCGCCTCCGTTCGCACTTGAATTGGTCGTGTGCTCCGCGCCTCGTTTTTGACGCTCTCACGGCCATTTTAAAATCGGCATGCCACCGAAACACCTGACTACTACGCAGGGCATCACTACTATACACATTAAGCACTGTTTCATAAGTTTCTATCCCGGTTTTGTCAAGTTTCGCACAAAATTTGATCCTACACAGTTGTTCTAAACTTCTCTGTTCCATTTTCGTAACATGCACTACTCGCACGTTGTTATAAAACACGCAAAACTGGTGAAGAAATGATCGTACAAGGGTCTTCAAGGTCTCAATGGAAAGAGTAGGGTATTACGGTAGCGGAGTTACAGGTTCGCGGTGTTACCACTGGCCGAGAAATAAAATCGATTGCATTACTTAATTGTTTGACCTCGTGTGAACATAAATATAATTTATGTAGTTCACATATTACTTCTGGTTTAAAAAACATTGTTTAAAGATTTTACATTCTTTTGATTTTGTGAATGTGGATATTTTGGAACATTAATAATAAGTACAAAAGGGAGAGTCTTGAAAGTATTCATATTTCAAGGAATCGAAATAATGTGAATTTAATGTTAGACTCAAGTAAATTTGATAATATTACTTATTCTTTATGAAATTGATTGGTTTTGAACATTTTGTGTAGGAGGATTGTATATTCAAATTACTTAATGTTTTTGTTTCGTGAGGATAGGGGTATTTATAGTTAGAATATTAATATAAAGTTTAGTTGAATCCCTGTTAAGGAGCCGTAGGGAGCTCGAAACGTTGGACAACTACAGCAGATCTTTAGTTACGTAAAGGTAGTGGGGACAGTCAGAGTGCACTTTACTAATAGAGAATTTTTTTTCAGTTAATATATTTTTATTTCAGATTAGTATACGGGGGTGATTTTAAACAAGGACAGTCTAACTGTCATTATAATTTTCAATTAATTATATATTGATATTATTATACTTTATTTTTAATTTATTTAATTGTACTGCAAGACCAATATAAATATTTATTAATTTATCTCAAAATAGTGGACATAAGCACAATCACAGTATTTTCTCTGACGTGTAAAAAATTAATGATGATACATAATCTCACTAATGATTCAAAAGTTTTCCTTGCAGTGAGCATGCATTGCATGATCTATGTTAAACTACTATCAAGATAACCCAGAACATTTTAGTAGTCTGCGCGGATCCGATTATTTAACTGAAGTCATGGTAAATTTGAAACAGGAAATCGATTCACATATTTCGTACTACCTTACCATATTGTTTCTGTTCTACTGGCATTGATAAAAAGGCCATTAAAGAAGGACTAAGCAAATAGGTTATGAAGACCCATGTTCATTTTAATAATCAAACTGCCTAATTCGCTAAATTTCGATAACAACTATATCGAAGAACTAAGGGACTATAATTAATAATCTGTGAGATATGCGAAAACCGATTGAGCGAGTTATCATCAAAGATCTTTCTCATGTAGTTGAAGTTCTATGTTGTGTCGTTTATGTTTGGTAAAAATGTAGCAATCCAGTTGAACGAACATGGAGAAAACCAAAAAATTAAAGTTTAATGCACAATATCGGTATATTAAATAAATCAAATGCTCGATTACAGTTAGTATTTAACAGAACTGCAACATCTTTCGCATCCATTGTCTGATGAATAACTTGATAAACTCCGACTCAAAGTGGTCAAGTAACATATGTTTGACCCTAAATAGCGATATTTGGTTATATGCAATACATTCTAAAATATTTGAAATGATGTAGAGTTTACTAATCAGTATACACTGACTTATTTCTTGCGGCAGTTGAAGTTTTGATACTGCAATAATCTCTGCGATTTTTCAAGAAGTTCTACTACTGATACAAGGAAAACTGCTGATTGCAGAGATAAATTATAGATGTTAACAAGTGTAGGTAGAATTATCATCAAATCTGTTTAAGATAACTTATTTTTATATAATCAAAGCCATAAGCATTGGGACGCATGATCTAAATGGCATTGAAAGCATTAATTGGCGCAATAAGGCAAGCAACAAACGAAAAGGCGGGGATATTTACCATGCCAATGTACAGAATATATTTCAGAAATTCAAGTCTTTTAGTATAGATATCGGACAGTATTGACTGTATTTATAATTCCTATAGACACTGGACGATGTACTAGGATCGCAACTCCTCCACATTTTCCGGTTCGGTCTGCTTGATAAAGATTGTACATTGATACATAAAGAAATTCGATGGTGCACCAGATTTAAACCAAGATTCACTAATAATCGAAACTTTAAACTTTATATCATTAAGATAAAATGTAATAATGTGTGTCAAAGTCTAAAATAATTTGTCCCGAAACATTGCGCTTTAATATGAAGAATACGAAGATTAATATAGTTTATATTAGTATGATGCGTTATGATTTATGCAAGCAAATTTACGTTCAATTTTTCTACCCAGAATCGGACAATTAAATTTATGATTTAATTTTACACTGTCGCAGGTGAGCATGTATATATATATATATATATATATATATATATATATATATACTGACATGTCAAAATGTATGCAATCCGCGCGCCAATATTAAGTAAACGCCACGAAGTATCTCGCGCGCGCCAACATTAAGTAAATACCATGAAGGATTCGAGCGCGCGCTGCTGTACCTTGTCTCGATTTTCTCCCCAGATACCTTCCTTCTTAGCTAAATGCGGCCCTTTTCGCTTGATTTTTTTGCTCAAACGTTGCAAAAAGTTTGCATAATACTCCGGATAGTCAATGAAAATTATCCCACACGCATCTCAAAAAACCGACGCCATAACCTTGATTGCAGATGGAACGGTCTTTGCTGTCTTTGGAGCCGGTTCTCCTGTTTTTTAGTCTATTGTTTTAATTGTTTTTTTTTGTTTCGGGTGTGAAGTGGCGCACCCATGTTTCAATCATGATTATGAAAAGGCGCAAAAATTTGGCTTTATTTTTGCGGAACATTTCCAAAAACTCAACTGAAACATCTTCACGACGCTGTTTTTGTTCTATTGTCAGCAAACGAGACACCCATCTTCCGCACAGCTTTGTCATCTCCAATTTTTCAGGTAATATACGATGTACCACACTTTTTGAAATACCTACCATGACTGCTACCTTGCGCACATTCAGTCGACGATCATCCCATACCGCTTTGTGGATTTTCTTCAACATTTCTAGAGTCGTCATCTCGTTTAGTCGACTACGGCAATGCTCGTCTTGGCAGCTCGTACGGACTCATTTAAACTGTGCTAGCCAAAAGTTTACTATTGCAAACAAAGAATCAGTCTCACTCAGAGTAGAGTCTAGTTCAGCTTTTATATTAGTTGGGCTGAAGCCTTTCAAATAATATTATTGTATCACATAACGATGACCAATTTTTTTCATGTTTACGAATTCACTGAAAACGTTCACTATTAATGGCTGTCAATCAAATACTAAACTTAATGGCGTCTTCAAACATGAGATATATGCTTTATAGTTTGTGTACTTTTTAATACAGTGGAAATTTTTTAGCAAATACCGCCACCTCTAAGTCAGGCCAGGTATTTCTTGGACCACCCTCGTATAGTAAGACGCTTTAATATAATAATATCTATACAGTACATATATAAATAAATAATATAAAAGGAAAAAGGATCATGCACAACGTAAGTAAATAGTAAATAATGCTATTTAGCTTATTTTGTCTTAAATAATTTTAGGGGAACATTGTTCCGCCTATAGTGATAAAATATGTTATAGACATCTGGAACTTCTTTTGCAAGTACATCATAAATTTAAGTCATTCATCATTCGTGTCTTAGATCATGCAAACCAGAAATCATGATACCATACGATATGTACAAACATGTATGACAATTAAACATATATACAATATACTAGTATCCCCCGTCTCGACTTCGCCCGAAATAATAATTTAACCATTTTCATAAACAATTCAATAATATCTAAGTAAAAAGTACACTATATATAAAAATCTATATTTCTATAAATAATTGACCGTAATTTACCTATTGTCGCTTCTGTATACTTTAAAAAGTTTTGAAAAAGTTAATATTTTGCCGACCATTATATACAATATATATATATTAGGAGTGTGAATAAGTCTTTCCCGTTTTTTGTAAGAGATGGCGCCACCAATACTGTGCGAGTATTCAATGGTTACATATGTCATAATCAAAGCTTATTCATATGTCAACAATTCCATACTAACACATTAGTTAAAATTTTTTCGCATCATAAATTTTTGATATCGTGAAAATGTCGAAATTTGAGCCGAGTCGACGTCATTTGCGGGAAGTTTCACTTTATTGGTTCAATTTGAAGAAATCTGCTGCCGAGACGCATCGATTGCTTCAGGAGGCTTATGGAGAAGGTTGTGTCGATGATTCAAGTGTTCGCGGATGGTTTCGACGCTTCAAAAGCGGTGATTTCGACGTGGAAGACAAGGAGCGTTCCGGGCGGCCGCAAATCTTTGAAGATCGAGAATTGGCGACTTTGCTTGATGAAGATTCTTGTCAAACGCAAGAAGAACTTGCTGAAGCATTGGGAGTTGACCGAACAACCATTTCCAAGCGTTTGAAAGCCATGGGAATGATCCAAAAGCAAGGAAATTGGGTGCCGTACGAACTGAAGCTGAGAGACGTCGAACGGCGTTTTTTCACTTGCGAACAGCTGCTTCAACGACATAAAAGAAAGGGTTTTCTGCATCGTATCGTGACTGGCGATGAAAAGTGGATACTTTACGATAATCCGAAGCGAAGAAAATCATGGAGACTACCCGGCCATGCATCATCATCGACGGCCAAGCCAAATATTCATGGCGCCAAGCTCATGCTCTGTATATGGTGGGACCAGCTAGGTGTGGTTTACTATGAGCTTCTGAAACCGAATGAAAGGATCACAGGCGAGGTCTATCGACGACAATTGATGCGTTTGAGCCGCGCACTGCGAGAAAAACGGCCACAATACTCCGACAGGCACGACAAAGTTATTTTGCAACATGACAATGCTCGCCCACATGTTGCACCGCCGGTGAAAACATACTTAGAAACGCTCAAATGGGAAGTCCTACCCCACCCGCCGTATAGTCCAGACGTTGCTCCGTCTGATTACCATCTCTTCAGATCGATGACGCATGGCCTGGCTGACCAGCACTTCCATTCCTACGAGGAAGCCAAAAAATGGGTGGATGACTGGATAGAGGCCAAACCGGTCGAATTTTTTCGCAACGGGATTCGTATGTTGCCAGAAAGATGGGAAAAAGTTGTAGCTAGCGATGGCCAATACTTTCAATAATTCATTTGTAACCATTTTTTCACAATAAAGGCTCAAAATTTGAAAAAAACGGGAAAGACTTATTCACATACCTGATATATATATATATATATATATATATATATATATATATATATATATATATGCTTATTAAATACGACTTCCATGGAGAAAATTGTACTTTCGAATTCGAGCGGTAGAAAAAGATGTTCAGGTTTTTCGAGACTACGTTTACAGAGAGTATCATGTTCCGACTATAGACATGTCTGGAGACGACTACTATAGAGAGCTTTGTGTTGGGAAGGTAAAATACGTTGCCCAGGTATCCCGAGCCGACTCTTAATGGGCGTGTGCGTATTCGAATGATAGAATACGAATCTCTTCATAGAAGTGGTACTGACATACATGGACATTATTTCCTACCAACTAAACACGAGACTCCCCGTAGAAATCGTCCCGTCATACCTGGACGTAATCTTCTACCGTCCGATAACGAAACCTCCCGTAGAAGTTATCCCGACATACCTGAACATTGTGTCACATCAACTAAACACGATAATCTCAGTAGAAGTCGTTCCAAAAAAGCTAGCATTGTTTCCTAACGACTACTCTTAACACAATACTCGCCGCAAAAAGACGTGGATATCGTATTTTACCATCCCAACACGCATCTTCTCACAGAAATTGATTTCTTCATAACTCGACGTCGTTTTCAATTAACTAAATACAATATTCCTCGTAAAAATCGCCAAGAGATACCTGGGCATCGCATTTTATCATCCGAACACACAACTGTCTATAGAAATCTTCTTGAAGCAACGGGACATCCTAATCAACGGCCCATAGATGCTAATACAATATTTCTCAGTAGAAACCGTATTTATAATGCGTATATTAATGTATACAATATAATATAAATATATATATATATATATATATATATATATATATACATACATATTTCGTATATTTATGTTTTTTTTCAATTAAATACCTTGAATATTTTGGTAGGAATGCGAACTGAAATTCAAGCAAAATATTGGTATGCAAATAGCATATCAAGACGCCATCTAGTGGCCGCTGGTGACACTGATTGTTAAAACCATTAACTTAATTTATTGATGAAAGTAAAATGATTTTCAATAAAAAACATAGCCTATGTCCTTCCCAAGGTAATATAAAATCTATATCTCAATCAAAACAATCGGTCCAGTAGTTTTTTCTGTTATCGTGTACACACAAATATATATATATATATATATATATATATACATATATATATATATATATATATATATATATTATATATATATATATATATATGTATCTATATATCAGATAGTATATTATAAAATTTAATTATGAGAAAAACAGCTCTTAAATCATCCATCCTTCATATAATATATGTCATGCATATCTGAATTTCATGCATTTCATACCATATGGTACATATCAATATGTATGAAAATTAAATATATTAAATATATTAAATATTAAATATATTCACCATTAAATATATTAGGTTCTCAAATATCTCCCTTCCGCTTTTTTTGTCTTCATTCAATGCTTTATAACAAGTGTTACAGTGGTCGGATTTCCTTCAAGTATGCATCGTTTTGTTCGATAATCTGTTTCCATCTAGGCAACTTCATAATACCCGTCTCATAGAAAGCCCTCTCCTTATTTGCGAAGAATTCGGACAGCCACTTTTCACAAACCTATTTTGAGTCCAACTTTACGCCGCCAAGGGCGTTCGACATGGACAGAAACAAGTCGTAATCACTTGGCGCTATGGATGGTGTAAAAGTGGATGCTGCAAAACCTCGCATTCGAACTTCCGTAGCTTCTGACGAGTCAGCAACGAACTGTGTGGTCTGGCGTTGTCCTGGTGGAACACTACACCCTTCCTGTTGGCCAATTGTGGACGCTTCTGGTCGATAGCTTGCCTCAAGTAGTCCAGTTGTTAACAGTAGATGGTAGAATTAAGCGTCTGGCCATATGGGAGCAGCTCATAGTGGATAATTCCCTTCCAATCCCACTAATCACACAGCGAAACCTTCCTGGCCGTGAATCCCGGCTTGTCTACTTGGGACGATCCACCGGCCTTGGACCACGACCGTTTTCGCTTGATATTGTCGTATGTGATCCATTTTTCTTCGCCAGTCACCATCCGCTTCAAAAATGGGTCGAGTTTGTTCCGTTTCAGCAGCACATCGCAAGCGATGATTCGTTCCAGAAGGTTTTTTTTTGCATCAAATCATATGGCACCCAAACATCAAGCTTTTTTTGGTATCCAGCCTTCTACAGATGGTTTCAAATGGTTTGGTGACTAACTCTCATCTTCTGGGCCATGTCGCCCTATGCCACATGCCGGTCTAACTTGATAAATTCCATGATTTCATCGGTATTCGTCGTCACAGGTCTTCCGGCGGCTGGCTTATCCATGGTGTCGTTTTCACCGACTCTGAATCATCGAAACCATTCCTCTGCGGTTCGAAGTGATAGCGTGCCATCCCCCAAAACCCCATTAATCTCACGGAACATTTCTCTAGCGGATTTGCCTTTGACGAAGGAAAACTTTAAAATAGCGCGAATTTCGGCGTTAGTGAGCTCCATGTTTACACGTCTATAACTTTTGAACGCAATATCCAAACTAATTATACATAGCGTCGTTTTGTACGTTATGTCAAGACCTTTTAAATGATGTATAGTATTGCCAGATACGATCACTGTAGCACTTTGTACATAGCCGCGAAATTCATAAGACAAAAAGTCGGAAAGGAGATATTACACAACCTAATATATACAATCTGTAAAAAAATAGATTTTAACAAAAGTAGAATAGTTAGGCGAGTTTAATGTATTCTTAACATAGTCAGAGTTTTAAATACATCTTCTCGTATATTTAGTAAAAAATTTTTTATATTATACTGATAAATAATATAAACTTTTTATATAAACCAAAATTAACAAAAAAATTATTCTATAATTAAATTAAAAATTAGTTCAATTAATAAATATTTTTATAGATCTTACAGTCTTTATGAGATAATATTTTAGCTAAAATAATGACAGTCGTATTGTCCTTCTTTATATTCACCCCCGAAGAATCTGAAATAAAACTTATTACAAGAATAAATTATAATAAAAGTTAAAAATTAAAAATAAAAATAAAATCAATAATAAGTAAAAGCAAAAATTAAAAAAAAATAATAAAAACAATATTCTATGTTAATAAAGGACAGCCTGACTGCCCCCACCACCTTAAATTTAAATTCACCTTCGGTATCCGATGTCTCGAAATGCTACGGTTCATCACGATCGAGTGAATTAAAGAAAGCTAAATTAAAGAGAGCTCAAATTTATAAAACTAATAATATAATAAAATTGATTATATAATTATCAATTATCATTAGATCAGATAATCAAATAATAAAATAATAAAGTCAGATTAATATTTATAGAAAAAAATTCCGATCATTACTTTTTTCTTTAAATGTAAATTCGTATTAAAATATTTACATAGGAAAAATTTGTTTCAAAAGACACAGGCTTAACGTTAGGTATAATTTTCCATAATGTGAATACTTTGAAACAATAGAGTAATAATAATTTATAGTAGTATTTTTTCTTTAACGGTAAATTCTTTAAGCCTATAAAATTGAATAACATTTTAAATTTTAGTTAGCGTTTATATTTGAAGCTTATATAAATTATTTGTTTGGACTTCAACTTTCCAACGTTTTTTTATTCATAAGCTCTTGGGCGGATTTTTCAAAATGCATACATGACAATCGGTATCCTTGTATTGAAGTTTAAAATTGAATCCATTGAACCACTCGCGGCACATCGACTCACCAATATATTTCACTCCTTTAGTTTCCGAAAGCAAACGACAGGCCTCAGCCGCACTTTTCCTCATACTAAACAATATAAGCAGCGCTTCTCGCAAATGACGTTTATTTGACTGGAAACTTGTCATAGTTTAGCTCTATAAAATATACGACACTGAAAGAAATGCACAAATATAATGTTGCAAAATTGTTGACAGATACACAACCTACAAATATAACATTTAGGTCTGACATTTCTGCCCGAGGTATATAATGCGGTGTTCCAAGTATAATAGCAATAATCTTTGCTTCTTTTAGTTTTAACTGGCTACATACTGATACGGAAACTGTGTTTTTCTTGAAGATGATTATTGTTGAATCAATTTCATTTATGTGACAATGAGTAGAGATTTGAAGATTGTCGACATAAAGCATATGATGGATTGAAAAATTAAGTACTGAGTGAAGAACATGATGTAAATGCAAAAAAGAAGTGGGCCAAGAACCGAACCTTGTGGGACCCTTAGTTTTTTTTAAGAAAGCACCATGGACTATTGTCTGAAGATTTTACTGATTGTACTCTGTGCTTAAGGCACCTTAACCACCTGCTTTACGTAAATTATGTTACAGTATAAGGTGGAAAAAATATGAAAAGCTGTTGTTAAATCAAATGCTTCGAAGCCAGTGATTAATTCCTTCCTAGAGCCTAGTATAATGTGTTGAATAAGTCTTAGAATGACAATTTCAGTACTGCAGCCAAATCAAAATTGCGAATGCACAGAGTACAGTGAATTATTGGAAGAGATTAAAGCTATAAATTGATAATTCCTAGTTTTTCCAACATTTTAGATAGAAAGAAAAATATTCAAATTGATCCAGTAGTATAATAGTCGGACGGTTCGTTTGGCGCTTTTGTGTTAGGTTGTGGTGTAATGACAGATCGATTTCAGATACTGAGAAAATATGATTGTGTGAGTGAAGTATTCAAGATTAATTGTAGAAAATTTTTCGATAGTAAAAAATAAATAAAATGCAGTAAAAATAAAAACTTTTTCTATTTGATCACATCCTTTAGATTAAGGCTGCGAAGATTTGTTAACAAAGTGAATATCATTAATTCTAGTGGATGTCTTAATTATTAATTCTAGTAAATGATTCTTGAGTCATTAGATGAGACAATTGAAAAGTTAGATGTCGCACGATTGTTTATACAAATATCTGCAAAACAGGAGTTTATAGAATCCGTGAGAAAGTATACTAGGTGATATTATAATTTCGAATACTTTGTGTTACGTTGCAACACAGTTTTGTTGGTATAATATTCGGAAAGAAAACTCCGAATATTTTCTCACGAACTACCGAACTCCGCCGGAAGAGAAAGCGGGAAAAGAGTGCGCACGTTATTATAATTTACAACCCAACCAACCGTCGCGTCGTCTTCTTGCCCCTTATTTCTAAACGCGTTCCTCAACCTTGGGCAAACTACGACACAAATTTTAACAAAAGTTAAGCCGTGCTGGCGCGAGATTGCCAGTTCGGAAAACTCCTTGCCAGCACAGGATGAGCGCATACTGCGAGCCATAAATCTAACACTATTATAAAAATAAAATGTATGTATACACAAATGAAGTATACATACATAAACAAAAAGCGATAATAATAATAAACAAATAAAATGTATGTTATTCATATAAAATTATTTAAAAAACATTTATAATCTCATTAATTCTAAGGTAATTCCAAAATTATATACATATAGATATAACCACATATATAATTGTTTAGTTTACGTAAGAATTTTTAATTATTACTAAAGATAGTTGTTAATACGAACCAGAATGTAAGTCATGATTTGGCAGCCCCTAAAGCCATCTCAGAGAGAGAGAGAGAGAGAGAGAGAGAGAGAGAATTTAGCGGGACCACCCCCGCTTAGCATCGCCCTTTTCCTGAAGTTGAACCGCCCCTTTGCATGGTATTCACGACCCCCATGAACCTAGCAACAGTCCCATTGGCAACGGCAAACAAAGCGAAAAACTGGGCCTCATCAAATCCTCTAGAAAACGCTTTTCAGGAGGAGTCACTCACTTTAATAGGGCCCGAATTTCACTTCACAAGCATTATTCAGCCACACAAGTCCAAGTCGATAGGCACATAACACAAGTCAGCCAAACAGTCGGTCCAACAGTTCACCACGTACCAGGAGTCAAGAGCGAGCAGCCAGCAGCAGCAGTAAAAACGTGGACCGGCACAACGAAGTGCATTCGTTCCAGCGTATCTCTCTGTCCCTCTCTCTCTCTGGGCATAGGCAGCAGGAGTGCCTGTAAGAAAAGGAAATAAAAGTAAGTTGAATTTAAACCTTTTTCATTTACATACCTTCTAATCTATTTTCCTTTATCCGGGAAAAGGAAGGGCTATACATGCCCCATTTGGTCCTCTCCTTATATAGTGAAAATTAGCGATAGGGAAGTAAGTCGGGAGGCCGAGGCAGGAATAAGCACATTCTCGCTAGAGAAGCAGCTTATACCTATATATAAGCCATTGGCCCCCGATTTATATAAAAAGCATAGGAAGTGTAGAGGTTACAAAAGCAAATTTCCTCCACTTGTTTTCAAGTGAGATCAGCCACTCTCACACACAGGGTCCCGAGCTATTAGAGGTAACTCTGGGCTCAAAAGGATAGTAAATAAATAGAAAGGCTGGTATAGCTTACGTGAGGGAAGAGTTTCGACTCCGATGTCACATTTACCTCTACAAATTCTATATCGTAAAAGATCTGACTCAAGCTTCTTACGTCTATACGTTCGATATAGGAACTTCCGCTTCGAAATAGATCAGAAATAGGTCTGCTGATCCATAATAACTTTGTTTTAGATTTTGAAAATGTTCTTTAATGGCTGTTGCAAAGATTAACACGGAATGCGTTTTCTAATTATTTGGAAATTATTTAAAGGGTGATAGTAAAATGGTTGATATGAATGAAGAAATGTTCAATAATTATTAAATATAATAACAAATTAACAACTATAATTCTAGTATAAACAACGGCGCGAATAAATGGAATTTAAAAGCGGAAAAAAAATTCGTACACAGTGTCTCACTCGAAGATGATTTAATACAAAGTCTGGACAATATACATGGAGAGTGAGCCGGCAAGAGGGAGAGAACTGTAATGTTCATTTACAGAGTACTACTTTCACGAGCTTATGAACGCGATCAGAACATATTAAATAAAAAAAAATGTTATATTATATATCTCCTTCACTGCCAGCTATTATATGACTTCCGAACGCTCGAAATTATATACGATGAAAGTACGCATACTCTCACGGAACAATGGAACTGATTTCAGAAGCTCTTGATTCATATTTCCATATAAGCATTTGAATGCTGTTTTAATATGTAGTAATTTCAAATGAAGACCAGTCACATGAACCAAGCTATTTGAATAGTTCAACATTATTAATATATTTAAAATCGTAAGACGAAAAATTCCTAATTATTGAACATTGAATCAATAAAGGAACCTGAATAGGGAGGTAGGAAAAAAACTGGCAGTCACGAATTTGACGGTATACTAATTTAATATACACGGTAATTATATTTAGCAATTTATAAAATATATATATATACAAATTTATATATTCCTAAACAAGTAGACCGGCAATATACACTGGTCTGCAAAACTAAAAATATACAATAGCAATTAGAAAATAACCAGCCTATGCACTTCTTAACAACTCTAGTCTGGTTCAGAACCCACTATAAACTGGAGGTCCACAAAAGTCGCAATGGTGTACAGATCTGCAACTAAGAGAAAAGTACAGCAATAAAGCTTGGTGAGGCTGGGAATGTTTATATGTAACAAAGCATAACTAAGCGACCTTTTTTGTAGTGTACGATGCATTGTTTCCATGTGGTATCAAAAAAGAGAGTTCTCATTCAATAATCTCTTATTCGTAAATAAATAATCATTAAATAATCTCTTATTAAATAGTCCGCATCCGCGTCAGTCTTCGTACCGAATTCGACTTCTGTCGTTCCCGTGAACAAGCACGTATCACCCCAGCCCATGCCCAGATACTTCGCGCCATGAATCCCGCAGGGAGTGATAATTCATAATGTGATATTTTCCGTTCGACGTTTTATCCTTATTTAGTGTAAATAAATGTGATTTATTGTATTTATATATATATTTATATATATATATATATATATATATATATATATATATTGTAAATAAACAAACATGAGTTTGTTAAGTTCAGAAATATATCGTCGTTTATATTCTGCATTCCCTTGTCCATTCCCGTTCCTCTTTTACAGCAGCCGAAAGGTCCAGCTAGTGCGTCGTGGTGGTCACGCACACACGCATACACAGACACTGCTCATTTACACAGTAAGTGTAGCTGTAAAAGTGCAGTTACATATGTACCTTCATCTGTAGATGGATGCGAAAAGGGAGAAAGGGGAAGTAATGAATGTCGAACTCCGAGATATGTGGTTATAATAGACAACTTATTTATCTACAGTGACAGAGCAGTTGGCAAACGTTTACATGCGCCGGGAAAGATTCATAAATAAGGAAAATGGATGACCCATGATTTGACCGAAAGTGCCATTGTGAAACGATACAATATCGCACTGTCTTTGCTTGCCAGATAAAAAATGGAGAGATTTCTGTGGCGTATTGTGATTGGTGATGAAAAGTGGATCCACTATGATAATCCTAAGCGGAAAAAGTCATTGGCCATGGGCGGACCCAGGCCAACCGTCCACATCGACACCAGAAAAGAACATCCACGGTCAAAAGGTATTGCTGCGCAATTGGTAGGACCAACATGGTGTACTGTTCTTTCAGCTACTAAAATCGAATGAAACCATCACTGCCGGGGTATGAAAATGCCAACTGAATGATTTGCAATAGACATTGATCGAACATAGATCAGCAATCGCGAGGAATAGGCGCAAATTTATTCTCTTCTATGACAAAGCTCGGCCACATATTGCGAAAGCCGTCAAATTCATCTGTTGGAGCTGGAATAAAAAGTGTTGCGGTACCTTGCGTATTCGCCAGATCCAGCGACTGATGATTAGTACGATCGATGCAGCACCATCTCGTTGATATGCACTTCCAACATGTGCAAGAAGTACGAGAATTTGTGGATGATTACTTCGCCTCGAAATCGCCATCGTTCTTTCGCCACGGTATCGCCATATTGCCAGAAAGATGGGAAAAAGTAGAAAATGATGGAAATGATTAAGCCAACGTGTTCACTTTCTATCACAAATGTCCTTTTTGCCTTAAAAAAGGGCGGAAACTAAGTTCACCTCCTAATACATGTACATTCTTTATATTTAAAATTAAATGCATCGTATGTGATTCGATCCCGTACGGGATTACCGGTCGCTCTCTCGTTCGCAATGCAGCCTCTACCTGTCATGTAAGACATTTTAATTTTCCTAGTGGCATTTCATCTCCTGTCGTACCCTCGAATATTTAGTTTTATAATAGTTCGGGAAGTGTGCCTGACACTGCATTATATAATCTTTCGCGCATTTGGTCGTTCGCGAGTTTACTTCATCTCGGCGTGCTTTCCAAATCTCGGATTTTGTCCTCCAATTTAATCCAAAAATCTATAGTATATTCTCAAGTTAGTGTATACTTTAAATGATACAATTATTTACACAGGTACACGTGTTGTTCTGCATTCTAATCTTTTATATTCTTTAAACTTTTCAATGATCTTTTTCGGTGATTTTATTTCGACTATTTAAATATAATAATTTATAGTATTAGGATTTATTATTATTTCTCGCATTCGGTGTTTATCATTCAGTATTTTATTTTTAGAAAAACGCGTCAAATCAAGTGACTCTGCATTCATCACTTCATCTAGTTTTTTTATTGAATTTTTATTAAATATAGTAGGTGGATTGTTAAAATAAAGATACACGAGATAATCTTTTAACATGAACTTTATTTCAAACGAGGAAAGAAAAGACGTCTGTTCAAACAAAAGCACGACGCAAGACTAACTGTAGTACTCGAAATTCAAAACTCTGCAAGCTTTTGTGAGAAGTTTAAAACCTAAAAAAACATCAGGCATCTAAACAATAAACTCATAAACCATTTGCCGCGCAGCGCAGCAAAGACGCAGATCGTAATAAGACCCAGTGAACAAATATGTTTATATCCTTTTACGATACAGTCCAATATTTAGTTTCAAGTATTTTTGCTTTATTATTTATAGAAGGCTAAAATAATCTAACACACCCCCTCAAAAATTACATGAGTAAATAAATACAATTATATATACAATAAAATTATACAAAATATATAATAAAATAAAACTTAATATTAGATATACGATAGATCCTTTCAGTTTATATTCTTTCCTCGTTTGTTCTGGGAAATTACACACGATCCAACATTTGATGCAAGGAATAGGGGAATCCAGCAAAACCTATTCAAACCGTCTCTATGATTAGTATAAAATATATTTATGAAAACAATATGAATTATATTTTATCATTTCTCCATGCTGATTTCTTTTCTGAGTTCAAGGAATTTCACAGTTGACAATGGCTTTGTTAGTGCATCAGAAATCTGCTCCCCTGTGGACATGTGTTCCAACATTATTACATTTTTTCTATTTGTTCTCTCGAGAAATGATATTTAATATCTATATGTTTTGATCGCTTATGATTACTTGAGTTACTCGCTATACTTCAACCGTTATTGTCTTCATAAATCACAATCGGTTTCATGATTTTAATTTCTATACTATTTATTAAAGACTTTAACCATAATGCTTCTTTAACACCTTCAAATAAAGTTTGATTGTTTTTATGTTTCGGGTGTGAAGTGGTGGATCCATGTTTCATCCATGGTTATGATTCGGCTTTGTTTTTGAAAAACATTGCCAAACACTCAACTGAAACATCTTCACAACACTGTTCTTGTTCCATTGTGAGCAAACGAGGCACCCATCTTGTGCACAGCTTTGTCATCTCTAAATTTTCAGTTAATATACAATGTACCACTTTTTTTGAAATGCCTACCATGTCTGCTACCTCGTGCACTTTCAGTCAACGATCATCCAATACCGTTTTGTGAATTTTCTTCAACATTTCTAGAGTCGTCATCTCGTTTGGTCTACCACGACCTCGTTTAAACTCTGCTATCCAAAAGTTTACTGTTGCAAATGAAGGAGCAGTTTCAGTCAGAGTAGAGTCTAGTTCAGCTTTTATATTGGTAGGGCTGAGGCCTTTCAAATAAAAGTATTGTATCACATAACGATGACCAATTTTTTTCATATTTGCAAATTCACTAAAAACATTCACTATTGATGGCGGTCAAACAAATGCTAAACGTCATGGCGTACTTTCTAATACAGTGTTAATTTCTGAGCAACTACCAGTACCTCTAGGTCAGGTCAGGTACTTCTGGGACCACCCTCCTACATATATAATAATATATCAAACACGTAAATAAATATATACTGCAAATATGTGCAATATATATGAAATATGTACACAATATAATATATTATAATTGCTCATAACACTGATATTACAAATATAACATGATGCGCAATGGCATACGATATTGATTTTATAAATATAAATAGTATATATAATATGAATGTATATAATAAAAATATAAAATTAATATTGATATTCGTATAGTAAATAACTAATACAATTAATATAGTATATAAAAAAATATCATATAACACACGAACGATCATTGACAATAGCAAAAGAATTGTAATTAATAGAATTCTACAAGTCAACCATCAAAGAAACACCAGTTGCTGCAGACTCACACATTCACACTCAATCTCTCTCTCTCTCTCTCTCTCTCTCTCTCTCTCTCTCTCTCTCTCTCTCTCTCTCTCTCTCTCTCTGTGTGTGTGTGTGTGTGTGTGTGTGTGTGTGTGTGTGTGTGTGTGTCTCTCTAGGGATTAGGCAAGAGTCTGCAAAAGGAAAAAATACAAAGTAAGCAAAAATGTATTAATTTGTTTAACATTTCTTTCTCTCCTTTCTCTGTCACCATCACCGAGTCCAGGGCAGTCACTGATCCCCCCATAAAGGGGACTTGGTTTTTATCATCTTTTTATTCTTTTCACAAAGTTTGCGTGCCTGGCGTTGTCACATCCAGATTAATTGACGCGGCGGATGATCGCTACGTTTTAAAGCATATTCAAACGAATCATTTAAGCTAATTTTTGACCGAAGATAAATCTATGATAAACAAATGTCGCTGCCTCCCAGACTATCATCATCGGTAATTGCTAATTTGGTAATTCAAAAAATTCGAAAATATTCCACGAGTCAAACTAAATTTTGAACCAATTATCTATAAAAGATATGTTGATAACGTCTTTACAAATGTACGAGGAATGTGTATAAACATAATAGTGAATTTTTTTAAATCCATCCAGAAATAGAATTATACAACGGATTAAGTGTTTTGGATGTCAATGTTATTAGTGTGTATAGACAATTTACATGGTGAGGTAGGTTGTTATATTTGAACTCACGACATAAATTCGGAAATAAAATAGGTACAATAAAGAAAAACATCAACAAATTAATAAAATTATCACAAATAATTTTTAGAGAAAATAATTGAAAATTAGTCAAAGATATATTTATTAATAAAGATTATCCGGTCAACCTTATAGATACAATGCTTGCGGAGATAATATATCAGATTTACAATAATCGTAGAGAAAATAAAAATAATCAATATAAAAGACAAAAACATTAATAATAACATCGTAGTATTACGATTTATTGATCAGTCTACATTAATATAAAAAAAACAATTATGTTTTATATTTAAGTCATATTATACATTAGAGTGTGAATATAGTATATAGTAGCATCCTGAGTTTTTCATTTTAGTCCTTGAAGATGAAATCTACTGGTTCGAAACGTCGGGGAATTTAAATTTAAATCCGGGCAGAAAAATTTAAATTTAAGATGGGGGGGTAGTCGCGTTATCCTTTGCTATTATAGAACATAGTTTATTATTTGTATTGTCGCGTCCAGCGACGATTCGGCAAGAGAGAAATTCGGCCGGAGTGTACGGCACTCGTGTTCTCGGACTCGCGCTCTCCCAAAGGCGGGTGAAGTGAAATTCGACAATTGGGAAATATATCTGTAAAGATATATTGAGAGAGAGAGAGAGAGAGAGAGAGAGAGAGAGAGAGAGACAGAGAATCAAGAAAAGGCGAAAAACAGCAACGCTGTCCCGACAGTTGGGAAAGAGAAATTAAGAATATACTCCTACGAAGCGTATTAGCGATATATATATATATATATATATATATATATATATGTATATATATATCTTTGCGTAGATATATAAATATGTATACAATGATTCAACCGAACGTCAAGAGACTGAGTTGCTCGCGCCTTCCCCGAGTAATAAAACTCGGATGCGATGCGGCCGCATAGCAGGGCTGCGGCCCCGTCCGAAATCTCCCGCTTCTCAAAATAATACTGTAACGTGCCTGTAACTGAAAGTTACAATACTGTAACGTTCCTATCCTCCTCGGGATAGCCTACGCGGTATTTTCCCAGGGTAGTTTGAGAGGGGAGGAAGTATTTCGTGGATCAGGAAAATAATTGTACAAGTACACAGTATATTTTTAATAACAATAAAAATGGGTTTATTCAGCTAATCCTGTATCTACAAGATTCTGAAACAAATAAATTAGAAACACAAAATTAATAAATATTTTTTTATTAGTCTTACAGTCCAATCAATTCAATCTAGAAATAAAATAAAAATAAAAATAAAAAATAAAATACAAATTAAAATAAAAAATAAAAATAAAAATAAATAAAAAATAAAATAAAAATTACAAATAAAAATTAAATTAAAAATTAAATTAAAATTATAATGAGAGTCAGACTGTCCGTGTTTATATTCACCCCCGTAGACTAATCTGAAAATAAAATATTAGCTGAAAAAATTCTTTGTTAGTAAAGTACAGTCCGACTGTCCCCAACACCCTTACCTAATTGAAGACTTGTCCAACGTTTCGTGCTCGCTACGGCTCCTCATCAGGGACTAATCTAAACCTTATATTCTAATCTATATATACCAATCCCCACCACCAAATTGAGTAAATTAAATATAAATTCCCCCTCTACACAAATTGTCCAAAACCAATAAATTTAATAAGGAATGATAAACACTGTCAAATCTACCAGACTCTAACATTAAATTCACATTATTTCGATTCTTGGAAATGTGAATACTTTCAAGACTCTCCCGTTTATACTTATTATTAATACCATGTTCCAAAATATCCACATTCACAAAATCAAAACAATGTAAATACTTTAAACAATGCTCTTTTAAACCGTAAATAATATGTGAGCTACGTAAACTATATTTATGCTCATAAATTCTCTTTTTTAAATATCTACCTGTTTGTCCAATATAGTATTTATCACAATCCATGCAATTAATCTTGTAAACAACTCCTTATTTTAAGCATAAAACATCCTTATCTTTGCAATTATTAAACAATCTACGCAAATTATTGCCATTTTTAAAGAAAATTTGAATGCTATATTTCCGAAAGTTTCCTTTTATTCTTTCAGACAATCCTCGAACACATGGCAAGACAATAATTGTGCCTCCGTTAAAATCAATTCCTGCACTATGTCTATTTTCGGTATTATAAATGTCAAACAATCTCTCAGCAATTAATCTATTAATAAATTGAATTGGATAACCATTATTAATGAAAGTCTCTCTTACTATCTGTAAATTATTTTGTCTAAAATCTTTATGTGACAATTAAATTGCTCTGTCAATGACACCTTTTAATGCTCCAATTTTGTATCCAAATTGGTGGTGTGAATTAAAATTTAAATATCTACATGACCAAGTAGGCTTTCTGTACCAATTAAGTTTTACCTTATTATTACTACATTTAATGACATTAATGTCCAGAACACTTCAGTGACTATTAACTTCAACCTCCCTTGTAAATTTAATTCTGTCATGTACAGAATTGAAAACATCCACCATTTCATCCACAAAAAATTCTGGAACAATTGTAAAGATATCATCAACATATCTCTTAAATATCATTAGTTCAAAAAGCAATTTTGACAAGGTTATACTTTCCAACTTTTCCATAACTAAATCAGCTATAACCGGTGACAAACGCGACCCCATTGGACATTCGTATTTTTGTTCATAAAATTTATTATCAAATGAAAAAATTGTGTTATTAACAACCAAATTAATTGCTTTAATAAATTCATTCATTGTTAATTTTGTATGAAAATTAATTTCATTCCACTTTTCCTGTATAATATCATTTAACAACTCTAAAGGTACATTTGTAAACAAAGATACTACATCCAATGAAATCATCTTGTAGTTTTTCGGAATAATAATATCTTTCATTTCATTGTAAAAACACCAACTATCCTTAATGTAAGAACTAGTTTTTCTAACTATCTTAACCAATATATTAGACAAAAATCTAGTAATATTATAAGTTGGGAAACCTATGGAAGATATTATTATTCTAAATGTCAGATTTTCTTTATGAATCTTGGGAAGCCCATAACATTTTGCTACAGTTCCATTTTCACATTTTAAATACTTATATGTAGTATCATTTATATATTCATTTCTTTCCCAATTATTTAATAACTCTTTCAAATTATTTTGTAGCTTACTGATATGTGGATTACCAATCTTCAAAAAAGTACTATCATCATTTAATATATTATTTATACAATTTATGTAATCAATTTTATTGGAAGCTACAGTTACATTACCTTTTTCGGCCTTTTGGAAGATTATATTAGGGTTATTTCTCAAAAAATTCTTCGCGGTAATTAAATAATGTATAAAATTACTATTTAAAAAATTAACAAATTTATTTTCTCTTTTAAAATTACTAATGGCATTAACTAAAGATGCCCTATATTCCTTTTTCACTTCATCATTTAAACCAAAAAGATTACTTTCAACCTCCGCGATGATTTCTTTGATCGGGAGATTATTTTTACAATATAATATTCCATGTTTGGCACCTTTAAACATGATGTTTATTACTTCATTTGGTATCTCCTTGTCAGTTAGATTCCTAAACCAATTTTTATTGTTTGCATTGTTAATCGGATAGCTTTGAAATTGTTTTTTATTTCTTAAACATTCAAATTTCCTTTTTAATGTTTGTCTATTAATATATTTTGTCTTAATAAAATGTTTGTTTTGACCAAGAAAAAATGCATGTAATTTACTCAATTTGGTGGTGGGGATGGGTATATATAGATTAGAATATAAGGTTTAGATTAGTCCCTGATGAGGAGCCGTAGCGAGCACGAAACGTTGGACAAGTCTTCAATTAGGTAAGGGTGTTGGGGACAGTTAGACTGCACTTTACTAACAAAGAATTTTTTCAGCTAATATTTTATTTTCAGATTAGTCTACGGGGGTGAATGTAAACAAGGACAGTCTGACTGTCATTATAATTTTAATTTAATTTTTAATTTAATTTTTATTTGTAATTTTTATTTTATTTTTTATTTATTTTTATTTTTATTTTTTATTTTAATTTGTATTTTATTTTTTATTTATTTTTATTTTTATTTTTAGATTGAATTGATTGGATTGTAAGACCAATAAAAAAATATTTATTAATTTGTATATGGGCAGTCGACAAAAGTACAATTTAATTGTTTTAGAAACACAAAATAATTAATAAACGGTAATTTACAGCTAGATCTATATATATATAATTATCTGTACTAAGTTGGCGCTATTTTCCGCGACGCGTATATTATCCGGCACTATTTACCGCACGGATACCCGGTATAATAGTTTCGGACAGGATTTTCAAGTAGGAATTTATTGAGCTCTGGATAAGTTTTTAGCTCCGGGGAGAGTTCGTGTGAATCAACTTCAGAGCAATTGGTTCACCGGGCGAACTCTCGATTTTGCCTTTTGCAGGCCCTTTTATAGTAAAATAATCGAGTATTTCCGTCGCCGCTCGTTTAATTTCAGACGAGCCGCCGAATTGTAATAATTATATTAATAATAATAATAATTAATAATAATAATAAATAATAATAATCATAATGATTATTATTTACAATGTATCAATTATATTTGCAGCCGGTGTGCTGCGTACAGTAATTGTACACACGTATAATAGTTTATACATGCTTATACAAATATATATATATATATATATATATATATATATAAATCTTAAGTACATTTAGTAGTGTTATTTAATTAATTTAATTAAATACAGCGGGTGCATTCGTTTTCCGACACCCGTTGTATACATTAGAATGCGCGCGTTCGCCTACCGCAATATTCGTTGCTGGCGCGCGCTGTTCGGTGAGAATGTATAGTAGTGTGTGTGTGTGTGCGGCACGTATTAGAGGGGATAGCGGCCGCCGGTCTAATACACTTGACGTGCTCTCTCTTGCCGCGCACATTGTATCTCGTCTGCACGCTTCCGGCTTAAGCTTTGCAGTAGAGAGAGAGAGAGAGAGAGAGAGAGAGAGAGAGAGAGAGAGAGAGAGAGAGAGAGAGAGAGAGAGAGAGAGAGAGAGAGAGAGAGAGAGAGAGAGAGAGAGAGAGAGACTAGATATGGCGTTCTCTCTCTACTGTTCGGTTTTCAGCAGTTGCGTTGACTAACTTTTCCAGTAGTCGTCGCGACCTTTGCCCGTTTTCGGTATGTTTGTTGCATGTTACAAAATATAATATATTATTTTCAATTTAATTTTATATTTGTAGCTTAAATATAAAGTGTTTAATCTATTATTAACGTGTTATAATCTAATTTCGTATATGTATATAGAATACATCCACGAAAATAAATGTAAAAGTAGTTTGAAATAATAATTTGCGTTTCTTTCGTGTATGCGCGATATAATTGTGTAGTGAATTTATATATTGTTTGTAACGAATTTGCGCGGCTATATTTTGGCCATCGCAGTATTATTTTTATATTTTAATCTAATTTATTTTTAGTAATAAGTTCTATTTCAGATTCTCCAGGGGTGATCATAAACAAGGACAGTCTGACTGTCATTATTTTAATATAATATATTATATTATAAAGACTGTAAGACTGATAAAAGTATTTATTAATTTATTCCAAAACAGTCGACAGGTACAATTTTTAATTATATAAAAAAAATAAACATTGACCACAAGTGTCATTCATTTATTTATATTAATTTAAAAACTAAAGCTCTGACTAGTATCACCGAAGCATATAAATTATAATCAATTAACAAAAACTAATTATTCTATATTTTTTTATGTAATTTTAGGAACAAATGAGTTAAATTCCTAGATTTCAAGATCGAAGAGCCTTTACACGGAAGCCACTCCACTGATTTTTCTGAGTAGGCTAAACGGGTGGGACTCTAGCAGTCCTGTACACGGAAGCCACTCCACTGATTTTTCTGAGTAGGCTAAACGGGTGGGACTCTAGCAGTCCTGTACACGGAAGCCACTCCACTAACTCTTCTGAGTAGGCTAAACGGGTAGGACTCTAGCAGTCCTGTACACGGAAGCCACTCCACTAACTCTTTTGAGTAGGCTAAACGGGTAGTACTCTAGCAGTCCTGTACACGGAAGCCACTCCACTAACTCTTCTGAGTAGGCTAAACGGGTGGGACTCTAGCAGTCCCGTACACGGAAGCCACTCCACTGATTTTTCTGAGTAGGCTAAACGGGTGGGACTCTAGCAGGTCTTCTATGTCGCGCATAGAACCGGGTGGGCACTCGTCATTATATATGACTATGTATATATAGTGCGAGACGTCACATAAAAAATTTTGGAGGCCCCGGAGGGATGGTGTAGGAAATCCTACGCGGTGTAACTAAGTCGCGTACCTATAGTAAATCGATATTACATATTGGGTAATCCGGAGGATTGTTGTGTTGTAGGAAGTCCTACGCGGTGTAGCTTGGTCGCGTACTTATAGTAGGTCAAAATTACATATTGGGTAATTCGGAGGCATTTCGTGTAGTAATAGAGTCGTATACTCGCAGAACGAAAATTTTTGCCCTCATATATTTTTGTATGGGAAAATAAATCTTATGCTATCAAAAGAATCATTGCGTTAATTATTCGATGGGATTGCCACACGGTAACCTATTTATTCTAGATGAAACGGAAAGCAAGCTAATTGATACAATAGCGAAGCTAAACGTCTGCTGTAAGAAAATTTTTAAAACTTCGTCATTCACGGCAGAGAATAGAGTTTTTATAGAGGAATTGCAAGACGCATGTGCCGAAACACATAACAATAGTAATTATTTGTACGATAAGCTATTAAAAGCTGAACGCGATATAGAGATTTTGAAGAACGAGAATAGAGAGTTAAAGGGTATATTAACGTGTATATTAAAGACTAATATAAAAACGCTAGTTCGAGTAAACTTAGGAGAACGGATCGAAATGGATGCTATTGAAAACTTAGAGCAAGCGTTAAGCAAACTAAAGCTGGACGAGTGATTTGACCGTTTTCTTTTCTTATTCTCTCGCGTTCCCTTGAGGGTAATATATTAACATAATTGATTTAGTGTTGCGAATTAAATAATAATTAATAATAGTTAGAGGCCAGACTCGAATCATTGCGCGTACGAACTAATATAGTTCATACTTATAAAGAAAGCGAGAAGCTTCAACGGTAATATCCACATATGTGGGATCGTAGGATCACGAGACAATTGGCGGGCAAAAACGAGGAACTCAAACATAAGTTAGAATCTTCCGACCCCTTGGCGCCGCGACCTAAAATACCAAGAGGAGAAGCAGATATCTCCTGCGAATCCTGCAAGTATCAAGTAACGAAATAGCCGCAGGACAGGAAAATAACGTTACCATTATTAAAAATAGGTTTACCAGGGAAATATCCTTTGAGGTCCATAGTGACAATCATAGAGATAACCCCCTCGAACTCAAAGAAGTGTTGAAGAGTGATAATAGCGAGGATTCCGAAATTAGACGCAGACCTGCAGACCCTGTTGCAAACCAACTCATTAAGGACACCATAATCGCAAACATGCCGCCGCAACCGGTGCCTTTAAAGGACGCCTTAAAGGTTGTTCTTTCCTTTAACGGAAGAAAAGGAACTATTAGCGCTTTTTTTGAGGGCTGCGATGAGGCCCTGGAGATGATAGATCAGGCGAGCGAACCTAATTTTGTAAAGATGTTACGTTCGCGGATAACGGGTGAGGCCAGGGAAGCCATCCGTGGAGAATCGTTTGATACGCTAGAACAGTTAAAGGATGCTATTAAAATGATATATGCACCTCCCCAGACTGTTCACCAACTAATAGGCGAATTAGGTAGCGAATTTCAAAGAGACGAGGAAAACGTGATTACGTTTGCGAATAGAGTAAAAGATCTTGGACGTCGACTTTTGGAAGCAAAGAAAGCGTATTTGGGAGAGGTCACAGAAGAGGACCGAAGAATGGCTGAAAAAACGGTAATAGAATGCTTTCGCAACGGATTGAAAGCCGAGATAGATAGGGAATTAGAAGACGCTGAGGATATCCGTAATATCGTTAAAAACGCTATAAAAGCTGAGCGGCAAATACATTCGCGCATGGTTTTAAGGAAAAGTACTGTGAAATTAATAAATATTTTTTATTGGTCTTACAGTCCAATCAATTTCAACCAAAAATAAAATAAAATAAAAATAAAAATAAAATAAAAATAAAAATAAAAAATAAAAATAATAATAAAAAATAAAAAATAAGAAATAAAAATAAAAAATAATAAAAATAAAAAATAAAAATTAAAAATAAAAATTAAATTAAAAATTAAATTAAAATGATAATGACAGTCAGACTGTCCTTGTTTACATTCACCCCCGTAGACTAATCTGAAAATAAAATATTAGCTGAAAAAATTCTTTGTTAGTAAAGTGCAGTCTGACTGTCCCCAACACCCTTACCTAATTGAAGAGCGTAGCGAGCTCGAAACGTTGGACAAGTCTTCAATTAGGTAAGGGTGTTGGGGACAGTCAGACTGCACTTTACTAACAAAGAATTTTTTCAGCTAAAATTTTATTTTCAGATTAGTCTACGTGGGTGAATGTAAACAAGGACAGTCTGACTGTCATTATAATTTTAATTTAATTTTTAATTGAATTTTTATTTTTAATTTTTATTTTATTTTTATTTTTTTTTTATATTTTTTTTTTTATTTTTTTATTTTTTATTATTTTTTTTTTATTTTATTTTTATTTTATTTTTATTTTTATTTTATTTTATTTTTGGTTGAAATTGATTGGACTGTAAGACCAATAAAAAATATTTATTAATTTGTATATGGGCAGTCGACAGAAGTACAATTCAATTGTTTTAAAGTACTGTGAAATCCGAGCGCAAAGAAAAGGATAAAGAAGATCGTAAATGATCTTTCGTGTGTCAAGCGGATCAAGACATCATCCAAAAAGGGATCGAAAGGTGTCGATTGAATGATGAAATTGGGCAAAATTCAGATAGGTTTAATCAACGATGTTTCACGGGGATTTGTCAACTTTGTCAGGTACCTGGACATACCGCTAAAGATTGTCCTAATCAGGTGAAATGTCAGCTGTGCAACGCTTTAGGCCATACAGCCAGATCATGCAAACAAAGTGAAAAATGCTTTCGATGTAATGAACTTGGACACCGGGCGGTTAACTGTCCGCTAAGCTACGCAGCCGGAGCTCCACGTCCCTCCGCCGGGGTACAGTCGAAGGGACATTATAATAATTGCCGTAAACCAGGACATATAGCGGCAGCCTGCCCTCAAATGAATAGCTGCGCTTATTGCAAGAACAGAGGGCATCATATAAATGAATGCAGGAAGCGTATTTACAATGAGCAACAGAGGGCGGAAAACGCCTACGGTGCTTCCACGTCAAGGGCGCGGCAGGAAGCACCGCCAGGCAACACGCGCTCTGCCAATGTAATGATGATGAAAGAGGAGGATTGCGAATTAATACCGCTATAAACGCTGAAAAGTTAGCGAGCGTAAATTTAATGTTTAAACAAAATAGAATTTCTTTTCTCATCGACTCAGGCTCGCATGGGAACATTTCAAAACTGAGCAAGCTTCCTGAAGGAGCCACGATAAACTCTAACGAGACTGTAAGGTTAAAAGGAATTACAAGCAATGTCATAGAATCGTTAGACACTGCTGAAATTAAGGGTTTTTCAGGTAGATTGATCTTCCATCTAGTTGAGGAATCATTTAAACTTCCTTACGACGGAATATTAGGTATAGATTTTGTACATCGTAAAGAAGTGATCACAGACTTTGGAAGGAAAATTATGGCGGTTGACAAATACGAGATCCCAATAAACTGTAATCAAAACGGGATTCAGTCAAGTACGAAAATTTTGAACGCAAGTTTTTATAAGAAGGGCAATAGGTTCCTATTTTTGAAGGGATATGAGACGTTTTTCTTATTAGATACCGGATCCGAAGCCAACGTAATCAAAATTGGCGTGGTTCCGTGTATATCAGAGATAGATACTGAACGAGAAACATATCTCAGAGGTATCGATGGAGTACTGATTCCTACCCTTGGAGTAATTCGTATGAATATATTAGGAATACAAACGAAATTTATGGTACTACCAAATCATAGTGATATGCCCTATAACGCTATAATTGGTTCCAGTTTTTTATATAAATCGAAGGCTATTATTGATTTCAAGCAAAAAACGTTGAAAGTGGGGCATAATATAACTAACTTAGAGTGGTTGAGTGACGAGGAACTATTTTTCTTGAGTAATAACGATCTCGAAATAGAAAAGGAACTGCATATTTCGGATAAACCAGATTTCGAGGATTTTAAGACATGGTGGCAATTCGATGGAACCTCGTTGAAAGATTGTAATATTAGTTGCGATGAACATAAAGATTTATTCATGGTATCTGACTACACTACAAAGGTGTCCACTAGTACCGATCGAATTGAAAAAATCATCGAAATGACAGAAATATCCAAACTAGGGGAAACAGAATATAACCAAGCCTCTGATTTACTACGACGGAATAAAGACCGTTTTTATTTGGAAGGAGACGAATTATCAACGACGAACGTCGTTTCTCACAAAATCCCCACGATAGACGAGATATCTGTTTTTACGTGTCAGTACCGATTACCCCATATTTTAAAGGAAGAGGTAATCACACAGGTTCGAGATCTATTAAAAAAGGGGATAATTCGACATTCTGGAGCAGTTACTCCTCGGCTCTATGGGTTGTTCCAAAGAAGAGCCTAGCAGATAATAAACCTAGATGGAGGGTGGTAGTCGACTTTAGAGCATTGAATGAGAAGACCGTATCGATGGCTTACCCGCTGCCTAACATTGTAGAAATTCTCGATACTGTTGGCTCGGCGAAATATTATACTGTAATGGACTGTGTATCTGGGTTCCACCAAATCCCAATGTCCCGGAGGATATGCATAAAACAGCGTTTTCGACACCAGATGGACATTTGGAGTTTGCACGAATGCCTTTCGGTCTGAAAAATGCTGGCGTTGAATACCAGCGCGCGATGAATTTCACCTTAGAGGGGCTTATTGGGAACGGTGTATTTGTGTATATGGATGACATTGTCATTTACGCAAAAACGTTAGACGAACACGCAAGGTTGTTTGATGATGTTATGCAAAGATTGCGAAGCGCTAATTGCAAAATTAGAACCCGGTAAATGCAAGATTTTGCAGAGACAAGTAGCATACCTGGGCCATGTACTTAGCGAAAAGGGACTTACGCCGGACCCTAAAAACTTAGAAGCGGTTGAAAGATTTCCGTACCCTAGAAACGTAAAAAACATACGACAATTCTTAGGTCTCGCCGGCTACTATCGTCGATTTATAAAGGACTTTGCTAAGATAGCAAAGCCTTTGACAAAACTACTCCAAAGTAATGAACCGTTCGTTTGGAGTAATAATGCTGAAAATGCATTTCAACAGTTCAAACAAGCATTATGTACTGCGCCTGTACTTCAGTTTCCTGATATGGATAAACCCTTTTTAATAACTACAGACGCATCGGGCTACGCGATTGGGGGGATATTGTCGCAAGGAAAAATCGGTAAGGATCAACCCATTGCTTATACGTCCCGTGTCTTACGCGGACCCGAACTCAGATATGAAGTTTATGAAAAGGAAGCCCTGGCTATGCTTCATGCAGTCCAAACCTTTAGACCGTATATTTATGGAAAACATTTTACTCTTATAACAGACCATCAGCCTTTATTGTGGTTTAAGAAAGCGGATTTAAATACCAGAGTAATTAAGTGGCGATTTAAGCTTTCTGAATATAACTACGACATAGTTTACAATCCCGGAAAGGCCAACGTACACGCGGTTGCCCTATCTCGGAATCCGATAAAAGGACTAAACGTAGTTACGAGAGGACAAGCAAAAAGCGGCCAGTTCTATAAAGAACCAAAAGTTAAAGCCGCCCAAGATTCCAAATTGCATAAACAAATTGCCCCAGAATTTTCAAGAGAAAGCGAGAATAAAGATACTTACAACACATATAGTTCGGATAATTTAAGAAATAATATACAGTCCCGCCGTCCGCAACGACGTAAAACTACGATCGAACCTGGCCTAAACGTCTTTACAAAAGAAAAGGCAGATAAAGGTAAAAGATACTGTAGTAACAAGCGACAAAATAATACGTCAATTGTTAACGATAACATTGCAGAGACGCCACCGTCTAACTGGCGTCAACGCTTACGTAAACCCAAAGGTTTTGAAAAGGATAATAAACAGAGTGAAGGGGAAGACCAGCAAAAATGTGAAAGCTGGCGTGAGAAACCGCTTAAGACCAGGGGTAGCACCAAATTACCTAATTCGCGAGAGAAACCTGGCAAGGCGACAGTTTTTAAGAAAATACCCTCGCAACACGAGGAAAGCCGTTACAAACGCGATGTAGAAAACCGAGGGTTATGCTACCCGTCGGAAATACGCGTCCACCCCCAGAAAAGGGTGACTTTTGATGAAAAGATTGAGGACATAGAACCATCCCAATGGTACAACGGTTCACATGAAAATATGATTTCCGAACCTCCCGAGAACGTAATACCGAGGGAAGATAATAATAAACCGTTAGAAAATACGGAAGTTGTTAGTGATACAATGAAAGGGGAGCATAATCGAAAAAAAAGAGGGCGGCCTCCAAAATCGGTATCAGCCAAGGAACCCGATCAAAATGAAAATCGGGATATTGAAATTACACAAAAATCAAGAAACTCCAGGTACACACGCGCCCACGTAAATAAGAGAAAGGTAATTGAAACAGACAAAACAATAGAGTTACGCAATAATAGTACAGACGATACCGAGGGTGCTCTTAGCGAATTGAGCAGCGATTCGACATGCAGTAAATTCTCGCGTCGTAGGAAAAAACCGTACTCAAAGAACGAGAGGGATCTAAAGAGTATCGTCAAGAATACCTCCGTGAATAGCTCAAGTTCAGAACTCTCGAGCGAATCGGAATCCGATATAGAAAGCGACTCAGTTAATAATACGGAAAAATTTAACAATACCGCTAGGGAAGAATTTAATACAACCAGGAGTTTAGCCCAAGGGGAAAATTACATTATAGAGACAAAAGAACTAATACAGTTTAGAACCGATCATATCATTTATTTTATTACTAAAAACGGGGAAGCTTGTGATGAAGGTGCGCGGAAACTGATTGAAATTAAAAAGATTCCCGCTCAACAGGAAGTAGAGGTAAAAGGGATAAAGTTTCTTAAAAGAAGTAACCGAAAATTCCTTATTGCCATGTGCATCAAAGGTGATCAGCCTGAATCCTTGACTACTATAAAGGAAAATATACAAGAAACTTGTAAAATGCTAAGGGCATTTCTAATAGAGAGAGGAATAAGGGAAGTAAGCTTAGCGTATTCGCAGATAATAGCGGAACTTGCATGGACCGAAGTTTTAGATATCTTTAAAACCGAATTTCATAACGCTGGTATTAAAATTATAATCTGTAAAGGAAATCTGAAGTTTGTCCCGAAAGAACGAAGAGATGAAATATTTTATGAAAAGCACAACTCACCAATAGGAGGACACAGGGGGGTTTCAAAGACGTTTAATAGAATACGCCAAGAATACTACTGGGAGAATCTTAAAGCAGACGTACAGAGACGTATACAGCAGTGTATCGACTGCCAACTAAAAAAATTAGTACGAGTAAAAACAAGGCAGCCCATGATAATAACAGATACACCGGGGACAACGTTTGGAAAAATGGCTCTAGATATTGTCGGACCTTTGCCAAAAACAGTGAAGGGAAATGAGTATATATTAACCATGCAAGACCAGCTCTCGAAGTATTGCATTGCTGTGCCCTTGCCCAACGCCTTGGCATCCACGATCGCGGACGCGTTCATAAAAAGGTGCATTTGTGTTTTCGGAGCTCCAAAGGTTGTACTTACAGACCAGGGTAGAAACTTCTTAAGCAATTTGATGCAGCGAGTAGCAAAGAGATTTCGGATAAAAAGAGTAAGGACGACTGCGTTCCACCCACAATCTAATGGGTCTTTGGAGCGCTCCCACCATGCTCTGGGCGAATTTCTTAAGCAGTATACCGAGAAGGATAGTGAATGGGATGAATGGGTAGAACTGGCCACGCTAAATTATAATACTTGCGTACAGGAGAGCACTAAACACACACCCTTCGAAGTAGTGTTTGGTAGATTAGCAAGGTTACTGTCGAACGATCCGCTCAGAGAAGCTGATTTAGTTCCAACTTACCAAGGATACATTAAGGATTTAGTCGTCAGATTGACAGGCCTAAAAAGGCTTACGTACGAAAACTTAATCGAATCTAAAGAAAAGTCGAAGAAACTATACGATCGGAATATCAACCACGTGAATTTTAGAGTCGGAGATTATGTGTTTTTGTTAAGCGGTCCCAAACCGGGAAAATTATCAAACCAATATTCGGGTCCACTTCGCATCTTAGAAATAATGGGTAAGAATAACGTAAAAATCGAACATATGAAAGGTACTAAAGTAGTACACGCGAATCGGATCAGGATATCATATATTAACAATGAAAAAAGGAAGGGTGACAATTGCAAAAGAGAGTTTTAAAAAGATTTATTCTTACCCACGATATCTAACCAGGTGATTATTTCTTATAATAAATAAAATTATAATAACAAAGATACGTTTATTTAAGTATGAATTAGGGAGTTTAATTAAGTATGAATTAACCAGTTTTTTTTTATTCTTTTCGACAAATTAGAATGTATTTTATATAAGGGCGTATCATGAAGTACTTGTGCGATTCGTTCTGTATGATTAACGTTAAGTGTATACGATTACTAATAAAGGGAAGTAAAATTATAATAACGAAGATACGGTTTTATAAAAAAAATTTAATGTTAAATGAATAAGTAAACTTAGTTAAGTATGAATTAAACAGATTATTATTATTTTTGTTTATTTGTTTCTCGAAATAGAATGCGTTTTATGTAAAGACATACCATAGAATATTTGTGCGATTTATACTGTATGATTAGCGTTAAATGTAACGATTCCGAGTGAATACGCGCCGTTTCATCGACTAACATTATTCATCTATCGACCCTAGTGATAAGATTGGATTATTTAAAAAGAAATCAAATATTTTTGACCATTAACACGATGTAAGTATGTGCATACGTATACGTATATGTAGGTATATGAATTTTTATGAATAACGAGATGAACCGAAAATCGATATGAATTACAAGTTTCGTATTGGGGTCGAGAAGTTAGAGATTTTACCTGGAAACAAAAAATATATATAACAGGAAGAAAACCTCAGGACCAAAAGGGGTGCTATGTCAAACAAAATTATACAATTGAAACCATAGAGGAAAGCATTTTGAAAAAGAATTTTTTAAAGAGTTCCACTGCGCGCCGACTACGGAGGGACGGGAAGATATAGTCTACTCCATGAGACTGAGAAACAAAATAGGAAAAAGCAATAGGAGATCACGCCCCGAATATAATGTCGCGTCCTGCGACGTTATGAACAATATATATATATATATATATATATATATATATATATATGTATGTATGTATAAGTATATATATACACACGTATATTGAACTAATTTTCATGGCTTGGTACAAGCGCCTTTTTTTATCGCCGAGAGTAACCGGACACCCTGTTGTCGGAAACTGAGCGTCGACGCTGACCTCGGAGGAAAGTTCCCGATCATCGCCGAATATTAACTGTCGAAATTTCTCATTACAATCGACGTTAATATTAAATTTGTAATTTTTAAAATTAAAAAAGGACGTAGAGACTAAATCATAAATTAAAGGATAGTATGCCATCAATACATATGTATGTGCACGTACTTTTGTTTTGATAAATTAATTATTATGTTAAGTACGATTAATAAAATATTAATTATTATAAGTAGAATGATGGATTAACAAACTTTTAAATATATATATTAGAGTATGATATAAAGATCAGTTTAATAATGGTAAAATGTACAACAAACCAAACAATTTAGATTAATAATGTTAGTCCAATTACGATATTATGCTAATAGAATATTAATAACAATATACTAAGTTAATAGAATGTTAATAACAATACACTTGTAAAATATATATAATAAATCGAATAATAGACTAAGTGATTTCTAACTTATATCAGGTGTGTGAATAAGTCTTTCCCGTTTTTTTTTCAAATTTTGAGCCTTTATTGTGAAAAAATGGTTACAAATGAATTATTGAAAGTATTGGCCATCGCTAGCTACAACTTTTTCCCATCTTTCTGGCAACATACGAATCCCGTTGCGAAAAAATTCGACCGGTTTGGCCTCTATCCAGTCATCCACCCATTTTTTGGCTTCCTCGTAGGAATGGAAGTGCTGGTCAGCCAGGCCATGCGTCATCGATCTGAAGAGATGGTAATCAGACGGAGCAACGTCTGGACTATACGGCGGGTGGGGTAGGACTTCCCATTTGAGCGTTTCTAAGTATGTTTTCACCGGCGGTGCAACATGTGGGCGAGCATTGTCATGTTGCAAAATAACTTTGTCGTGCCTGTCGGAGTATTGTGGCCGATTTTCTCGCAGTACGCGGCTCAAACGCATCAATTGTCGTCGATAGACCTCGCCTGTGATCCTTTCATTCGGTTTCAGAAGCTCATAGTAAACCACACCTAGCTGGTCCCACCATATACAGAGCATGAGCTTGGCGCTATGAATATTTGGCTTGGCCGTCGATGATGATGCATGGCCGGGTAGTCCCCATGATTTTTTTCGCTTCGGATTATCGTAACGTATCCACTTGTCATCGCCAGTCACGATACGATGCAGAAAACCCTTTCTTTTATGTCGCTGAAGCAGCTATTCGCAAGTGAAAAAACGCCGTTCGACGTCTCTCAGCTTCAGTTCGTACGGCACCCAATGTCCTTGCTTTTGGATCATTCCCATGGCTTTCAAACGCTTGGAAATGGTTGTTCGGTCAACTCCCAATGCTTCAGCAAGTTCTTCTTGCGTTTGACAAGAATCTTCATCAAGCAAAGTCGCCAATTCTCGATCTTCAAAGATTTGCGGCCGCCCGGAACGCTCCTTGTCTTCCACGTCGAAATCACCGCTTTTGAAGCGTCGAAACCATCCGCGAACACTTGAATCATCGACACAACCTTCTCCATAAGCCTCCTGAAGCAATCGATGCGTCTCGGCAGCAGATTTCTTCAAATTGAACCAATAAAGTGAAACTTCCCGCAAATGACGTCGACTCGGCTCAAATTTCGACATTTTCACGATATCAAAAATTTATGATGCGAAAAAATTTTAAGTAATGTGTTAGTATGGAATTATTGACATATGAATACTCTTTGATTATGACATATGTAACCATTGAATACTCGCACAGTAGTGGTGGCGCCATCTCTTACAAAAAACGGGAAAGACTTATTCACACTCCTAATAGTATAAAAATTAGTTTGATTAATAATAAAAGATTACGTAAATAATTATAATGTAAAGCAAAACCGAAACATTAAGATTAATAATATTAGTTCAGAATGTTAGTAGTTATATACTTTATAAGATACGTAAAATAAATTAAATAATAGAGTAAGAGTTCTAACTTATGGTATAAAGATTAGTTTATTTAATAAAATAAGAGATTATGTAAAATTAATAATTATAAACGTAACAAACGGTTCAGGTATTAATTAAAGATCGTATTTTATAATGTCGCTATAAGTTTGTTGTTCATGATCATAGCAGATGCGTTATATTTAAAGATTAAATATTGTAAGAAAGCGACCGAAGGAGTTTATATTATAAATGAAATTTGACCCCTTCATTGGCTTTCCCTACGACCGCTCAGATGAATTTCCACGAAAATTTGGACAGCCTTTTTTACTTTGTCCAGACCAAATATAAATAGGAGTCGGACGAAGCGAAAAATCACTGCCGGTCGGGATTTCAACTAGGTCAGATCGATCCAGTAGTTATAACCCTTAGAATTTTTCCAACCTTTTCGGACTTAGAATTTTTCGGCATTTTCGGACTTAGGATTATTCTGACCTAGATATTTTTTTTGCGATTTTTAACTTTGAAACGTTTTGTATTTTTCAGACTTTGAAATTTTCGTGTTTCTCGAACTTCATCTTGTACGTGTTAACTAACTTTGTATACCCGACTTATATCTAAGTTATTTTTATATATTATACGGTTGTATAAGAAGTACTTCAGAAAAGTAAATAAATAGTAAGTAATCAACAATATTTATCGTTTATCCTTATTAACATTATTTATCCGTAATCTCCACTAAACCTAATCGCGCTACCTATATATATCTGTTACTTGTATCTTCTCTGAGTAGGCTAAACGGGTGGGACTCTAGCAGTCCTGTACACGGAAGCCACTCCACTAACTCTTTTGAGTAGGCTAAACGGGTAGGACTCTAGCAGTCCTGTACACGGAAGCCACTCCACTGATTTTTCTGAGTAGGCTAAACGGGTGGGACTCTAGCAGTCCCGTACACGGAAGCCACTCCACTGATTTTTCTGAGTAGGCTAAACGGGTGGGACTCTAGCAGTCCTGTACACGGAAGCCACTCCTATATTTTTCTGAGTAGGCTAAACGGGTGGGGCGCTAGCAGTCCTGTACACGGAAGCCACTCCTGTATTTTTTAAGTAGGCTAAACGGGTGGGGCACTAGCAGTCCTGTACACGGAAGCCACTCCTGTATTTTCCGGAGTAGGCTAAACGGGTGGGACACTAGCAGTCCTGTACACGGAAGCCACTCCTGTATTCTCTGAGCAGGCTAAACGGGTGGGACTCTAGCAGTCCTGTACACGGAAGCCGCTCTGGTAGTTTTGCTGAGTAGGCTAAACGGGTGGGATTCTCGTAGTCCTGTACACGGAAGCCACTCCTTTCGTCGCAGTAGATAAGACTGGGAAAAAGAATCTTAGTACGGGAGCATATAGAAGTCAAGTTATGAAGTAGGTAGTAACTCGCGATTTACAGATCGGCCGGGACTGCCTAGGTTCGGTCTCCATCTAAAACGCGTACACCTCGGCTCACCGGCCCCACATCCCTGGCTAGTAGTCGAGAGACTAGGCCAAAAATAGGGGCAAATTACGGACCGGTCTTTCGCGAAAGCAAATCGTCGCGCATAGAACCGGGTGGACACTCGTCATTATATATGACTATGTATATATAGTGCGGGATAGTTGGAGGCGTCGAGGAAGGCAACCTTCCAGTACAACAACCTTCCTATTGAGTCATATCACATCCCGGTCTCATTATATTTCCGGGCGGAAATAAGAAGCAGCAGAACAGATTGACAAATCCACCGCCGATAAAGCCAACCATACCGCTGACGTTACCACCAGTTTTCAGGAACCCAGAGAATTTTTTTAGCCAGTACTCAAATTGATATAATATATACAACAATATACAAATTGATATCCCCTATTCCAGCGTCACACATCAACGCACCCATCGTGAAAATCAAATTATCCCCCACTTATCATCATTTTCACCCTGCTCGTTATTATCATCATCAACTTCTTACATACCACAACCAACATCACCGCCCCTGCCGCATGGCACATATGCACCGTTCCCATTACCCCCGATAACGACATAAGATCGAAATATGCAAAGCCTTCTTCAACTAGTGGTTTCTGTTAAGCGAGAGGTAAGAGAAAGGTGGGTTAAGGTATTCACAGAAGAGTTGGGCTCAGAAGACCAAAACGTCATTGTCTTGACCCCGAAAATGAGAGTCATTAGACATTTGTTTTTGTTCTTTTTTTTATTATTTGTAAACTTTTTTAAGAATCATTGGCTTTCTTTATTCTTTTATAAATATTCAGTCCTTTTTTTTCCTCTCTTAATTTCAACAAAGCTACCACACATTTAGAAGGACTATGCAAGAATCCTAAGGAACCTCCATACCTGCAAAAACAAATAAAAAATGAAGATTTTTTTTATGGAATTTCTATTATATATATATAATATTATATTGAGTGTACAAGTCAATTTCTAACATTTTTTCCAAAATAATAGGTTTTCTAATCAAAATATGGTTACATATCCTTTATTTAAAATACCGTCCATCGGAAGCTTAACATTTTCTCGTCTTCAAGGAATTTGTTAATTTCGGACAAATAAAATCTCTCGACTTTCAAGCTTAAAAACGTATCGAGCCAATTCTTCATTACCTCTACTGAACTGAAACGTATTCCCGTACGAGCGTTCTGCGTTGATCGAAAAAAGTTGTAGTCAGATGGTACCAAGTCTGGACTGTAAGACGAGTGAGACAGAATCACTCCACCTCTATTCTTCAAATAATTTTTGAACGAAGCCGCAACAGATGCCCGAGCATTATCATGATGAAAAATGACGGACTCTTGCCTGGTCTCATTTTCTGGCCGTTTTTCCGATAATGCTCGTTTCAAATGAATAAGTTGAGTTCGATGCAATGATCCTTTGATGATGTGGACAATCGGAAGCAGTTCGTAGTATACGATACCTTTCTGATCCCACCACATACAGATTAGAACCTTATTTACATGAAGATAGTGTCGCTGGGCTTTGTGTATGATTTTTTGTGTTGATGCTTATTTATTTTTTTAATGCTGCAGCAACATTTCGAACATAAAAAATCACCGTTCAACGTCTCTCGATTTCGTACGCCACCCAGTCTCTAAACTTTGGAACGAATCACAATGCTTTTAAACACAAAGAAACAGTTTGTTGCATAACGTCCAATGATGCAGCATCTTACACGGATCTTCATCCAGTAAAGTGTCTAATTCCTCGTATTCACAACTTTACATCTTTCCAGAGCGAACCTTATTTTAACTTCAAAATCACCATATTTGAACCCTTGAATCATTAACGGTTGAAAATATCTGAAGGAAAAGGTGAGACCAGAATGGAAACATTATTTGCATAAGTGTACTATACTTAGGAAAGAATATTTTGGAGGTGATAAAAATTTGGTAAAAAAATTTTACTAAATAAAGAGGTTATGATGACTGTACCGTTTTTTGCCCAGCCCCTAGTATATACAGCGTGAAATTCTGGTCGAACTTGAGCAGTTCCCTCCAGGATTTTCTCCAGCACAGCTTCCACGATACTCGTGCACTCTATATACACAATCCCTTCCACTCACCTATATATATATATATATATATATATATATATCCGACTCAGTCATTTCTTACCCAACTAACGTCTTTTTCTTTTCAGGTACCTTACAAAGTCAATTGTTCGTCAAAATTAATATATTTGTATTATTAATAATCATTACAACTATATAATTAAGTAGAATAATAATTCAATCGATTGCTTACTGCTAAGAACATTCTGTATATTATGCTGTCCTCTCCGTTCATTCTATTTCTGGTGATTTTCTAGGCATAGATGTACGATGCCAGTTAACTTTCCAAGCAGTTAATTGAGTTCATATACAGACACATAAAAACTATTTTATATATACAGAATATGAATCCCTATAGGAGTTGAAAAAACAATTTAAAATACCCAGTGCTCAAAACCCGATTGCAGATCGTAAAATAACTTGCATAACCATCGATAAAACAAATCTCGAAAATAATGTTATTCATCTTCTCCAGACAAGCATGAGGAATCAAAATCTAAATTTGTAGATTATCGGTACGTAGTATATGCTGAGTGGGCGGGAAATTAAGCACTCTGATATGTCTCTCTTTTCTAATAGAATTATAAATGAATCTTACACAACAATTTTATAGTACATATAGCTTTCTAAATCTAATTTTATTTTCAATGCCGCTAAGAACGACACAAACATAATCCAAATGAGATAAAACAAAAACTTCAACTAGTTTTTTCAACATCCAAATACAAGATAATTTCTATGATATCGCAATGCATATAAATATCAATGCATATAATCAGTTGAGTTTTTTGATTATTAATGCCATTCGATGTAGTAATAATAAAGTGAAGCTTAATTGGTACAGAAAACCTACGTGGTCAGGTAGTTTTTTAGACTTTAATTCGCACCACCAATTCGGAAACAGTATTGGAGCACTGAAAGATGTCATTGACAGAGCAGTAAAATTTTCACATAAAGATTTTAGACAAAATAATTTACAGATAATAACAGAAACTTTGATTAATAATGGATATCCAATTGAATTTAGTAATAAATTAATTGCTGATTGTTTGACATTGATAATACCGAAAATAGACATAATGCACGAGTTGATGTTAACAGAGGCAAAATTATTGTCTTACCATATGTTAGAGGATTATCTGAAAGAATTAAAAGAAATTTTCGGAAATATAAAATTCAAATTTTCTTTAAAAATAGCAATAATTTGAGTAGATTGTTTAATAATTGTAAAGATAGGAACGATTTAAGTTTAAAATCTGCAGTTGTTCACAAAATTAATTGTATGGATTGTAATAAATACTACACTGAACAGGTAGATATTTAAAAAAAAGAGAATTTATGAACATAAATATAGTTTAGGTAGCTCACATATTAGTCCCAGTTTCAAGGAGCATTGTTGAATATTTTTACAATCTTTTGATTTTGTGAATGTGGATATTTTGGAACATGGTATTAATAATAAGTATAAAAGGGAGAGTCTTGAATGTATTCACATTTCCAGGTATCAAAATAATGTGAATTTAATGTTAGAGTCCAGTAAATTAGATAACATTTATCATTCCTTATTAAATTACATTGATTGGTTTTGAGCAATTTATTTAGAGGGGAATTTAATATTTAATTGACTAAATTTGGTAGTGGTAAGGTTTAGATTAGTCCCTGATGAGAAGCCGTACCGAGCTCGAAACGTTGGACTACGTCATCATTTAGGTAAGGGTGGTGGGGAAAGCAAGATTACACTTTAATAAGAAACATTTTTTTCAGCTAATATTTTAATTTCAGATTACTCTACGGGGGTGATTGTATACAAGGACAGTCTGACTGTCATTATAATTTTTAAATTTTATTTTTATTTTCATTATTTTTGTATATTCATGTATTAATATGAATATAGATATGACAAGCCAGTCAGCCCTTCCTCAGGGCCGACAACGCAGAACAGCGGTTCAAAACAAACGGACATAACGGCCAGCAAAACAACAAAGGTGGGGCAAACAACAGAGATAAGGATAGCCCCACCATTGCATGAGACGAACCCTGGTAAAACTAACAGGGACTGCCTACAGGTCCTAGCCCAGGCTGCAGACCACTTTGAAATCATCAAGGTAGCTCTAAAATCAACAGATGATACAGGAATGAGGAAGGAGGGGCTAAAAAGCCTCAGATAGTTAATTGTGAGCATCTCAGAGATGGCCACCAGATATGCTCGCGCAGAGACTAGATCGGAAGCCCTGCAAGAGCTCGCCGCAAAAAAATAAGGACCCGTAGCCCTACGCATCTGCGGTATCCAAAACAGCGCAAAAACAGGCAGACCACAAGTTGGTCGTTCCTAAGGCCCAAGTTGCAAAGGCCGCAATCAGACCACCGCCAAAAGATATCCTGAACTAGTAAAGCTAAAGAAGTCTTGCAAAAGACCTTCAACCCGAGGCAGGCCAAGGTTCAAATAAGGAACCTCAGAGAGACCAGGCGGGGCCTCCTTGTTGAGACTGAGACTGAGGTGGGGCTCGAGAAACTAAAAGCTTCAAAAAGCATTACCGAGCTTTTTGAAATTGGGGCCCCAAGAAGAGGAAAGCCAAGGCTCATAGTCTACGACGTGCTCAGGGACATGTCGGCAGACGAAGTGACCTTGGAAATATACGAGCAAAACGATGAACTGGCCTCAACAAGTGAAAAATTCTCTGAATTCTTCAAGCCCCGCTTCAAAACGGGCAAATGGAGCGATATGACCACAAATTGGGTGGTGGAGGTATACCCTGAAATCAGGGGTAAACTGTTACAACGTAAGAGGGTCTACGTTGAGTGGCTCTCTTGCAGAGTACGGAATTACCTCCGCGTCACAAGATGCTACAAGTGCCAAGGGTATGGGCACGTAGCAAAACATTGCAAATCTGAGCAATGCTGCTCCCACTGTAGTTCAGAGGGACATGGCAGCAAAGATTGTACAAAGAAAGAATCAGCACCGAAGTGTGTTAATTGCAAAAAGGCCTAAAGGCCAAGTAATCACGGCTCAATGGACAACAAGTGTGCTGCGTACATAGCTGCCGTTGAAAGATTAGTTAACTCCACGGACTATGGTCAGTAATGCACTAAATAATCGAAATGCCAGAAGAGCACGAAGGATCACTCCAGAAATAAGATCAAAATGTGTGGAAAGAGGAGTAGACATCCTGCTTCTCCAGGAGCCATACCAGCGTAGTGGCCGAATAGAGGGATTTGGACTGCGCACACGGATGGTATATGTTGACGGGAAAATTCCCTGGGCGGTTATAGCAGTCCTCAACCCCGAGGTGACAGTGCTAAAATTAACGCACTTAACAAATACACACTTCGCTGTAGCAGAGGTTAGGCTGCGTTCTCTAACAATGTATGTGGTCAGTGGATACTTCCAGCTGAGCCACGAAATAGGGGTACACCTTACACACATAAGTAAGGTGCTGCACGCATTTCGAGGGAGGATGGTGCTAATAGGTGCTGATTCCAATTCCAGATCCCCCCCGTAGGGGTCTGATCGCACCGACCGCAAAGAGAAGGAATTAGAAGATTTCACAGCGCAGTGGAATCTCCGGATCGCCAATGTTCCAGGTAGTATCGCTACCGTCTCCAATGAAGTTGGAGAAGGAAACGTGGACGTAACTCTTGTCACCACGAATCTCGAAACACTCATCGCAGGATAGGGCATCAGAGAGGACTGGACCTCGAGTGATCATAGAACGACCACGTAACACTTAATCGGAACAAGCGCACCTGCAAGTCCAGGTGCTTCAAATCAAGGTCAGAAACTAAAGCGATACTTCACACAGAAAGCGAACTGAGATACTTTCTGTGCTGTACTCGAGGATGAATGGGACCAGGTCCATAAAGAAATGGCCGGCTCCAAAATGGACACTATTGAGAGAGTTCGCTCGCTGACAGCCACTTTGAGGAAAGCGTGCAATGTTGCCATACCGACGAGTAGGGTAGCTGTTACGAGTGTTCCCTGGTGGAGTTAGATAGGCTGAAAAGGGCTACAAATCGAGCCCGTTGAGTATTCCAAAAAGAGCATCATCCCGAGCACCTCAAGAAAGAATACAAAGCGGCCAGAAAGGAGTATGTCCGTAGACTCAGGCATACTAAAGAGACGAAATGGCAAGACTTTGTTACTGTAAAAGGTAATTAGAACTCCTGGAGTACTTACCGACTGCAAGTAGGTAATGAAAGGAAAGTTGGCCAAGTTGTCACAATTCGAAAGGGTGGGACAAAGAACCTGAGGACCCTGCGTCCTACAGGCCCATTTGCCTCTTGCCACTACTCGGCAAAACATCAAAGACACTAGGTTATCTCCTAGACAGTACGGTTTCAGGAGAGGGTGATCCACTGAGGACGCCATAGTTCAGCTGCGTAAGTTTGTGAATGAATCGAGTAGAAAATATGTTGTAGCAATCTTCCTCGATATAAAGGGCGCCTTCGACAATGTCTGGTGGCCCACTGCACTAAAAGCATTGAAAAACAAAGCATGCCCCAGGAGTCTTTACAAACTAATAAAAAATTACCTGAAGGGTCGTCGAGTCCTCATTGAATAAGTGGAATCCTGACGTCGCCTTAATAAAATGATGCTGGCCTCTCATAAGTGTGGAATATTGATTTTGAGAGGTCACCCGAAAGCCCCCCCCCCGAATTACGGTCGGCAACTTGAGGGTGAAGAGATGAAAAAGCGTACGATACTTTGGAATCCACTTCGGCGAACATCTTAAAATCGGTTGCCATTTGAAAGCGGTACAATCCAAATGTGTGGAATTGTTTAACGGGATTGAACGCCCGGCAGGTTGGGAATGGGGCCTCAAATTTAAGGCGTTTAATACCTTCTATACCGGGCTGTTCACACCTGTCGGTACTTATGCAGCGGCAGGCTGGTGCTATTTGATGTGTGTTGAACAGCAACGCAACTTGGCAAGTACTCAAAGACACGCGCTCATTAAAGTCACAGGTGTATACAGAACCACCTCAACAGACGCTCTACCTGTGATAGCGAGAAAACTCTCCATCTTGCTAGAATGCAGGCGTAGAGCGGAACTGTACGCTAACCGTAAAAATGAAGCATCACTTGAGGACCAATGTCGTGCCACGAGAGAGATATCTGAAAGATATTTCGATGACTGGCAGGAAATCTGGAATAACTCGACAAAAGGTAAGCTGACACATTCTTACCTACCTAGTATCAGAGATAGGATTAAGACAGACTGGATCTTTGCCGTCGCGATGGTTAATCCAGTTCCTCACTGGGCTTGGTAACTTTGGGTCATATCTTTCGCGCTTTCATCTGAGAGAGAAAGAGCGATACATGCACATGTGGAGCGGTGGACACACCAGAGCACGTCCTGACCGTCTGTCCTAAATACGAGGAAATTAGGATCAGGATCCAGAGAGAAAATAATACCTCTATTGAGGTCAGAGCTCTATTGAGCCAATTTCACTATAAAGCCTTTGAAGAACTAGTTAAAGAGCTCCTCCAGACAAAGGAGTCTCTAGAGTCAATAGAGAATCTGCTTGCAGCAAATATAATAGAGGAACCTGAATAGGTAGGTAGGGAACTTGCAGTTGAAAATAAGAGCATATACACAAAAGTTTATCTATACAAAAAAAATATATTCTTACATATAGCAATAATTATACACTAGTATAATTGGACCGGCGCCATAAACAGTTCACAAAACTGCAAATCAAGATATAGAATCCTATTAGAATGGCAATATTTTTATATATACACAAATTTATATTCCTAAATAAGTAGACTAGCACTATACACTGGTCTACATACTGTAAATATACAATTAGCAATAAGAATTAACCATCCTATACACTGATTAAACAACTCTAGTCTGTAAAGAAATGGTGCAATAAAAGTAGTTCGGAACCCACTATAAACTGTACGTCCACAAAAGTCGCAGATCTGTACCAGTAAGAAAAGATCAGGAATACTGAAAAGTTTTGGAGCACAACCGACCGATAAAGCGAAAGCTAGGTGCGGCCGGGAATGTTTATGTGCAACAAAACATAACTGAGCGACCTTTGTTTTTTTTATGAATATAAATATATGTTGATATTATTACGTATTATTTTCGATTGATTTAATTGGACTGTAAGACCAGTGAAAATATTTATTAATTTTTATATAAATATCAAATGAATTTCCGTACAATATTGTCCATGTGAAAAGACTAGTTTAGAGTAGGTCATTCTAGCTTGCACCAACTCTAAACCCAAGTTCTGTATATTTACTTGATAATCACTTAGAACATTGTCAAAGTTCTATTTAATTCGAAATACTTAACTACCATGCAGCATTGTCTTTTTCTTTCTCACAATAGTAGCTATAGTGTTGATATCAAAATTAATCTTGTCAAGAGCTTCCATCAACTCATTAGGTTTGAATGACAAATAGAACTGCAGATGATCTGCATAGATCATATATCTACAGTATCAAATAGTATTAGTGAACTTATTAATGGAAAGCTGGAATAACTAAGGACCTAATACACTCCCCTAAGTACATCAGTGGCTCAATTCGAGATATTTCTATCTCTGCTTACTGTTGCATGTCTACGCTTTAAGTAAATAGCAAACCAATGAATAATATTATTATCACAACTACAATTTATAAGTTTTTTTAATAGTAGATGATGTGAAATATTATTAAAGGCCTTAGTATGGTCAGAAAGAACAAGAATTATGAGTCATTTGTTAATGATGGCAACTATTCTCTATATTATATATTTTATACTCTTTTATATTTTCTGCTATCGATAGCAAGGCTGCTTGCATACTGTGAGTACTACAGAAGCCTTCATAACGTTCGATAACTACAAGAGGTGTAATAAAATTTTGAAATGTTTGACGATTTAAAATTTTGAAATTTTCCGCTCATGTCAATAAAGACAACACTTAATCTTCAGGGAAACCTCACAATTTTTATTCAAAATATTGGCCATTAGATTCTATATCGATCTTTTAATCGAATTATGGATACCATCCCAAAAAAATATTTTTTCTACTAAGGCAAAACATTTGGTGTTACAGTCGATGAACCGGCTTCACCTGGCGAAAGTCATCTTTTTCTTTCGGTTCAGGTTCTCAAAATAGTCCATTTTTGATATTCTTCGAGCCCTCTTCACAATACGATGTAGAAAAACATTTTTTAAAAACAATTTTTCGATTTTGCATTTGTTTATCTTCAGTTGGAGTGTCACGCATTTTTCATACTACTAGATTTTTCCCATTGCTTTTAAACGTTAAGTATTTGTGCCAATTTTTATTGTGATTATATGGATATTCATCCAATAACGTCTGCAATTCCTCATCTTCGAATTATTTCGTACCAAAATGATCAATGTCTGACAAATCTAAATCTTGATTTTTAAACATTAGAAATTGCACTTATGTCAATTGTTTCCAATGATTCAATACATATTTTATCGATCTTAAAGTTTTATACTATAATATATTATACTTAAAATAATGAGAGTCAGATTGTCTATCTATGAATATTTTATATTCACTATATATTTCATATAAGAAAGAATATAGTATTAATTTGCTTGTATATTAAGAGCGTTGTTATATCAGGATAATATTTTATTCTTTAGTAATTAAACAATTTAATTGTACTTATGTCGACTGCCCATATACAAATTAATAAATATTTTTTTATTGGTCTTACAGTCCAATCAATTCAATCCAAAAACAAAATAAAAATAAATAAAAATAAAATAAAAATTAAAAATAATAATTAAATCAAAAACCAAATTAAAATTATAATGATAGTCAGACTGTCCTTGTTTACATTCACCCCCGTAGACTAATCTGAAAATAAAATATTCGCTGAAAAAATTCTTTGTTAGTAAAGTGAAGTCTGACTGTCCCCAACACCTTTACCTAATTGAAGACTTGTTCAAATTTTCGAGCTCGCTACGGCTCCTCATCAGGGACCAATGAAAATATAAGACCGGAAGTGCTGGGCAGCCAGGCCGTATGCCATTGATCGAAACAAGTGATAGTCTGAGCGAGCAACATCTGGAGAATACAGCGGGTGGGATAGAACTTCCCATCTCAAAGATTCCAAGTATGTCTTGACAACTTTTGTAACATAGGGTCAAGCATTGTCATGCTGTAAAATCACTTTTTCGTTGTATTGCGTCAGTCTGTCTTTCAATACTTGGATCAAACGCATTAATTGGATTCGATAACGATTGCCTGTGATTGTTTCAGTCGACTTTAACAACTCATAATAGACTATGCTGAGCTTGTCCGACCAAATATTGAACATGACCTTGGAACCGTGAATTTAATTTAGCCGTCGACGTGGAAGCATGGTCGGGCTATGCCAATGATTTTTTGCGCTTGCGATGATCATAATGAATCCATTTTTCGTCCTCAGTCACACTGCGATGCAAAAATCTCTTCCGTCTTTGCCTTGCAAGCAGCTGTTCATAAGCAAACAAACACCGTTCTACACCCCTCGGCTTCAAATCGTACGACACCCCATTTCCTTAGTTCTCAAGTATTACAATAACTTTAAGGTGTCATGAAATAGCTTATTGCGTCACTCCCACTGATTCTGCCAATTCTTGTTGCGTTTGACACGAGTATTGATCAAGTAATGGCTTCAATTCTGCATCTTCGAAAACCTTCTTTTCCACCGCCATGCTGGTCTTCGACGTAAAAATCACCGCTCTTGAAGCGTTGTGACCACTCTCGGCACGTTCTTTCACTAATATTGGCCTCACTATAGGTATTTGAGAGCAGTCAATGAGCCTCAGCCGCAGATTTCTTCATATGAAAACAGAAAATTAAAACCTTCCGCAAATGACGAGAATTTAGCTCGTAAACTTACGTGTATAATTGAGAATAACTGTATGATTCAGATACAATCGACTAATATTTCGATGACAGTAAGTTGATAAAAAACCTAAGCTTATTGTATGACATCAGCGATCTAATTATTTCGATTACCACGTACCGCTACAGCCATCTCTTTCGAAACGATGGAAGCAAAGTTGTACACACAATAAAATTCTAAAGGGCTAATTACATGTATCTGTTTCAATTAGCTATTCTATTTATTATAATCGACCATCTTTACCTATTTATATGTTTCTAGCAAAAAAATTTCAGGTGTACAATATTAATATGTTTTTTACATATTGAAGAAGTTGAAATTTAAACAATAGGTTATATACTGATTCACATAAAAGATTTAAGAAATACATTGTTTACCCTGGAAAAGATTATTACGAACAAGAAATTATACTCAGGGCCAGATTTACGAGAACGCAATGAAGGGGAATACGTAGATAATATAAAACATTGTTTTGTAGATACGTTATATTTTATTTACCTTATCTAGAATTCAGAATTACACTTTTCTATATCTGCAGAGAAATTTATTTAATATTATAAAATAAAATTGAGAAAAACCTCCGATTAGGCGACACAAAATTCTCGATGTTACCTTTAATATTCTTTTTCTCGAGAAATACTTCTTATACAAAAAATATATACAATAAATAATATATACTTTGCTCAAATGTATAATTTTTATTTAAAATATTTTTCAATAGTATTTTTCGAGAACAGTTTGACAAATTAGCATTTTTCTAGATTTTTTATGATATTTTTATGAAAATCTACAATGCGTGAAAGCCACTGTGATATTTGCATTCAGGCCAATTCATACATAAATACACGAATTTTCAGGAAATTCACGTGAATGAATAATTTAGAAGTACAAACAGAGGTACAATTTATTATTTACTCATCAGGAAACGTTTTGATTTCTCGTCCAATCGGTTTTTAAAAAATTCGATCAATACTTCTCAAAACGCAATAAAGCTTTTATACACACATAAACACGCAATGGCAAGCTTCTATAATAAATAATACTCTGAACGTCTTGGTTCTTATCTCATTATTCGCGTCCATATGAATGGCGTATTAGTGTTTCGAAATGAAAGCCTGCGAAAACTTGACCGCCACGGATGCTCTTTATATATTATATACGAGCTCCAAGTATCACAAATTACAATAAGCAACGTCCCTGAAAAACCGATAAAGTAAAACATTTTCTTTAGTTTTGCAGAAATTTTAATTTCTATAAGAGGCGCTATTGTCGATTCGGACTTCTCCTGAGATATAGAATAATCTTAAAATAAAGAAATTGTGCACTATTTCTTCCTGTTATTGTCTTCAAATGCTAAATAAAAGAATGGAATAGACTCTTACTAATTAAAGAAAAATATGATGAGGAATATTTTATATACACACTTTTATTTTATTTCGCACAATAAAAAGATTACAAAAATATTTATATACAGGTGGAAAACCATCTGATACTTCTAGAAATATCGGTTACTGATTGGGTTCTTGTAAACGTTCCTTTTGACTTTGTCGATGATATATTAGGTTGTCAAATATCTCCCTTCCGCCTTTTGGTCTTATGAATTTCGCGGCTATGTACAAAGCTACAGAGCTCGTATTAGGCAATACTATAAGCTATTTAAAAATTTTCCTTCGTCAAAGGAAAATCTGCTAAAGAAACATTCCGTGAGATTAATGGTGTTTTGGGAGATGGCACGCTATCCCATCGAACCGCAAGAGAATGGTTTCAACGATTCAGAGTCGGTGAAAACGACACCATGGATAAGCCAGCTGGTGGAAAACCTATGACGACAAATATCGAACAAATCATGGAATTTATCGAGTTAGACCGGCATGTGTTATCTCATGGCATCGCCCAGGAGATGAAAGTTAGTCACCAAACAATTTGAAACCATCCGCAGAAGGCTGGATACAAAAAAAGCTTGATGTTTGGGTGCCGCAAGATTTGACGCAAAAAAAAAAAAAATGTATCACATACGACAATATCAAGCGAAAACGGTCATGGTCCAAGGCCGGTGGACGGCCCCAAACAGTGGCCAAGCCGGGATTGACGGCCAGGAAGGTTTTCTGTGTGTTTGGTGGAATTGGAAGAGAATCATCCAGTATGAGCGTGTACCCAGATGGTCAGATTACCACAGTAGATGGTAGATTAATTCTACCATCTACTGTGAACAACTGGGCCGCTTGAAGCAGGCTATCGAACAGAAGCGTCCACAACAGAAAGGGTGTAGTGTTCCACCAGGAGAACGCCAGATCACACACTTCGTTGATGACTCGTCAGAAGCTACGGGAGTTTCGATGGGAGGTTTTATCGCATCCCCCATATAGCCAAGTGATTACCAACTGTTCCTGTACAAGTCGAATGCCCTTAGTGGTTGGATTCAAGTTGGACTCAAAAGAGGCTTGTGAAAAGTGGCTGTCCGAGTTCTTCGCAAATAAGGAGAGGGGTTTCTACGAGAGGGGTATTATGATGTTGCCGTCTAGATCGAAATAGATTATTGAACGAAACGGCGCATATTTGAAGTAAATCCGACCACGATAACACTTTTCAAAAGCCATTGAATGAAGAGCAAAAAAACGGAAGGGAGATATTTGACAACCTAATACATTAACACATCCTAATACACTAATACATAATCATAGTGCCGTATCTCCTACATGTAGTCGTCATTTCTTGGGACATAAATCATAGTAGTTAGGGTGCAGTTTATTATAAAGCACAGCGACAGGGCGCCGAAAAATCGATAAGTTTTTTATGATTTTCTGAAGATGGAATTAGCATTAATTGCATTATTTTTGTAGGATCTATATGTAGTTTTCTTGTATAATTGTATGCCTAAGATATGTTAACTGTAAATAAGCAAACTAATTTTTTCAGATTGATCGTTAGTTCTGCTATGCCTTGATTGATATGTATTTTTGCTATATCGAGGTAGATTGACAAATTCCATTTATTATTTTCTGTTTGTTGTTTCTCCACTTAATTAATTTGTATCTCGAATTTATATTCGAAATTTCGTTATTTTTGAGCTTCCTATTTTCTCTAGCACACTAATAACTCTGCCATATATATATATATATATATATATATATATATATATATATACTTAGTCTAGATTCCAACAAGTTATGGGATCCCGCCCACGTCCACTGAGCCGGTCAGTGATTTTAGCTAATTTAAAACTTAAAAATGTGAAGTGGAAATTAATTTTCAAGTTTGATTTGTGAGTTTTTCTTTCTTCGAGAGAGGTTGAGCACTTGTTGCTCCCTTGCGAAAACTTTAAAGGATATTTTGCTGAAGTGAGAGAGAACAAGTCTATTCAAAGACTTATTGAGCTGAATCTGATTTTCCAAATAATTCAAAAAGAGAGACTGAATTAAAAATAGACTTCAACAAAAATTCAGCCACGTGCGTAAACGCTGGAAAGCGTAAGCTGAAAAATTGTTCAATCAATTATCTAAAGGAACTGGCTAAGTAGAAATTAAGTTATTTATTATCAAATTAACTATTTAAAGTGTGTAGAGTTATACAAGTAATTTAAAATTGAGACTAGATTTGAACAAAGAACTTTAGTGAATTTCACACTATTGTTTTATTCAAAAATCTAAGAGTATAATTGCTTGAATTTTAAGAGTTGGAAAAGTCTAATTTAAAATTATTAAATATTTTAAAATGAGATTATTAAGATTAATAAACCTGAAGATCAAATCAAACATGATCAAGGCATGAGCGCAAATTTTAATATAATAAAATTTGAATCTTATGCGAGATAATTAAGATGATTTAAGCATTGCATGTATAGAATTCTGATTATTTAAACAAATATTAATTGTTTATTAAAATTGTTTCAGAGTTCCATAAGTAAATTGATTTTATAAATATTCAATTTAACGACTAAACGACTTAGAGATTCGCGGATAAAAAAATCACGCGGGAAAAATTTGAACATTTATGCGCGATCTTAGAATAAAGAATTATTTTCAGTATTATTTCGGATTAAATTTTCGATTTCCTCGAATATTGGTTTAGAATTTATGAGTGCGATTTTTAACGGAAAGAGAAAGTGCAGATACACCCGAGTGCACGTGTGCGCGGCGCGAGGGGGGGGGTCGCGGCGGTATAGCGGACGCGCGGCGAGTGGAGGGGCTAGCGCGGCAGCAGCGGGCCCTCTCCAGGGCGCGCCGCCTAGTCCGGACGGAGTCCGAACGTCAAAAAGAAAAAGGAGGCCTCTTACAAGGCTGGGGACGCGTTTTCCGTAACAGCCGTGCAATTTACACGAAAGTCCATGAGAAAAATCGCCGCAATGTAATGCTTATGGGAGCTATATTCGTATATATCGTCTATACGGGTATACATATACGGTATCTGTATGCAGTAGTATACGTGTGCGGTAGTATAGGTGCGCGTCTATAATATGGTCGTATATACATACTGTACGCGTATATATATATATATATATATATATATATATATATATATATATATACACGTTATATGCATACGGGTGAGTGAGTATACGCGCGTCCCGTCTCCATATTCGTACATATATACTGTATGGGTATATATACATATATATAGTCGATGCATAGTACTGCACACGTGCGCGGCAGTATCCGTATGAATCTATCCCGGTATATAGACTCTAAACCGACACTATAGCTAGGGGGCCCTGGGTGCCACCCAGGTCCGTGCCCTCGCGTGAGGGGGCCCCGGGTTCCTGCCAGGACCGTATCCTTATACTATGGGGCCCCGATGCCTTAAGCGTTATTATCATGGGCAGAGAGTTTATCTCTACCAATCGCAGGAGAGAACGTTATCAACTTCTATCGTGTTCTCTGATACAAAAGTAATGTAGATCGGGCATTTATTGCGCCCCGAGGAGCTCGAGGCACTAGACCGAGCTTGGCCTACTGGCACTGTACTTGTTGAGTTCTTTCCAGTGCAAACCACCGCTCCTAAGAAACACTTGGAGAATGGCGGCAAGCTCGAAGGCGTGTTGTGCGACATACATACTGTCGCGCAGCAGACCAGCGCGCGTATAAATAAATGGGAAGAAACCGTGAAGGGAATGATCGAACAGAACACCGTACTACAAGTGCGCTATTTAAACAATTTGGCGAGGTGGCTCTCATCTGAACAGATCGAATCGACTGTCATGACTTTGGCTGAAAAATTAGTCCCTGCCATCATGGAGTTAGCTGCTGCTCAGCCTGCCTTATCATTGGCAAATCAGCAGAAGCCGACACCAACCATCACGCCGTTGGAGGCAAAGGTCGAGATTCTCGATAGCTCCCGAGAGTCCCGCCGAGAGGATGTTCAACCAGCCGGAGGAAGGTTCATCGGTCGTTGAACAATAAAGATTTCAACCCGTACGAGGACATGACGGACGAAATGATCAAAGTCTTGGTCAACCACATGGAGACTGGATCAACGTCGCGACAGAAGGAGAAGGAAGTTCGACCATGCCTGGACTACCGTGATTATGACCATAATCCTGGAACAGCCTCAGAGGCAGATTTGGGACACAATGTAAGACTATCAGACTCTAATATTAATGATAATTCTAATATTTCTGAATCTGTGATATATACTAATAAGTCTCACGATAACCTGCATTGCTCGAGAACAGAGTCGAGCAGTCCTCAAGCAGAACTCAACCTGATAATCACAGTGCGAGCTTAGGTGATGATCGTATCAGTTCTGGTGACGATAAGTGTAGTGAAGTGACTGATAATCTAAGATCTAAAAGATTGATAATTTGAACAATGATAATAATAATTCTACATGCACAGATTCAAATACTCATTTGCTTGGAAACGTTATTGATAAACTTATTAATTATTCTAAGAAAGAAAACAGCTCTTTCAGAAAGTATAGACTCACGAATCGGAATTACGTGTCAAAAGGTTAGATCACATTCTGACGATAGGGGAGAACGATGTCGTTGACGAGAAAGCTCGTGACGACATGTTCAAAGCCCGAGATATAATCATCAATTATATTGATGTTACGTATTATCAAAAGATTGTAGAACTAAAGTCTCTTAGAGAGATACTTGAGAGATTAAAGGAGCATAAAAGGTTCGCGACTAAGACTACGCGTATTTCAGCTCGGAGAGCTTTATATACGATAAAGTACAATCCTTCTAAGGAGCTTGCTGTAGAGTTCTGAGATAAATTCGACGACAAAGTCCGAATTTATGAAAGTGTGCCTAACGCAGACAAATTGTCTGGAAAAGAGATATGTTTGTGCAAGCTATCACAGACGCAGTGCCTGAAGTGACTCTCGATGAGGTCATAAGCCTCGAGTCAACAGGCACAGAAATGACTTATGAGGCACTAAAACATTTTATTTTATAGAAAGAAGCAACGAAGCCTACAGCCGAGCAGAGGGGAGATCAGCTAATCGCTAAACATGGAGCAAAACGAAGTCACTGGACACCGTTCAGCTACAACCGCAGGAGCGGAGGAAGCACCGGTCTTAGGGACGGCCGTGCTCTCGAATGCCGAGTATGCGGCAAGAATGGGCACTCTTTGAAAGACTGCCCCACTCCTACCGTCATACAGTGCTATAACTGTAATGAGTTAACAAACAGGGCAAACCAAAGAAGCGACCGTTTGAAAGGTCGATCTGATGGAAAACTTGACAATCCATTCAGCTCCAAGAAAAGCGGTCGCACGGCCTATAACGTAGAGAAAGAGGTCGGTAGCTAAGAAAATCGCGGAGCAGAGGGTGAGTTGACCAATTATTCAAAATATAATGATTTATTACTGTGCGATTTTATAGCCGATTGAGGTGCTACGGAGCACATCGCCGGATCTAAATTGATTCTAACGAACGTCAAGCCGATTGATTGTCGAATGCGATGCGCGAACAAAAATAAATTTCTAAATATCAATACCGAAGGCACAGTTAAAGAGCTAGCTGTAAACGGCAAAATTATAAAGTTACCGGAAACTCTATATTCGAAGGACGTCGCGAGAAATTTATTGTCTCTTAGGAAGTTCGTAGAAATCGGAATGGAAATTTATCTGAATAACGAACGTATCGACGTAATAGAGAGGAGAACTAAAGAAAAAATTGTCACCGGTAATCATAAATCTCCTTTTTGGACCATTTCATTAGAAATACCGAAATTAAAAACCGGCAGCGGATTAATAGCGGATAACTCTAGTGTATCAATGAATACGCAAAGCAAAACGGAGTTGGGAAAACCGAATGAATCTGAGTCGATCGCTGTACCGGAAACTGAGCCTGTCGAAACCGAACTAGGCGAAAACTTGCTCACGGTTATTCCGGACGAGGGAGAATGTGAAGTAAGTGGTTCGGAAGAACCGGAAGTTGTTTATAGAAATCGCAATATGTCGAATGCTAAGACATTGTCTAAAGCCATGTTGTGGCATACGCGACTAGTCCATGTATCGATTATGTACTTTAAACAGTTCGCGAAAATAAACAAAAATCTGATCGACGAAAAAGACTTGTTAGATGTTTCAGATGTAGATAGTTCCGAGGTTTATCACTTAACCAAAAGCGTGAAGTTACCGTTTAATAAAACGCGAACGCATGTAGACAGACCACTGCAAATACTGCATGGCGATACTATGGGGCCCATTAAACCGGCATCATATCCAGGAGGGCATAAATTCGTAATCGTCCTGATAGACGACTATTCGAGGGTAGCGTCCGCGTACCCAGTTAAAAGCAAGACCGACGCAGGGAACTGTATAGAATCGTGCATTAGAAAGCTGAAGAACGCAATAGGGTCGGACAAAAAATGCTGCTATCTTCGCACAGATCAAGGTACGGAATTTACGAGTAGGGACACTATAGCTAAACTCGTGGAATTAGGTGCGGAATTGCAACTGGCGTGTCCAGACACTTCGTAACACAACGGTGTTGCAGAAAGGTTTAACAGAACGCTCGAAACGAAAGTACGCGCCATGATGTGCGATTCAGGAATACCCCTGAGCAATTGAGATCTCGCGGTAGATGCAGCATAGAATATACCGCTAACCAAGTTGCGTAGTAGCTTTAGCTTAGACCTGGGACAGCTTAGAAGGTACGGTAGCTTAGGCTTCTTTAAGAAACCGCGATATTCAAACCATAAGTTCGGCTTACAGGGAATTCGAGGTGTAATAGTAGGTTATACACAAACCGATTATAAGATACTCGTAACGGAGGAAAGGAAAATGTATGAGATTAAAAATCTCAAATCACTCGAATATACCGTCTACGGACACGTGTTCGACAAAGAAAAGAATAGGCTATCCTTTACGAAAAATCTGACAGAATCACAAGATTTAGAGGGAGAGGAAAAGAGCAACTCTCAAATTAAACATAATCCGATAGCTAAGCGTGGTAGACCTAAGAAAATGAAATCAGCGATAGACATCATGTACTTTAACAATGCTGATATGATAGAGTTACGCGGCGAAGCTAGGTACATACTCATCGCGTCTATAAACAAAGATCCGATTAATTATCGTGAAGCTATTAGCTCTCCGAATAGCAAGGAGTGGATAAAAGCGATAGAAAGTGAAATAAAATCACTCGTAGATAAAAACGTGTTTGAAACCGTGAATAAAAGGGTGTTGTTGTTTAATGACAAAAACCCGAATGTCTTAGATTCGAGGTGGGTCTTTAATACCAAACTAAATGATAAAAACTAGATAAGATACAAAGCGCGTCTTGTGATACGAGGTTTTAAAGACAAAAACGAGTACTCAGTTAGCGAAATTTATGCACCGGTCTCTAGGTTGCCATTAGTTAGAGCGTGTCTAGCAATAGCGAACTATCATAACTGGGGAATTTGTCAGCTCGATGTAGAAACTGCTTTTCTGTACGGGGAAGTTGAGGAGGATATTTACATGTATATAACAGAGGGAGTAAGCTCGGATGAAAATAATAACCAAAACTAAAAAATTGAAACGTTCGCTATATGGTTTGAAAATTAGTCCTAAAAGATGGAACGTTAAATTCACTGAAACCTTCAAGAAATTCGGATATCTCTCTGATTCAATTGATCCATCCTTGTTTGTCAAACGGACAGATGAAACCGTTTGCTTTGTACTCTCGTATGTGGATGATATCCTCGTCTCCAGCAATAGCAGAAAAGAAATCGGAGACATCCGAGAAATTGGGTGGGGAGTTTAAAATCAAAGATTTCGGAGAACCGCGCGAATTTCTAGGAATCAGGTTAGATCCCGATCGTACGAGAAGAACTCTTAAATTGTCTCAGTAGAAATTCGTGCGTAGCTTACTAATCAAATTGGGGTTCGAAAGAACGCATCCCATGAGTACTCCGTTATCTATAGCGTATACGAACGATCGCTCGCGTAAAAGCAGAGAAAATGAAGATTGCGCAGTAGAAGCGATTCCGAATCGAATGTATCCTGAGTTAGTGGGATCACTGTTATATTATATATTCTCTGTAGACACCGCATAAGTCCTTATCTGGAAGACTGGAAGATGGCTTCTCGTGTTTGCAAATATCTGTCGGGCACAGTCGATAAGGGTCTCGTGTATGAAGGTATCTCTGACAGGATGACGGCTTACTCAGACGCCAGACTATCAGACTGCAAAAATTCGTTACCAACTAGCGGCCTAATTATACGTCCGTTCGGCGACATGATCGTATGGAAAACGAAAAGACAGCGAAGCGTAACACTGTCCACATGTCAATCAGAAATGTAGCAATGAGCGAGACGTGTAAGAAGATTCTGGCCATACACGATTCAATTAAATTTGTGATATCCAAAAGTTTAACGCCGGTCACGCTATACTGTAATAATCTGGCTGCCAAATCGTGTGCGGAAACAGATGGCAGTAACAGATTGATACATGATTGAACGAAAGGAGTACTTCATCAAGGAGTGCATTAAACGAAATTATGTGCGAATAGAATGGATCTGCTCTAAAAATCAATCAGCAGATATATTCAGCAAAACCTTGAGCGCTCAGTTACATGATAAACTGAGCTCTACAATAATGTCAGGTGAATAACATATTTCTCTGATTGCAGGTTCAGAACCAGACACCTGGGATTGAACGAGCAGAGAACGTACGGTTATGTTGGCCTTGATTAATGCCAGAGTGTCCGATGGCTGCGACACTGGAAGAGTCAACTGAAGCTATGCCAACACTGATTGTACGCTGTATGTACACAGGGAAAACCACTGATGCGTGTGGTTTGGCGGTGAGAGGGAGTGTTGGAGTACAGCACCATCCATACACACTGATATATATATATATATATATATATATACATACATATATATATATATACATACATATATATATATATATATATATATATATATATGTATAGCAACTGTACATGTAGTACAGCATGTGCGTTCACGGCGCTGCGCGAGCGCCCTTCAGATGAAAGTATAGTTAGTCGGTTGCAAACCCTTGTGTAGTTCAGTCGTATATAATAAAGCTCTTAAGATTTCTATTTTACGTTCTTTGTTTTACTTATTTAATAACTCTGCTATATATATACTTAGTCTAGATTCCAACAATATATATAAAAATATCACACACAAACTGTACAGAGAAAATTCTTCGAGACGTGAAATATTGAACAGAGTAAAATCAAAATTTACATAGTTTTATTATTTACAAATGACGGTTGAAATAGCAGAGATTAACTACAGGAGACTGAAATATCCTAACTATTAATTTAACTCCGCCGAGAATAATTCCGGGCGTATAAATATTCATATCAAAGGATAAAAAGTACTATAAAAAAGAACTTTTAACAAAAGTTAAATGCTAAGGCTTTAATGAACTTTTAATATATAAAGAGCTTTGATCTATAACGATTATTATATATATTATAAAAAAATTATCTAAAATATTGGTTTAAATTAAGAAATATATTAAATTATCAATTGTACTTATATCGATTTATTACAATCTTTATAAAATAATATCTATACTAATATAATGGCAGTCCGACTGTCCTTGTTTATTATCATCCCGGTAGACTCTCAAATGGAAATTACTAATATAAAATAAAATAAAAAGTAAATTAAATGAATGATTTAAAAGATAAACAAATTATATATTTTTTATATTAATAAAGGACCATAAGAAGAGAAATATATTAACATTAATACCTCTTACCTGGGCTGCAGTTCAAGAAGGATATTTAAAGTTTTTATTATTAAATTCTGCAGTTTAATTTTCAGATATCAAATACTTTTTAAATTTCAAAATTAATTAACAAAAAATATATTATAATATGTAACGAAATTAAAAATCGTATCATTAAAATAGACAAATATTCTGGTTGTAATGAAGTATAACGTCCTACTATGCGGGAGCTACGCGAAGATCACAACGGAGATTTAATGCAGTTGATTTCGCCGTTTGCATCCTAATTTTTCTGTCACGCTTTTGCATCGAAGCCGGGAATACGCGGGGCAGATGGAGGAAATATTGTTCGCGGCACGACGCGATCAGTACACCGTTCAGTAAGGCCACTTCCGAAGCAGCTCTATCCTTAACGGTTGAATATCGGGAGAGGCGACGGCTCCAGTATCCTCCAGGAGATAGCAGGGACAGGATAAACCTCGGCCTCCAATCTACCTCGCTGGCCCACCGCGCTTATTTTTAGCGGAGAATGCAATATCGGGCGACAATTCTCTTGCCTGCCCAATCAGTGTCCCCCGCCCTAAAAATTAGCGCGTGTATCGCGTAAAAATATCAGAAAATAAATTAAAATTCCGTTTTTTGTTACTTACTTTTAATTATTACCAGTATCTATCGCTTATTTTACAGAAAAAACTCGAATCAGTATACGCACGGATCGAACACGGCCGGCAGTCTGACTTTCGCATGTTCGAGGGCCCGTATTTATACCCGGGCCGCGACGCCGCCGAAATGTTCTCCACGGAAAATTCGGTTGTGGTGGGGGAGATGGAAGGGGGCTTTTCATAAACACAAGCAGTCTCCGTTCCTCTCTTACAATTTCTTAAATCTTTCTTAGTTTTATATATATTTTCAAAATAAAAATGAGAATAATAATTAAGTATATAAAAAGTTATTTATGTTATCTATATGTACATATATATAAAACGTTATTAAATAGTTATAATTAGAAGGATTAAATTTCGGCGTGGTAATAATGTACAGAAAAAATAATAATAAATACTTGCAATTACAAAGATCTCCATTGTCAGTATTAAAAACAATCGTAATAAACATTATAGATAAGTAAAATAATAATAATACTTGCTATTTAGTAATTATAAAGGCTGGTACTGTATAAAATATAAAATATTTTGATGTAAATATTTTTCAATGTAGTAATAGTAATTGTAAGTAACTATAAATTGCTTAATAGTTCAAATTCTATATTAGAAACACATATCTTGCAATATCGTAATAGAAAAATAATTAATAATAATATAAGTAGTTTAATAATTATAATAATCGATTATAAACGCATACTCTTGAATATAACAGTAAAACAACTAGAATCTTAAATAATTAGTAATAATACAAGTAGTTTAATAATTACAACCATAGATCATAAATACCTATTTTTCATTATAATAGTAAAATTAATTAATAACGTGAATAATAATAATAATAGTAATAATAATTATAATAATTTATTATAAACATATACTCTTGAATACAATAGTAAAACAAATAGAATCTTAAATAATCCATAATAATATAAATAGTTTAACAATTATAATCATAGATCATAAATACCTATTTTTCATTATAATAGTAAAAGTAATAATAATAATAAATATAGTAATAATAGTAGTAAATAATAGTATGAATGAAACTACACATAGATATAAGTTTTCATATTTTATTCTGGAATTTTCTTCAAAATATTATTTTATTCAGCTCCGGATTTTCATCATATATTTTGAAACTCTCTTTTAGCTTGCATTCTTCCAAACTGTTGGTGATATTCACCGGCCTCTCGAATTTCATACTCTGTATACAAAGGGGGTCGTAAATGACGCATTAGCGCGCATTCCGCTTTCCTCCGACTTTCCTACGGTGAGACAGCATTGGTGGGGGAGGTAGAAAAGGACATTAGTCCGAGTCGTAATTTCGGCGCGGCCAGTGCGCGTTACGGACGGACTTGCAACCTAGCTATTCGGTTCGGGTCGCATCTGGTCGGACTTTTATTGGGGGAGGAAGGTGTGTGCTACGCAGTTAGTTGCCCATATACATTGGCGAATACCTTGTATACTATTTACGCTTCTCCAAAATTTTTCAGGGATTACACTGGAATTTCTGGAGACTGTATTTCCAATGTATATTTTCTTTGCGACGTCCAAACAGCATTGACACATTTTACCTCTTTCATTTTCTTCGTTCCTTCTCTTTATTAACATTATACTGCTTTCTCCTCTTTCCCGATTTCCGTTGCTTACTTCCCCATGTTATAAAAGTCGTCGGGAAGTATACGGAATAACGCGCCGTACGATTTCGGCCTGCCTTAGAAATACATTGTACGGTTGCTGGACGCAACAAAGGAAAACAATATATTAAATTATATTGTATTGTACTGTAGATTTTTTCATTCAATTGATTAAATTAAAATTCTTTGAAAAAGAAATTAAATCTCCAAAAAAACAAATTCTAACAAAAGTAAATTAGTTGGGTGAGTTTGATGTTTTCTTAACATGTTAATAAATTTTAAATATATAAATCTTATCAAGTATTTTATAAAAAATTTATCTAAAATATTTTTCTAAATTCAGAAATATATTAACAAAAAAAAATTATATAAAGAAATTAAAAATCAGATCATTAGAATAGACGGATACCCTGGCTATAATAAAGGGAAACAATAATTTTTACGTATTTATATTGTACAACTTTTCATAGCAAAATAAAAATAATGTTCATATATCAGAACAATATTTATATAAAATATTTTTGGACAATTTTTCGTAACAGATTAATAAAAAATAAATTATATAATGAAATTGCAGCTTAAAACAATAGACTACTAAACAAAAGGCGAAGTTTATTTTATATATCTCTATAAATTATAAAATGTGTAATTTATTTATTATTTTAAAACGTACTTAGTTACAAAATTCAAAATTATTTACGAATTAAGCTTCGTTTATTCAGATTTCAATATATAATGTCAAATTCTTTCAGGCAAAAATTAATTATTTAAAAAAAAACACCATGAACTTTGTAGGAATGTGTCTAGAAAAATCATATCTGCTTTTTTTTAAAATATATTTTTATGATTTTTGAGTATTAATTTTTTAATTTAAAAAATTATTACTCAATGACTTCAATAAAATAATATAAAATACAAGACAATATAATTAGATATATTATTATGTCCCCTTCACCACAGCCAGGGCATCTTACTATTTCAATGATTTGATTTTTAATTTTATTATAGAATTGTTTTTTGTGTTAATATATTTCTGAATTTAGAAAAATATTTTAGATGAATCTTTTATAAAATTCATTGTAACGTTCCCCTTTTCCCTCGGGATAGCTTATGCGATAGCGTCAGGATCAATTTAAAAAGGAAAGGGAGTTTTTTTCAGTTAAATCGGGAAAATAACCGAAACTCAGTTTTTAGTTATAAAATAAAAAGAAGTATATTCTTAAATTTCTATAAGTAACACAGATTATATATATATATATATATATATATATATATATATATATATGTATATATCATATCATCATATCATATATATATATATATATATATATATATATACATAACATCATCATATCATATCATACTTCATACTAATTTATAAAGACAAAGCGTGTTTTTGTTTGTACACGATAACCAAAAAAACTACTGAACCGATTGTTCTGAAAGTTGACACATAGAATATACATTATCTTCGGAAGGACATAGGCTATGTTTTTTATTGAAAATCATTTTACTTTCATCATAACTTAAGTTCACCGTCTTAGCAGTCAGTTTCACCAACGGCGAGTAGATGGCATGTTGAATCACGAATATCAACTCAAACTAGTCCTCTTAAACTATTAATACCAGTCCAGCTTAGCTGAATGGTAATATCCAACTTTGGGATTCGTATTCTAAAGAAGGTGTGATGATAGTCAATACCCTTTCTGTTCTTTCGGTTCATCTGAAACTACTCTCACACTTTATGGATATGTTTTGATTTTTGAAAAATTTTATTTTCTCTTACGTGGGAAAATATAATATTAATAATAATAATGATTATTATTATAACACATTATTATAATAATAATACTAATGTAAATAATAATTAATCTGACATTTTCGTAGGGATGCTCGTACACGTGCAATTATTTACGTATTAATAATAATATTTATTTGCACGTTTGATTTCATATACGAAGTCAGACAATTAAGTAATGCGACCTATTTTATTTCTCAGTCTGTGGTAACACTTCGAACATGTAACATCGCCACCGTAATATTAGATCCCTACTCTATAGATTAAGACTTTGACGATCCTTGCACAATCATTTCTTCGCCAGCTATTTAGTATTTTGTAACAACGCGCGAGTAGTGCATGTCATGAAAATGGAACGAAGAAATTTAGAGCAACGGTGAACAATAAAAAGTTTTGTGCGAAACTTAGCGAAACCACGACAGAAACTTATGAAAAAGTGCTTAAAGTATATGGTAGTGATACCCTAAGTCGTAGTCAGTTGCTTCGGTGGCATGCCGATTTTAAAAAAGGCCGTGAATCGTCAAGGACGAAGTGCCGAACGGAAGGTCAATTCAAGTGCAAACAAGACAAGACCGGTAACTAACTATTCGAGTGTTTGCTGACGAGTTCAATATTAACCGGAAAACAGTTAGAAAGATTTTAACCGAAGACTTCGCCATGAAAAAGTTGCGCGCGAAGATGGTGCCGAGGATCTTTTCCGATGAGCAAAAAGCCCACTGAATAAACATCGTTCAAGATTGTCTCGAGCAGGTTGAAAGTAATCCTACTCTTCTCGAGCGATTTATTACTAGTCATGAAAGTTGGTTCTTTCAATATATCTCCGCAACTAAACGACAAATTATAGGACAAAATATTTTAATTTCGACTTTAATTATTTGAAACTAAATTCTTGCGCGTATTAGGCTGTATTGACTATACAGCCTGATCATCGCAACATAATAAAATTCATCAATTTCAAACATATAATTATAACAGAAGCTAATCATACTATCGTAATCGATTAAATTTTATTAAAAGTTCATATTTTGGACATTTTATTTTCAATGATTTATTATATTTTTATTATATTTTCGTTTATCACAACCAGGCATTAACTGTTTCAATGATCTGATTTTTAGTTTCGTTATAAAATATTTTTATGTCAATATATTTCTGAATTCAGAAAAATATTTTGGATGAATTGTTTATAATAAACATACATGATAAGCTTCATAAGTTTTAAACATATTGATATACTAAAGTTCATCCAACGGACGTAATCATTTTACTTTAGTTCAAAGTACATTTTTTGTAGATTTCATTTCCAAAGAATGATTGCTCAATGAATTCAATGAAATAATCTACAATACAATACAATATAATTAGATATATTCTTATGTGCCCTTCATCAGAATGAGGACATCTAACTGTTCCAATGATTTGATTTTTAATTTCATTATATAATAATTTTGTGTTCATATATTTCTGAATTTAGAAAAATATTTTAGATTAATTTTTTATAATATACATCATAAACCTTTATAATATATTTAATAGGTTTTATAGTTCTTGATAAGTTAAGAGCTCATCAAACTCGCTTAGTCATTTTACTTTTGACATTTTACTAAGTTATTTTCTTTTAGATATTTCATTTCTTTTTAAAAAAATTATTAGTCCATGAAATCAGTGAGAAGATATACAAGACAATACAAGAAAATATAATTAAATATATTATTAGGTATATCTCCATGACAACCATAACATCTGACTGTTTATCAGTTATTGTACAATGTATCATATAGAAATGTTGTTATATTTTACTGACTAAAAATCTAGTATTGGGATATTCTTACTTAAAAGAATAGTTCAAACGTAGCGGTTACTTCTATACAGCATTAATTAATAAATAAAGGTTATGTTTTATTCTATTCTGTAGAACATCGGTTTAATAATATAAAGCGGTAATATTACCGACGCAATGGTCACCGCGACGCTGACACCTCGCTTAGGTGTTTCACACACAACATTGCGAGCGAAAAGTGTGAGTCACTAATTCGGAACCCGTGCCTACGAAATATAACGTGGATCTCGGATTCAAGCAGTTTCAATCCACCTATAAGTCAAGATTTAGATTTGAATTTAGTTTGCAAGATGGGAATCAGACAACAACAAAATCTGCAAGGGAATACATATGTAAAAACATTTCTAATAATGCATACATGAAATAAATCAAATAATTTTGTTTTATAACACATTAATAGAATATAAATAACATTGGTGTATGTATATAAATATGCCAATTACCATTATATCGATTGTTGTAAAGTAAACAAATAAATATTTTTTATGTTTGATCACGGACCTCTGATCACAGACATACTTGCGTTTACACATTTAATAGGGACGAACAACTGCGCCCTGCTGCAGGAGCGGTGCTTCTATATATAACACGCACAATTGGTGGCGCGGAAGAGAGCGAGGTTTAAACCTCGATTCCCGATAGAAACGGGATAACACTAAAAGGAACTAATAGATGAGCGTCTTGTCTTGAAGGATAATGATGCCGTATGAGGAACGCACAGCCAGCCAGCGGGCGGATCTTTCTATTTGAACTGAGCGCTCACAGGACAATTAAAGAGCCGCTAAAATTCAATTCAATTACAAGAGTTATAAGCTCATACTCATGAAAGAAGACTGATCTCAGACAGGTCCTTTGCCACAAGATCACATACGGTGGCTACATCGATTAGACGGAGTCATCACTGTTATGACAACAGACTGGAATGATAATTGAAATATCTCATGAACGTAAATGAATGAAACTTCAAATGAAAGAAAACAGATATGAAAGGAATAAATGCGCATGCTTAGACAAGCTCAAGTAACATGCATGATAATTCTGAGCCGGTGTCGGTGCAAGCTAGTAGATATGTTTAATGTATAGGAATACAACTCTGTGTCAAGCCACAAACAATCACTCAATTTGCGATTGAGTTAATCTCTCAAAAAGGAGCCACGAACAATAAGTAAATTGCTTTCACAGATCTCGGAAAAGTAGTGCTAATAATTTATTTCTATTTATTAAAACATCCGAATAAAGGTAACTAAATATTAATTCAAATGGATACCCAAATGTAAAAAATTATCTGTTAGAACATGTGCCTTATTTTTCATGATCCTATAATTAACTATAGACTACTTTACATAGATACCTGTAATTACTTCTAAATATCTTTGGAACTTCAAAATTCATTAATGTCCTTTTACTTTTGCATAGTGGTTTCGTTAGCCATAATGGAAAATCCAATTTTGTTCCAGGTTCTAAATCATTTTTCTTAATTTCCGTATACAGAAATCCTGAAAAAATATTGTATTTAAAATTCATGAATATAGATCGACATATCCAACCTAACCGCTATTCACGATCGGCACCTACATATCTTACACGATGCTCGTTACAATATATATATATATATATATATATATATATATATATATATATAATTTAATTGTACTTATGTCGACTGCCCATATACAAATTAATAAATATCGGTCTTACAGTCGAATCAATTCAATCTAAAAATAAAAATAAAAAATAAAAATAAAAATAAATAAATAAAAATAAAATAAAAATTAAAAATAAAAATTAAATTAAAAATTAAATTAAAATTATAATGACAGTCAGACTGTCCTTGTTTACATTCACCCCCGTAGACTAATCTGAAAATAAAATATTAGCTGAAAAAATTCTTTGTTAGTAAAGTGCAGTCTGACTGTTCCCAACACTCTTACCTAAGACTTGTCCAACGTTTCGAGCTCGCTACGGCTCCTCATTAGGGACTCTGATGAGTAGTATATAGCATATAATAGTACTAGTATAGTACTAGTATATTATAGTTGTATAATAGTACTCCGAGCCGTAGAAAGGGTGTTAGGGACAGTCAGACTGCACTTTACTAACAAAGAAGTTTTGCAGCTAATATTTTATTTTCAGATTAGTCTACGACAAAAAAAAAATTGCATAGAAAAACGTTTTCCGGATAGAATACGCGAAAACCGGGATATGAACATAAAAGGAAGAACACGTCGTGTAATACGCCACGTGGCGAATACAGGCGGCCTTTTTCGAGAGCGGCGCAGGAATATGCGCAGTAGCGTCGTTGCGTGTAGCAGACATGGCCAGCGAAAACGATACAAGCGTCGTACGAACTATAAGGATAGTTCCCCCCCCTCGTCACTCATGTTAAAAGAACTTTTTTTTCACTTTCTCCCTCTCGTTATATGAACATGAAAATTTAGCAAAATCGTGTCCCCGTCGAATATGCAGTATCGTCTATAAATGTTTATCAAACTGAAATAATTTTAAATTGTTTTATAATTAAACAAAAATGATGTTTTGCAATTTTATATTTAATACTATTTATAATATTTATTATATATATTCTCATTTTTATAAAATATATTTCCTGTCGAAGCTTTTCCCTTTCAAATATTTCACATATACATATTTTTTTTGCAATTATATTCCAAACTCTGAATAGTGTATTCGATTTCTCTTCTTCCTGTCGCTCCAGCTCACTAGCTTGAAGAAGTTAGTGGCAAATGTCCCTGAATAATATAAATTTAGCAGAACATATTGGCATAATAAGTATGTGTGATACAGCAGCTGACAGCTGACACGCTATATGGTTGTCAGTACATAAATATTTTGAAAAGTTAAAAAACTTTAGGAAAAAGCTAAATTTCTCAACTCAGAGAGACAAATGCAGTTGACTGCGACTAAATCTATGGAGAAAATACAGATTCAAGGCAATTTAGTATAAAAAAAAAATTTCGACAGAAAAATCTTAAAGGTAAAAACAGGTACCCGTATAGCCATATAAGTGAAATCCAGCTGACAAGTGCTGAGACATTTTATTTTGTTTCAGTAGTAATAAAGTTGAACAATAAGAAGACAATCAGTATATAAGAATCGAACCAGTAGATGTGTATTTCAGTTTTTTCATATGACATAAAGTGACATAAGTGTTTGTTTTTATATTGCATGAGTCAGTACTGTGTAATTGAAAGCAACCAGCGAGAACATGCTCTCTTATTATTGTATGATTAGAGTGCTGGACTCAGATCAGTGATAGTGCCAGTGATATTAACAGGTGTAAAACATTTATATCTGTCTGCTGTACTAAGCAGTGAAGGTACGCATAACCTATATGTCAAATGAAGTACATATAGGTGGAAATTTTGAAAGCATCAAAAGGATGGGAAAGAAAAGGAATTTTCCAACCCAACAAAATGCACTAAATTGGTGACAAGCACAGCATTGGTGAACACTGAAGTGAACAAACATTTATAAACAATTATAAATTTTTGTAAAAATACTTTAAGTGTAATTTTGATATCACACGCTGTCTCTGTCATATGCAGTCTGCAGCCAGATAGAATCAATCAGAAAGTAACACGCTTTCACTGAAAAAGAAAAACACCCTGACGAGAAGCAGAATAGCTGTAATCCAAATAAATGATCGACAAATATTTAATAATTGCACAGTATGAAACTTATATAAATGTTATACCAAAAATGTGTAAGTAAAAGTGCGTTTCTGTAATGAGGTAAGTTTTAAGAAAGAAAAAACCAAGAGGGTAATAGGAAGTTAGAACAAATACAAATTAAGAATGATATTTATTAATTTATAATAAATAAAAGGTCAAGAAAATAAATAATCAACTAAATAATTCTGGAACCATCACAATCTGGATACAACTTCTTTGATATAAAACTAAACGATCATAGTATAAATAGTTGGTAAACCATTTATACAATACTTTTTTGGTAGAGTAATAATGAAATATTTAAACAATGTTACAAAACATATATGGTAAGTCAGTATTTATATACATGATCAAATCACAATAAGGTACGTTAACACAAAATTGCAAAATCATAGCAGCAGAAACCTGCCTGATGAGTAGCGCAGCCTGCGCACAGTCTGGAAGAGCGACCAGACGATCTAGAATGGCAGCACTAGACGAGGATCAACAAAAACATGTAACGTTGGTCGAACCACCAGCAACAATATCAACAATAAGAAAACAGAGCAAAGGCTCCTCCCCAGGTAGACGTGACCGGGAGAATAGCCTTAGCCCCTCATCCAGAAGATCACGGGAAGAACATAGACGGGAATCGAGGGAAAAACAATATCGTAGTCCCTCTCCCAGATACCGTTCAGTAACACCCCCTCGGCCCCGATCCAAATCGACCGACGAATCACGGTACAGACCGAGAAGCCCGTCGCCACGAAACCAGACCCGTTTACCCAGTCCCTCTCGCGACTATCGTCCAGCCCGAGGAAGTATGGACCAGAAGTCTTACCCCCGATCACCCATAAGAGAACGCAACGACGAATATCCAGCACACGAGCGAACACGTCGTGAGTCGCCACGACCACGCACCGAGAGAAGAAGTTACGGCGAAGATGACCGCCCGTGTTGGATATGCAGTAGACGAGGCCACTGGGCAGACAGATGCCCCGAGCGAAAACGCATCTTTTGTTACAACTGCGGCGAAGATGGCGTTACCACCGTAAACTGCACGCGTTGCGGCCCGAATAGGAAAACCTCGGGAAACGCATAAGGGAAGAGGCGATCGGAGTCGCACCTACTACCCTTTATGACGAGACTCCACGAACATCCAGGAACAAAAATGACGTAGGACAAGCGTCAATAACGGCCACAGATGTCACCGACTCTCGACGCACGTCCCCAATTCGGGAGGACGATAACAGATTTTTCCTAAACATAGAGCTATTAGGAAAAATATTCTTAGCATTGGTCGATCCGGGAGTACGTGACTCATACATTGGACCACGTCCGGCAAAGGTGGTAAAAACAGCCATCATACCTATAACATCATTCATGCAGCTGCCAGATGGCCAAATCTGCTCTAACGACGGAGAAATAGATCTACTCCTACAAATAGATGGTCAACAAATCTCGACGCGTTTCAGAGTGTCTAATGCATTAACGTACGATATCATCCTCGGGATGGATATCATGATACAATTAGAGATGACGATTAATTTCTCCAGGGCGACGTGGCACACGCCTAAAAATACAGTAAGGCACTTTGCGACCAGCGCGAATAGAAACGTACAGGCTATCACGGCTTTAGCAGCCGTAAGTGGGATCGCCCAGTTGGAGCAAAAACAAAGGCAACACCTAAACCAGCTACTGGATCAGCTGATACCGAAACAAACAGGGGTCCTGAAACTTGCACAAATGCCCCCTCATCATATAGACGTGCAAGGACATAGACCAATCAAACAGCGCCTCCGCCGCATTCCGGAAAAACTATTACAACAGGCCCACGCAGAAGTCGACAGACTTCTCGCCGAAGGAATGATCGAACCTTCGGAAAGCTCGTGGAGCAGTTGTCCGGTGATCGTGCCGAAGGACGGCAAGATCAGATTCTGTATAGACTACAGGGCAGTGAACCAGGTGACGAAGAAGGATGCCTATCCTCTTCCTCACATGGACGTCCTATTGGACAATCTGCGTGACGCTCGTTATCTTTCTAAGATAGACTTGAGCCAGGCGTATCACTAGATTCCTTTAGATGACGCAAGCAAGGAAATTACTGCCTTTGCAGTCCCGCAGAAAGGGCTGTTCCAATATACAAGGATACCATACGGGCTGACCAACGCCCCAGCCAGTTTCCAACGCGGCATGGATGTCGTGTTCGGACCGCAGTGGCAACCCTGCGTCTTCATCTATATGGACGATATCATTATCGCCACAAGCATTTTCGAGGAACACACTCAGCAACTAGAAGCGGTACTGGTCCGCCTGAAACAGGTCGGACTACAAATCAATAAGGAAAAGTCTGAGTTCTGTTGCCCGGAAGTACGCTACTTAGGATACGTAGTAGACAAAGGCGGACTGCGTACGGACCCCGATAAACTAAAGCCCGTCACAGAATATCCACCACCTACGAACATTAAGCAGCTGAGAACTTTTCTCAGCATGGTAGGGTGGTACGTCCGCTTCATCAAATCCTTAGCGGACGTAAAGGCACCTTTAAGCAAGCTATTGCGTAAAAACGTGAGATGGCACTGGGATAAACCCCAGGAAGACGCATTTAACCAACTGCGTATCTTGCTAACGCAAGCACCCGTGTTAGCGCGCCCCATACAAAATCGCCCCTATATTCTCCAGACCGATGCCAGCAATTATGCCCTTGGCGCCGTGCTTAGCCAAAACACGGACGATGAAGAACACCCAATCGCTTATGCGAGCAGAGCGCTAACCAAGGCAGAGGTAAACTATACAGTTACCGATAAAGAGTGCCTCGCGGTACTATGGGCCGTCGAGAAATTTAGAGGTTAATTATTGGGAGAGACATTCACAGTGATCACGGATCACAGTAGCCTAAAATGGCTACACACGCTGAAGAACCCCACGGGCAGACTAGCGAGATGGGCCACAGCGCTGCAGGCCTACAACATGACCATCATCCACCGAAAAGGTGCACTGCACAAAGTGCCAGACGCGCTCTCACGTCCCCCTACCATGGAATCATCACCAGCAGCTACTATCACCGCTATAGAGCGAGACTGCTGGTATGAGAGAAAAGTAAGCGAAATCCGAAAGTGCCCAGAGAAATATCCGGACTGGCGCATCAAGGACAACATACTATTGAAACATCGCCCAAACGTCTACTCGGACATACTAGGTCCCGAGGAAGACGACTAGAAGATTGCCATATCTTCCAAAGACCGAGAGCGGATAATGTTCGAGTGTCATAATACACCGACATCCGGACATTTTGGTGTTGAGAAAACACTGTACAAGGTCTCTCGAAGCTACTACTGGCCAGGGATGAGGCGAGGTGTTTACAGCTACATTAAACATTGCCCAGAGTGTCAGTTATACAAAGTCTCCCAGAGAGCGCCAACAGGTTTAATGACACACAGAAATGTGGAAGGGCCATGGACGAGCGTGGCCACTGACATAATGGGCCCTTTTCCAGCCAGCAAAGGTCAACACCGATATCTGTTGATATTTGAGGACCTGTTCACCAAATACGTGGAGCTTCGACCACTCCGAAAGGCAACGGGGCAAATGATAATAAAGGCGCTAGAAGAGCTAGTAGTATTCAAATGGGGTTGCCCCAAATTCTTAATTTCTGATAATGGTACCAAGTTTGCCAACAAGTTGGTCAAACAGCGACTCAACGAACTCGGAATAGTACAGCAGCTGATAGCGCCATATCATGCACAAGCAAACCCAGTAAAAAGGGTAAATAGAACATTCAAAGGCATGATCTCAATCTTCGTTAAAGAAGATCATAAAGATTGGGATATACATATACACGAACTAGCCTTTGCCATGAATACCTCCGTGCATGCTAGTACCCAAGCTTCACCAGCCTTTCTAAATTTCGGTAGAAATCCTAGGGAGATGCCCACGTATAGAAACATCCGCACAGCGAAACAACCACTTCAGCCGTTAACACCTGCTGACTGGCTAAATCAAGTGAAAAGGCTGACCGCCATTCACGAACTAGTCAGGAAGAACCTTAGCGTGGCTAGCGAAAAACAGTCACGCTATTATAACAAGAATAGACGAGATGCTTCGTTCGAGTAGAACGAGACAGTCTGTAGGAGAAACCATGTATTATCGTCAGGGCCGGATAGATTTGCGGCAAAACTGGCACCAAAGTTTGTTGCCCCGTGTCGAATCATCAAGAAAATATCCCCTGTCATCTTCGAGCTAGAAGATATGGACGATAGGAAGAAAACTAGAGTACACGTTCCAGACATCAAAAAATACTATCCCCCTAACGCACCATCTCGTTTTTCCACAGGTTCCTTTATCCAAGACGATGCTTCCCAAAATAGGCAGAGGCAGAGAGCTACGCCGGTCGATGTTAACCGACCAACCGCGCCGACCAGGGGACGCTCATCCCCCCAACCCGACGGGCTCAGAACCCACAATCGCGCCGCGAGAACACGTACGCGACCGCGAACAAGCCTTCGAGATAGCCAAACTGGCCCAAGCCCTGCACCAGCAAGAACAAGAGGTAGAAGCAGGAAACCTGATTGAGTTCAGCCCGAACTCAACTCAGGAGCTAGGTGTCGACGAACCCGGACCGAAAACAATCATACCGATCAACGAAAATTCATTTGCATTGTCCTTGCTAGACACTAGCAACTCCCCCATCGACGACCTAGAAGATACCCCCCATCCACCCCCTACCGCCACCAGCGACCGTCCGCAACGACGTAAAACTATGGAAAGCGCAGAAACCAACATCATCTGCGATCGTCCGCAAAGACGTAAAACTACGATAGACGCAAAAGAGAACAACGTCTTATGCGACCGTCCGGAACGACGTAAAACTACCAATTCCATCGAAGACATCGATGGCAAGCGTCCGCAACGACGTAAAACTACGGAAAAAGCAGAGGATAACATCATCTGCGACCGTCCGCAACGACGTAAAACTATGGAAAGCGCAGAAACCAACATCATCTGCGATCATCCGGAAAGACGGGAAACTACCGCAATAACACCAGGGGAAATGAATGACAAGATTAGTCTGCAAAGAGACGATCCTTCAGTAACGTCAGTAAGAGCAGAACTGCGAAGACCACATAGACGCGAGGATTCAGGATACGCACCAGAGTGCGAGCGTAATGCAGCGACGTCACAAGGGACAGCCAATAGAGACGACGAGAAAAAGAAAGAGACGGATTGGATATTCAATCCGTTCACAAGGAGATATGAGGACTTGGGCGATACAATAGCCGTGGGTTACAAGTCCGATAGCGACGCATCGCATAAGACTGGACCATTGGAAGCGTCCCGCAGACGCATTGTGGTCCACCGTAACCCACGAGATGCGATACCGTACTCGACGCATCAGCAGATACGGTCCATTAGCCCCCTACCATACCGGCCAGGCCCTAAATGCCATAGGCGGATAATGCCGAAACGACCACCAAAAGTCGAGAAGCCAACGCCTATCGTATACGTAAGTACCCGGGAAGAGGGCGAGGTTCGCCTCTACCGTGGAGACCGCTGTGCTTTCATGCGGTCCGTGGGGACACAGCGATCCGGCAGAAGCAAAAGACGCCAAGAGTCCCCGGGCAGTACAAACGAGAAGGCGCAAGGCAAAATAATAATACCGACAAAGTTCAAAGAAGATGATGGCCCCTATGATGAAACAGCCTGTGCCGGTAAGTCGTCCCAAATCTCCCTATCGCGCCCAGAATATTCGACCAAAAGCCACGCCGACAACTACGGATTAGAACATAAGAAGGGCTTTAACCCCTTCAAAATACAAAGTTCAACCAGCCCCGTTGCCAGCCTCTACCGCCCTGTTGCACAACAAGCGACGCAAAATTCCGCTTCGGATACGCCAAAAATTCCAGCGCTTATGACGTTGGCAGTCCCCCCTCCAGATAACTTTGTGCCCCCCAAGCGACCGCACCCATCCTATCCCGCAAGGCCGTTTTCCAAACAAGAGGCCGGGAAAAAAGATGGCTGCTGGAACTGCGGCATTGAAGGTCACAGGTACTCCGCCTGCCCACTACCGCGGAGTAAGAAGTTTTGCTACCGCTGTGGGAATCCGACGACAGACGTGCATACATGCACATACTGTCCCGAGAGACCGGCCTCCGCCGCCTCGTCTTGGAAGGGGGAGGGGGTGGGCGACAGCGCGAGGCAGTCGCCAGACGAAGGCGATAAGACGACGCGGCAGTTGTCTGAGAAAGTGGCAGAGGAAGAAAAGGCGCCAACAAATGCCGAGCCCCCGACAGTCGCGCAACCAAGAGCGCAAGAGTCGACAGGGCAGATCTTGCAGGAGGTTGCAGGTGTAGTCGGCCATGGCACACAACCGGTCTTAGTTGTCATGCCGGGTGCCAACCTGTACATCAATAAGTAGATGTAAAGATACCGTCCAGATGTTATCCCTTGATCCCCAGAGCCAGATACCAGCGAGATTCCCCCATGAGCGAGGAAGCACCATCCGGACGAGAGGAAGCCCCGCGATCGAGAGGAGGCAGCTTCGAGGACCCTCCGGCAAGTAGCCTTTTCCTATAAAGATAAAGTGTCGATCGCGCGTCCCGTGATGAGCGCGCGCCATCGTAGCGTAGCCGCGCGCGCGAGTGTCCAGCGATAGTGTACCGCGTCCCCCCTCTTCCCCCTTCTTGTCCAAACGCATCTATCCCTGTCCGCGAAACCCGCTCCACCGTGTTTGTCGTCGTCGCGTGCGTTAAATATAATGTGTGCAAGTTTCGTGTAATGTATTAAGTGAGGACGGTGTGATTCGTGTTTATAGTAATAAAGAAATAACTATGTAATGTTAACTGATTCGGCTAGCTCATTTGCGTTCCCCGTTCCCCGTTTCCCCGTTCCAGCGACGTCGACGCCACGCGAGATATCAAGATAAGTGATCCATAATTTATGGGTTATAATATATATATATATATATATATATATATATATATATATATATATATATATATATTGGGTGTACAAATAAGTTTCCGTCGTTTTTTTATAAAGAAATAAGAATTTATTGTAAAAAGGTACAAATGATGGCATTTAAAATATTGCCCATCACTTTCTACTACTTTTGACCATCTTTCGGGCAGTAAGTGGATATCCCGTCTAAAAAATTTCTCATCTTTTGAGACGATCCACGAATCTACCCATTTCTTCAATTCCTCGTAAGAAGTGAAGTGCTGCTTAGCCAGACCATGAGTCATCGACCGGAATAGGTGGTAGTCTGAAAGAGCAATGTCTGGTAAATACGGCGGGTGGGGTAGGACGTTCCAATTCAATGCTTCTAACATTTCCTTTACGATTTTTGCAATATATGGCTGAGCGTTGTCATGCTGAAAAATGACTTTATCGTGCATTTTGGCATATTATGGACGTTTAATCTTCATTGCTTGACTCAATTGCATCAGCTGTTGTTCGTAATGTTCCCCGGTGACGGTTTGATTGTGTTGGAGTAGTTCGTAATAGATTACTCCAAGATGATCCCACCAAATTCACAGCATTAGCTTCTTGCAATGAATATTTGGCTTGGCCATCGAAGTAGAAGCATGCTCGCGCTTACCCCATGACTTCTTACGCTTTCCGTTGTCGTAATGAATCGACTTTTCATTAAATGAAAGAAGTAATTAACAATTTCTGCAAATGACGCTTACTTGACTCAAAACTTGACGTCTTAGCACAATGAAAACTAAGTGACGCTAGCAAAAAATCAGAGGTATTAAAAGGTTATACTATTTCCAGATATCAACATATACTGTACGACTTTGTACAGCTGACAATTTTGATGTTATCTTAACGGTGGCGTCATCTTTTCAAGACGGCGGTAACTTATTTGTACACCTAATATATATACATATACACGCGCGCAAGTCTATATGTAACTAACGACACATATATACGCATATATATATATATATATATATATATATATATATATATATATATATATATATCTTCAACCGGTATAAAGGCAAGATTAATGTTATCATTATTTATAAGTTACTATTATTATTATTATATTATGAGCTAATATTATTATTATTAATTATTATATAATTATTATAAATTAGTAGCTCGTCCGAATATATACGAGCGTCGACGAATTTTGCCAATAATTTCAATATAAATTTGCGAGCAAAAACGCAAAGGAGTAGTTCGCCCGGTGAATCGATTCCGATAATGTTATTTAACACGAACTCTCCCAGAGCTAGAAACGCATTCAGAGCTCTACGAATTTCATGCCTGAAAACCGTATCCCAATCCAAAACATTGTCCTAAAACTCTTTATTTGATTTTTGTTGCAAGACGTTCCTCAAAAGACCAGCCGAATTAAGTATTTTCCTACTTTTATTTCTTGATTTAAATCCTTCGATCCCAATAGATTTTAATTCACGCGCGTGGGAAATAGCGCTAATAAGATTGTAATTTATTGTAAATATATTCTACTTGCTCATTTTATTTTTGTTATTTTATTTTTGTTACAGAAATCGTTCGACTATGCTCGGCAATAATAATATTATATACAATTATAATATTCCTATTTATGTATTGAAAAATTAATTTGTTTCTTTGGTACCTAAAATATACTGTGTTTAATTAAAATTATTTTGACTAGTTCCACCGTCCGCTTCTGAAAATACTTCCTGCCCTCTCAAAAAACCCCGAATGAATACCGCGTAAGCTATCCCGAGGGGGGTTGGAATGTTACAAACAATTTATGTATTATAAATAATAGCTATCTAAATGATATTATTTTTTAACTTTTTTGAAGGTATTTTGAATCAAATATTTACTTATTTGCAGTAAACATTTCCTTCAAGTTGAAATTGAATTACTCGAATCAAAATTTTATTTACTTAAAATAAAATGATATTTTTTTAGTTCTAAACTAAAACCGTTCGAAATTATGAGTTAAGTAAATATTTAATTTAAATTTCGAAAATATTATTTTGTTTTTACTATGGTTAGTTTCAGATAATATGTACTATATGGAAATAAATAATTTCTGTCATTTTAACAATTATTTTTGAATATTTAATAAATATTTGTTTCAATTGAAAAAAATAATTATTTGAATTCAAGTAAATTTCTTCACTTGCTACTATGCAAATTAATTATTTACTTGGTTCAAGTAAATTTTTCTCAATTCTAATAAATTTTTTTTCAATATATGTACAGAATAAAAAAATAATTTTAAAATCCAATGAACTTTTTTTCTATATGGATAAATACATACGTATGTGGATTCAATTTACTTTATAAAGATGTCAAAAAGATTTATTGCACTTATTTATATAAATTAAATATATATGTGCAATAAATTAATTTCATAAAAAAAAATAAATATTTATTTCATGTATTTCTATATATAAAATATTTTTTGGTGAGTTTTGCAAAACTATTATGCAGTTGTATCTCTATTAAGACATAGAACTAAACATTCTATTTACAATTTTTTGTTCGCTATATGTTACTTTATCTTCAATGTTAGAAAAGCTACCAAATTATAGATTGAAAAATGGAATGGATGATCACTTTTGTTTAAATTTTAAAGCTAGTTCTTCAAAATTATAATTAAAAATAATATATATATATATATATATATATATATATATATATATATATATATATATACATTTTATTTAATTCTAGTATTTGAAAATTTTTTAAATTATATATGTTTCAACATCATCTAATTTCACTTTATGGTTTAAAAATTAAAAATAAAAAATTAAGATTTTATTTTAACAAAATCGGATGAAATTTTTACATTAAAACAACAAAATATTATGTATTGATAGTGTTACATTAATTCTATTTTTATTTTTTTTTATGTTTTGAGAACTTATTTTAATAAGAATAAAAATTATTTTTTTATATTTAACTATTTCAATATATAATATACATTAATAAGCATCTGTAATTACACTAATAAATTCGACATCAATTTAATAAACCAGTAGATTTTTTTGTACAACTGCAATTTATGTAAGGATGATATTACAATTCAATTTGGCATATCCTAATAAAGATAGGCATTGCTCAAATTTATTTCCATAAGTACAATAATACAAAATTTTGTTTCTCCATGTTATTAAGGTGTATAAAATAGATAAAATAATAACGAAAAATACTTATTTTAAAATAAACATTTCAAAAAAGCAAATATAAAGAACAAATAACAAAATAAAAACTAATTATAAAAAAGGCTATGAGTGATAAATTATGAAAACAGACCCAAAAATAGTAGCAACCATTTAATTACTGAAAATGCAAATATAAGTATATTTAAAAAATATTGATAATCCTAATAAATATAAAATTTTATACTAATGTCTTATAGTAAAGTAACCATCAATAACATTATAATTAAAAAACATAGACAAAAAGTTATGTTAATATATCTTTGTAATCAATATTCATTGCTTAAGTATAATCTTTTATATTATATGCCAGAACAACATCATATAAAAATATTATATATCTTTCATAATTATTTACAAAAATTTAATATTTTGATAATTGATTGACAGTTTTTTAAAAAATATGCATATAGAACACGAGTCAATAATTTAATTAGATACTAAAATTATTTAAAAATACTTAATTTTGTTAAAAAATAATGTCTCCAGAATATAAATCAGAACCTGAATATAACTACTTTTCTATTCAATTTAAAAAATAAATACTAAGCAATGAAAATTTGTAAATATGTAATAGCATTAATTAGAATATTAATAATGTATGTAAAATAACATTAAGCCCAATAACAGGCTTATCATGGAACAGAATTCAATAATAAAAATGATATTAATTTAAGCTAAATTTAAAAAGAATTTTCTTTTAAAATTTTATTGATCTTGATAGATATTTTCATGTTTAATAATTTTTCTTTTTCTCCATAATATGCTATAAATTGTGCAACCAGTATGAAATTGCTATTTAAATAAGTAATTTAAATCGTAGTGTTATCTTCAATAATAAATTAAAACATTAAATACCAAGATTGGGTAACAACTGTTGGATTTCTGATAATATATGTTCTTCTGTAACCAAAATATCCGTAGTAGAAAAGTAAAAATTTAAATTTACAAAATATATAATCATAATTTTATATAGTTTTATATTTACATAAAAAATATTTTTTGATTAATAAAATTATGACTGAAAACCTATGGTGGACAATAGAAAGAGTAGAGATGTTGGAAACTACGCTCGCTTTACATGGGAAAAGCTTATAAAAAATTAGGCCGAAATGGTAGTTTAGGTTTGTCCGGTAGACGTCGCTATCTTGGAAATCCCTCGATGGTTCTGCGTGCAATAGAGAAAGAGAGAGAGAGAGAGAAAGCAAAAACGAAAGCGAGTACGGGGAAGAAAAGAAGCAAAAGTAAAGGAGAGATTTAAGTTTCCTCTCTCTCCACGCTCACTGAATACCCCCACTCTCTTTTTTTCATATACCTGCATTTGAACGATCAACCCCACAGAGTGTCACCGCCTTGCAGCCGATCTGTCCCGAAGTCCTGCCATGTAATTTGACATGATTTTAACGAAGCTTCCATTTCTTCTCTCTACTTTCCCTAGTGGACAAAATGGAAGGTCGAAAGAAGGAGTGGAAATCTCACTAAATAGTGTTAAATTAAACGGCAATACTTTGCGTCAGGAATGCCGCAAGAGGCGACGCTCTGTAAGATTCCTCGTTCAATTGACAACTTAAGAGTGCTCCATACGTCTGACGTAAGTTAAAATCGATTGAAGCGCCTGATTTTTAATATAGTGCGGAAGTTTACGGAACTCGAAATTTACGAAAAATCCTGTTCTGTTTTATCGATTGTTCCAGTATTAATCAGGATCGTAGTAGCCCAAGTTAAATATGTAAATTATAAATGATCCATACAAAATTTATATTTTATAATATTCTTATGAAATAAGTAGCGGAGTAGTTGATCATTTTTCACAAGAAGTTTATAATATATATATAAATTTACACACATACCAACGCACAGAGAGAGAGAGAGAGAGAGAGAGAGAGAGAGAGAGAGAGAGAGAGAGAGAGAGAGATATGCCTATATATGTGTATTAATTTTGATATGGATGTGTATTGATATTATTATGTATTAATTTTAATTTATATTGGACTGTAAGACTGATGGAAATATTTATTAATTTTTGCATATATATATATATATATATATATATATATGTATGTATATGTATATATTAATTGTAACGGTGCGCGTGTCCGCCTCGAGCACGAGGACGGCGGGCACGGCCGTTCCAAATCTGTGCCCGGCTGGGATTAGCCCCGAATGATTCCGGCGAGGGAGAGGGGCAGTTCGCAAAGGCGAAATATCGCATTCAGGATAGCGCGTGAGGTAGGGCGGCTAATGGAGCACACTTGGAATAATAAAATAAAAATAATTAAAATTTGAATAGGCTTTAATAGCGCAGCGTTAATAATATAATACAGCGCCTATATGTGAGGCGTGCGGGACGCAGGCCGAGGGTCGCCGAGGCGACGGCGCGCGAGGAGTTCGGGAAGAGAGAGAGAGAGAGAGAGAAAAGGGGCTGCCACTTACAGCGAGTCGGAGCTCGTTGATCCCGCAGCGCGTCCTCGTCCGGCAGCAGCGTCTTTCTTCGCCGGGAGCGGCGGTGACGTCGGCGTCCAGAAGCCCCGGGATGGGGCGGTTATTCCGCGGAGACGGGGTCGGACGACAGTTCGTCCGCTCGAACTCGTGCTCGGCGCGTGTGCACTGCACACATCCACAATACCGTGGCACAACACGCGCGTCCGATCGGGTACCCTCCCCGAAGACGAGGTACGCGGCGAGGGGAAACACTAGGAGCACGAGGCGTGTTCCCGTACGTGATCAGACACGGCACCCTAGCAGCAAGGGGAAGACAACGTGTCTGGAGCGAAGGCCAGTTACGACGCGTGTTCAAAGCTCGCGGGTTTCTCTCTGTCTAATCCTTCGCGCGCGTGGCCGTCTCTACCCACTCCCCGCTCTCTCTCTCTCTCACTTACCTCTCCGCGGGTGTAGTTGTGCGTCGGCCTGTAACAGATCAACATTTATACATGGAAATATACAAATAAATATTTACAGGCTACGGCTAGAGAAAGAGCAACGGAACGTGGGAAAGCAAGCGCACGTAGTGCTTGCGTTCCCCGTAACAATATATATATATATATATATATATATATATATATATATATATATATAGTATATTTAAGCGTAGAACAAAGCGGAGAGGGATACTAGAAGACGAGCAGTAATAAAGAAGCATCAGCTTGACATCAAGCGTTTGATTGAAATACGCATATATGTATGCGTATCTACATACACATTAACATTGTAATCTCCATACTCCTAATTTCTAACCAAATTACTTACTCAAAAATGTCAAGGGCTGTGGTAGTCGCAAACGATTAATATATATATATATATATATATATATATATATATATATATATATAGTAACTTCATATTGAGTTTATATCAAAACTTGTTGACCAATAATTTACACAATTTTATACGAAACTTTGGTTTATGGAATGTTAGAAACAAAATGATAAAAAATTAAATGATATTAATTATTTTATTAATGATTAAAATGGGATCTCTTAATTATGAATATTGAAATAAGTATAAAAATAAAAAAAAAAGGTGTAAAGATAACAGCATATAATATTTCCAAATTCATTTCTTTTTCGAAAATTTAGATCTACAAAATTGTCTGTTTAAGGTAAACAATTATAAAATTATCAGGTATGTGAATAAGTCTTTCCCGTTTTTTTTCAAATTTTGAGCCTTTATTGTGAAAAAATGGTTACAAATGAATTATTGAAAGTATTGACCATCGCTAGCTACAACTTTTTCCCATCTTTCTGGCAACACACGAATCCCGTTGCGAAAAAATTCGACCGGTTTGGCCTCTATCCAGTCATCCACCCATTTTTTGGCTTCCTCGTAGGAATGGAAGTGCTGGTCAGCCAGGCCATGCGTCATCGATCTGAAGAGATGGTAATCAGACGGAGCATCGTCTGGACTATACGGCGGGTGGGGTAGGACTTCCCACTTGAGCGTTTCTAAGTATGTTTTCACCGGCGGTGCAACATGTGGGCGAGCATTGTCATGTTGCAAAATAACTTTGTCGTGCCTGTCGGAGTATTGTGGCCGTTTTTCTCGCAGTGCGCGGCTCAAACGCATCAATTGTCGTCGATAGACCTCGCCTGTGATCCTTTCATTCGGTTTCAGAAGCTCATAGTAAACCACACCTAGCTGGTCCCACCATATACAGAGCATGAGCTTGGCGCCATGAATATTTGGGTTGCCCGTCGATGATGATGCATGGCCGGGTAGTCCCCATGATTTTCTTCGCTTCGGATTATCGTAACGTATCCACTTTTCATCGCCAGTCACGATACGATGCAGAAAACCCTTTCTTTTATGTCCCTGAAGCAGCTGTTCGCAAGTGAAAAAACGCCGTTCGACGTCTCTCAGCTTCAGTTCGTACGGCACCCAATTTCCTTGCTTTTGGATCATTCCCATGGCTTTCAAACGCTTGCAAATGGTTGTTCGGTCAACTCCCAATGCTTCAGCAAGTTCTTCTTGCGTTTGACAAGAATCTTTATCAAGCAAAGTCGCCAATTCTCGATCTTCAAAAATTTGCGGCCGCCCGGAACGCTCTTTGTCTTCCACGTCGAAATCATCGCTTTTGAAGCGTCGAAACCATCCGCGAACACTTGAATCATCGACACAACCTTCTCCATAAGCCTCCTGAAGCAACCGATGCGTCTCCGCAGCAGATTTCTTCAAATTGAACCAATAAAGTGAAACTTCCCGCAAATGACGTCGACTCGGCTCAAATTTCGACATTTTCACGATATCAAAAATTTATGATGCGAAAAAATTTTAACTAATGTGTTAGTATGGAATTGTTGACATATGAATAAGCTTTGATTATGACATATGTAACCATTGAATACTCGCACAGTATTGGTGGCGCCATCTCTTACAAAAAACGGGAAAGACTTTTTCACACTCCTAATAATTATTATACTTAATTTTTAGGATGACAAAATCCAATACACAATAGACTTTATTATTTTATAATTCCTTCAAGCTGTTAGTTTATGTATTGTATGAAATTATTTTTTATTAAACAAATAACATAATAAATTATTATTCTATAAATATTAAATTCTTGCAGTATGGTAATTAAAACTTGCATATATTATTATTTAATAAACAGAAATAAAAGGATCTAGTTTATACCTTTTTCTTAATTTTACTATAACAATGTTGAAATTTTTCATTCTAAGATTTGTCTATTTTATAACCATAATAGTTCAATTATTTTTAGTTCGTAGTGACTAAATTTCAGCTTACTCAGAATTATTAGATGTCTACGAGGTGATGTATAACGCTAATTTTTGATTCTGGTCTGAAAGTTTTGAAAGTATTTTATCAGCTTGTGTTGGTCATTCTTTGATTTGTTTCTAATTTTTTAGTATTCCAGTGAAATTCTACTTTCAATCTATTCTTGTGCAATAAATTAGCCTTTATAACTCCTTTTTTCTACACTTAAATTTGGAATTATTTTTTTGTACAAGGAATGTAGTCAAAGGAATTTTTCTTCTTCATTTTATAGAAAACCAACTTGACAAATAATACACGTATAATTTTTAGATATAAAGAAATTCAATATTTTCATTTTATTGGCTTTATGTATAAAATGTTAGTTTTGTTATTGCAATGCTAGACTATGTAAGTAGTAAATAAAAATATTAAATTTTTATAGTTTTGCGTATTATCTAAATAAATTTGATTGCCGTGCTCTTTTTTATTTACAATTACATTTTTATTGTATTATTTTTTTTACAATTTTATCTTATAAATCTGTATTTATAATCTAAAATTGGAATGGTAATCTATAAATTGTGTCGAACAGAACCGTACTTGATTCTATCGGGTAAAGAATGTAAAAATACTAATTATATGGAACATAATAGCACACTAGACTATTCTTTATATAAAATTATGTAATTTAAAAAAACAATTAAATCATTATTAGATATTTATCTAAAATAGATTATTTTATTTGTTGTATTAAATTATTTTTAAATTACTTATTCTAGATAAGCGTATTTTGGAAAATAATAAATTAATAATATGATATAATATTTGTTTTTATCTATCTATATTACAAAATTTAAAAAACAAATTTGAATAAAGATTGTGTCATTTGTATGATGCAGTATTCCAAATATATATATATATATATATATATATATATATATATATATATGTTTTTACAAAAAAATATTTCTATATTATATATCGTGATATTTTTAGCGGCAATATATGTATAATCTTTGTATTTTGACATATTGACTTTCTTTAATCTGACATATTTATTCCAAAAAATTACAATGTATGAAATACTAAACAAAACTTTAACCGTACAAGAATATATCTTAAAATAAAATTTTTATAATTACCTATTGAATAGATAGTAATGAAACTATTGAAAAGATACTTATTGAAAAAGATAGTAATTTCTAATATATAAATGCTATTGTCAAATAGCGTTACTTCATTAAAAATTATTTTAATATTTGAATCTGTAACAGTTTTTTTAGAAAATGTTTCTATAAAAGCTGTTAATTATATAAATTGTATATATTATACAAAGTGCCAATCACCGTATAATGATGTGTAATATAAGAATAAATTAAAAAATTGCTCTATATAAATGACTATATATTTAAATATTTATAATATAATATATTAATTTAGGAGTTGTAACTCCTTACACAAAATTCAGTGCTATAAATACACGATCATACTCTTCTACATTCCAAAATAATGATGGTTTTATGATATTGTGACGTCCCGCACTATATATACATAGTCATATATAATGACGAGTGCCCACCCGGTTCTATGCGCGACGATTTGCTTCCGCGAAAGACCCGTCCATAATTTGCCCCTATTTTTGGCCTAGTCTCTCGACTACTAGCCAGGGATGTGGGGCCGGTGAGCCGAGGTGTACGCGTTTTAGATGGAGACCGAACCTAGGCAGTCTTAGCCGATACGATAAATTGCGAGTTACTACCTAATTCGTAACTTGACTTCTATATGCTCCCGTACTAAGATTCTTTTCCCCAGTCTTACCTACTGCGACGAAAGGAGTGGCTTCCGTGAACAGGACTATGAGAGTCCCACCCGTTTAGCCTACTCAGAAGAGTTAGTGGAGTGGCTTCCGTGTACAGGACTGCTAGAGTCCCACCCGTTTAGCCTACTCAGAAAAGTTATTGGAGTGGCTTCCGTGTACAGGTCTGCTAGAGTCCCACCCGTTTAGTCTACTCATAGAAGATACAGGTAACAGATATAAATATATAGCGTGATTAGGTTTAGCGGAGATTACGGACAAATAATGTTAATAAGGATAAACGATAAATATTGTTGATCACTTACTATTTATTTACTTTTCTGAAGAACTTCTAATACAACCGTATAATATATAAAAATAAACTAGATATAAGTTGGGTATACAAAGTTAGTTAACACGTACAAGATGAAGTTCGAGAAACACGAAAATTTCAAAGTCTGAAAAATACAAAATGTTTCAAAAGTTAAAAATCGCGAAAAAAATATCTAGGTCAGAATAATCCTAAGTCCGAAAATGTCGAAAGATTTTAAAGTCTGAAAATGACCCAAAAATTCTAAGGATTATAAAACTACCGGATCGATCTGACCTAGTTGAAGTCCCGACCGGCAGTGATTTTTCGCTTCGTCCGACTCCTATTTATATGTGGTCTGGACAAAGTAAAAAAGGCTGTCCAAAATTTTCGTGGAAATTCATCTGAGCAGTCGTAGGGGAAGCCAATGAAGGAGTCAAATTTCATTTATAATATAAACTTCTTCGTTCGCTTTCTTACAATATTTAATTGTTAAATATAACGCATTTGCTATGATCATGAACAATAAACTTATAGCGACATTATAAAATACGATCTTTAATTAATACCTTAACCGTTTGTTACGTTTATAATTATTAATTTTACATAATCTTTTATTTTATTAGCTAAATTAATCTTTATACCATAAGTTAGAACTCTTACTCTATTATTTAATTTATTTTACGTATCTTATAAAGTATATAACTACTAACATTCTGAACTAATATTATTAATCTTAATGTTTCGGTTTTGCTTTACATTATAATTATTTACGTAATCTTTTATTATTAACCAAACTAATTTTTATACTATAAGTTAGAAATCACTTGGTCTACTATTCGATTTATTTTATATATTTTACAAGTGTATTGTTATTAACATTTTATTAACTTAGTATATTGTTATTAACATTCTATTAGCATAATATCGTAATTGGACTAACATTATTAATCTAAATTGTTTGGTTTGTTCTACATTTTACAATTATTAAACTGATCTTTATATCATACTCTAATATATATTTAAAAGTTTGTTAATCCATCATTCTACTTATAATAATTAATATTTCATTAATCATACTTAACATAGTAATTAATTTATCGAAACAAAAGTACGTGCACATGCATATGTATCGATGGCATACCATTCTTTAATTTATGAATTAGTCTCTACGTTCTTTTTTAATTTTAAAAATTACAAATTTAATATTAACGTCGATTGTAATGAGAAATTTCGACAGTTAATATTCGGCGTTGATTCGGGAACTTTTCTCCGAGTTCAACGTCGACGCTCAGTTTCCGACAACAGGGTGTCCGGTTACTCTCGGCGATAAGAAAAAGGCGCTTGTACCAAGCCATGAAAATTAGTTCAACATACGTGTGTATATATATATACTTATATATATATATATATATATATATATATATATATATACTTATACATATATATATATATATATATATATACTTATACATATATATATATATATATATATATATATATATATACTTATACATATATATATATATATATATATATATATACTTATACATATATATATATATATATATATATATATATATATATATATATATATATATATATTATATATATATATATATTGTTCATAACGTCGCATGACGCGACAATATTTTACATTTGAATTAAAAATTATATATTCTTTTCACGTTACTTTTTCTTATCCGTTTTATCTAATAGGAGTACATATCGAAGTAACGACTCAAATGCATCGATTACATGTTGTGAACACTCAAAACTCTCATTTCCTCTTAAAATTATGAGTTTTAATTATAGCTAAAAGACTATCCTGCAAAAAAAAATGAACATATTTGAAATTTTGGGAATTTCTTATGAGTTTTAGTTGTCATAAGAAACGATTTATTTAATAAAAAATTTTTAGGATGTATATAAATATTAAATCTGCGTAGGCAATAATAGCATTTTTGTCTACATAAATATTATATATACTTTAGGTTAGGAAAAGAACAATTACTTTCATATTATATTTTTATATATATTTATTGGCTCAAGCTCGTACATCTCGCACCTCCGTGTAATCTCAAATTTCCGTATTACATTACTATGTTTGCAATGTGTTTGCATTTATGTATGTATACATGTGTGTATTCATGTCCACATATATATATATTTCTGCACCAGGCTTCATAATACTTTATTTGATTTGTACGGCATTGAATATTTTCTTCAGCGTCACCTATTCAAAAAATCAGAATTTAAAGTTCTTACTTTTTTATCTACAGAATTGACAACTTGCATTATAACCGTAATAAAATCTTATATTTCGTTTTACTCCCTGAATTCTTTGAATAGAAAGATAAAACAAAGTTCATTCGATTAATTATTCAATTCTACATCCGGAGCTATCGAAGTTTAATCTGTACTATACGTATAAAATTTATAATATTTGTTGTTATTTGATGTTACTGCAAAGCGGCGATGTCTATAGTGCAGACGACAGTTAGATACACATTTTCTTATTTTTTTAAACTAACTTTGAAACATATTATAAAAGTAGTAAGGGATACCCCCGATTGTAGAATTTTTCAAAGATTCGTATAAAATTTGTTTCAACATTGTAAAACATAAAATGAGGGCACAAAACGAAATCTACGATTTACACATTTTCATTTCCGTTTTAATAGTTCATCGTGGCGCTGGGATCGCGGTATGGAGCAATCTTAAATATAATCACATATTATAAGGAGATATTGCCGATGCCATATACGAAAGGCTCCACAATTTTCGAGCGCCGTGAACGTGCGTCCTCCATTGCGTCAAGTGCTACACTACCGCGCCAACGTCACAGCTACGTCAGTATAAATTAGTGTGCGCATTTACCTACGTCACGAGCTGTGGCTTAGGTAATAAATATATATAGATATAGCTGTACGATGATCTCCAATGTGACGTTGCTGCTATTGTTTAAATTATAAAGAAACTAAGCCAAAATATATCTAATATGCGTACGAGCATCAGAAAGCGATTGAGACCCATACTCCAATGCCAGCTTCATAATGCAGAGAACTTTTCATTCTGCAAAAAATGAAGATTTTCTTGTCTTCCATTGGAGATTTTTCAAATTGAGTCTTATGATTTTGTGCTAAAATAGATATTACATCATTAGTTTTAAAAAATTATTTTTAATATTTAATGCTTATATAATATTTTAGTAAAAACGCGTGGAAACAAAAAGAAAAAATCCATTAATTATCTCAAATATTAAAAATATAAATAATAATATAAATTAATAAAAGATTATTTTCCCCCTTTTAGAGCCACAGTAGTAGTTTATTAATATTTCGTACTTTCCTTTAACTAATTTTATTTAAACTATTTCGACTCATGCAAAATTTTTTTTTTAATTATTTGAAACTAATTTTTCTCTGTATTTGTTTTTATGTTTTTTTCATCTGGTTTGGTTTTTATCACATTTTTGTCTATTTCACAATTTTTTTCACCAAATTTTTTTCTGCAATTTTTTTTTTAATCGATCTTTTTGTATTCGATTTTATTTTTTCTTTTAGAAAAAAATTGCATGAAAAATAAGTTTAGTAATCTATCTATTTAGAATTTTATCAGTTTTTACGTACATCTAAGCATTTCTTCGAAACAGTTCTGTATTGAATTATATATATATATAGTAACATGTATAGATTGCTTCACCCTATACATGTTGATTATTTCAACAAATAGGAAGAAAGAAGGGAAAAAGGGAGAAAGAGAGAGAGAAGGAGAATAAATGAAAAATTTTAATATAGTTAAATAGTCTACTAAAATATACATTGAAGGTGGACAGTTTATAATTTTTCAAAACGAATACATGGCTATTGTCGTAAAAAGTATAAATCGTTAAAACGAGATATAATTCAGAGATTCATTTTCTAGAAATCAAAGATTTTGATTATAATCTAATAGACGTGGTTATACGTGGAAGTTCTTACAAAATAATTGAAGGGTGCAATAAACCGGCCGGTCACCTGCACGTCAATTTGTATAGAAAAAAAATCCAAAGCTTTTGTTCATTTATACATCGTTGGGTTGAATTTTTTTCCAGCGTCTTATAATAAGGTTGGTGGATTTTTCTTTACTTCTGTTATTTTGAATTTCAGTAGAGTATAATTTCTCTCTGCTTATTTCTTTTATTTTCTTAATCAAAAATCTTAGAAATTATAAATTAACGTTGGAAAGTGTGAGAGAGAAAGAGAGATACGAGCATAGATGACGAATAGGAAGAGCAACAAGCGCGTACATGGTTTTCTACAGTAGTTCATCTTGCTCTTCGTAAGGTGGCGCTCTTGTTGCTTTATCTCTCAACTAGACTTACAAATTTATCTCTCTCACACCCTGTGTGAAAGGATTCGTGCGTTAACCTATCGCGGGTGCGTATTAGGTAGGGGTAGCACATTATTTATTATAATTTTAATAAATATTAAAGTTATTTTCTTATTTAATTAAATAAATCTTTTTATTTTTTTTATTAGTAATAGAAAATATAGAAATATTTCCCCCCTTTACCTGATAATTAGTCCGTCTTTTCCTGGATTATCGATAATTTATCAATATATATATTATTACTTAAATAATTTCCAAGATAAACAAAGGTAAGTCTGAGGAAGAAATATCCATAAAGAACCTACGGTCTAAATAAATTGTTTTAAACAATTTAATCCATTCGCGGTTCTTTACAACTCTGTCAACGGGTACTTCTACCGGGTGTTTCATAAATAAGTACCCCGTTACAATATATTAAATAATATACATTTAAGATTATAAAGGATTTAGTAATTCCATAATTTAATTCAAACAATTTCTTCAGTAGATAATTTCATCATAGGTGAGGTTATGTCCACAATCGATGTAATATAATTAATAAACAGAATAATTTCGTCATTCATTTATACAGAAAATTACTCTATTCCTTATACCGATCTTTGTGTTTCAAATAACAATAAGTAATTACATTAAATTGAGTAGATTATAATAAATATAAATGAAAGTATACTGTTTGAATGTCAAAGAAACAAGGAATAATGTATGTGACTTATGAATTATATTTAATATGCAGTATCAGACACATGGGTTGATCAACTATTAACATTAAAATCTACGTCATACTCGTATTTTTTGAAAATATTTTTAAGCTCGTGTCAAAACCTATAATTATTTAAAATACTTATACATGTTTTTATTGATGATCCATATTGTAGAAAATACAAAACTTCCAATTCTATCCTATTGCAATACGTTGTAGAATGTAAATCTTATTTATTTACTAATTTTGTATATCTTGTAGTTACAATTTAGAAAACATATAACTTTTTAAATTCTATATTTTTATTTTATTTTATTTTAGCATTTAATTATAAGAATTGAATGTTCTATATTTGATTTATATTATTATTTATATTTTTAATATTTGAGACAATTAATGGATTTTTTCATTTTGTTCCCGCGCGTTTTCACTACAATATTATATAACCATTAAATATTAAAAATATATTTTTTAAACTAGTTATGGAATATTACTGCATATGCCCACTCTATTTTCTTCAAATGCATTTGAACGAGCAACCTCACAGGATGTCGCCGCCTTGCGGCCAATTCTGTCCGAAATCTTGCCGTGTAATTTGAAACGACCTGTCTTAATTTATTCTTAATCAACGAGTCTAATATTGTCACTGATCTGTCACAATCTAAAATTCCATTCATAGTGGACCGTGACTTCAATACTATTTTCGTTAATTAAATAACACCCTAGCTATTATAGAGATTTTACAAATGCTTAATATTTATTATGCTAATAATTATGCTAATAATATAATGGCTATAATATATTAATTATAAAATAATAATAATATACTTGGCAGGTGGTATAATATAAAAATAATCAATGTAAAGAACAATGGAAAATGTATAATATATATGTAATTGTATTATTATACAATTAATAATTGTATTAAGACATTCAAGAATGCATATAAACATCGATAACTTGATTATATATATGATTTTATACAAATAGAAAAAAAATCAAGAATTTGTGTAGTTTATGATTTAATTATAGCAATTGTAATTTATTAAAATATTAACAATGATAAATTTTAATTTTTAATAAATGTGAAATGATAATAATTAATTAAACCCGAATTAAGTAATAATTAATTAAATTTTTATATTCTCTCATGATTGTTTGAAGTAGTTAATCATTTCGTTTTTATGAATGATTATGCAAGGTAATTTCTAATAAAAATAATAGAAAAATTATTGAAAAAATGTAATAATTTTAACTAAGTAAACATTTAATTTTATCATTTCTTTCAAAGGAAATTTTATAAAATTAACACTATCCTGCTTTATTTTAAAAATATTTATTTCAGATATTCATACATGCAAATGCGTAAAAATAATCATATTGGGCGTACAAGTAAGTTTCCAGCGTTTTTCAAAAGATGTCATCAGTTGATTCCGGGCAATAATGTCAGACCTCATGTGCTATATTTGTAGGTTGTGTATCTATCAACAATTTTACAACATTATATTTCAGCATTTTTTTCGGTGTCGTTTATTTTATAGAGCAAACTCATGGCAAGTTTCCAGCTAAATAAATGTCATTTACGGAAAGTGCTGCTCCTAATCTTTCATATGAGGAAAAGTGCAGCTGAGGCATATCATTTGCTTTTAGAAACTTGTGGAGTTGTACGCATTGGTGAATTGACGTGCCGCCAGTGATGTAAATGGTTAAAAAGTGGTGATTTTGAAGCTGAACACAATAATAGCTCCGGAAGGCCGAAAAGTTTCGAAGACGAGGAATTAGATGTTTTTCTGAATGAGGATTCGTGTTGGATTCAAGAAGAACTTGCTGTAGCATTTGGCGTCACGCAAAAAACCGTTTCCTTGAGCCTAGAAAGATGGAGATTCGTCCAAAAGGTTTGATCCAGGTCGTCGTACGAATTGAAGCCGATAGATGTTGAATGCCGATTTTGCATATCGGAAATTCTGGTGCAATGATATAAAAATAAATCATTTCTGCATCATCTTGTCACTGGAGAATAAAAATGGATTTATTATGATAACCATAAACGCAAAAACTCGTATACGAACCTTGCGAATCCGCCCAATCTACGCCAAAACGAAATATTCATGTAAATAAAGTTCTACTCTATATGTGGTGGGATCAGAAGGGTATCGAATACTGCGAACTGTTTCCGAGTGGTGAAACCATCAAAGAACCATTTTATCGAACCCAACTTATTCGTTTAAATCGAGCATTAGTGGAGTAACATACAGAATATGAGAGCAGACCTGATTCCATCATTTTTTATCACGATAACGCTCGACCACATGTTGCAGCTTTGGTCAAAAACTATTTGGAGAATAGTGTATTTTGGGTAAAACGCTGAAAACTTACTTGTCCATTTAATACATTTTTGGAGTTATCAACAACTCTTTGAAAATAATGGAAAATTACTAAAATACATCAAAATGAAGTCTCGAAAAAGTTATAGCAGTGTTAAGACAATAAAAAAAGCATCTTGGAGTTCCCTCTGCATGATCGAAAAGGTATGATTGCTGTTAAGAACTTTTTATAGCAATATTAATAATAATTTAAGTTTTCATAGTATGTCTCACTCTGAAGTTAGTAAAATTTGGTTTTTGATATTAAAATGGTGAACAATCTAAAGAGTGCCAAAATAATAAAAATTAAATGTGAAAATAAAATATTTATGGCTATAATTATAGTTAGATTTCTAAACAAAATACATTGATAATAATTATTTAGAAACATAAATTTATTTTAAAAATTATTTTTATTGAATTTCTTTTTTTTATTATGTGTTTAATTAAAATGTATTGCAAAAGTCTTTTGGTGAGAAGTCAATGTCAAGAGCAAGCGTTTTTGATAGGCACAAATTGTTCAAAGACAAAGGTCAAGAACGCGTTGAAGACAAACTACATCAAAGACGATCAAGAACATCTACTAATGGGCTACACGTCGATAAAATCAATGAATTAGTTCTGCAAAATCGTTGACTGACTACTAGGGAGCTTAATGATATTGTTGGAACTTCCAATGGGTCAGTCAACACTATTTTGAAAGATATTTTGTGCTTAATAAGAGTGAAATATTGATTGGTGCCAAAACATTCAATTTTTTGGAAAAACAGCATCGCATGGAGGTCTGTGAAATCATGCTTTCGGAATATCAGGACAAGATGCAACGCATAATAACTGGAAACGAGACTTGGGTCAAGGCTTACGATACAGAAACAACCGATTAATCAAGCAAATATCGTTGCCAAAAGAGAGGGAAGACCGAAAAATCAAGGTTATGCTGACTGTTTTCTACGATTATCGTGGTGTAGTGCATTATGAATTCCTTTCAACAGTCCAAGCGGTTAACAAAGGATATTGTTTGAGTGCTATACGTCTTTTGCGTCAAGCTATTCGTCTCAAAAGAGCAGATTTATGGAAAGATAACTCTTGATTTTTGCATCAAGCTAATGCAGCAGCTCACACTGTGTTGATTTTACGAGAAAATTTCGTCAAAAATTCAATCAGTATCGTTCCACATCCACCGTACTCATCTGTCATAACACTGTGTGATTTCTGGTTGTTCAGAAAACTCAAAAGACCATTTCGGGGACACGCTTTTGATTCGATTGAAGAAATAAAAGCGGATCGAGAAAGGGACTGATGACTTCCGGAATACGAGTATAAAAAATGGTTTGAAAATTGGAAAAGGCGTTGGCATAGTTGCATGGCATCCGGGGGACAGGGATAATATTGAGGGGGATGAATTAGATTTAGAAGAATAAATAAAGTTTTACTCATATTAGTATACAGTAGTGTATATATATATACTGTTGCCTCAGGATGATTTCTATTGGCAGTTGTGTGTTCGGATGACAGAATGCGAGTTCCAGGTGTCTCTGGGCAAGTTCTACGGGGAATATTATATGTAGTTGATAGAAAACGACGCCTACGTATAAGAAAATCGACTTGTATGGGAAGATTCGTATTTGGACGGTAGAATACGATATTCAGGTATGATGGGACGACTTCTATGAGGAGTTTTATGTTCGGATGGGTAGTTTTTACTTAGATATTACTGAATTGTTTAAGAAATCGGTTAAATTATTATTTCGGGCGAAGCCGAGATGGGGGAGGCTAGTATATAGATATATATAAAATAGGAAGCGAACTTAGTTTTCGACCTTTTTTAAAGGAAAAAGGAAATTTATGATGGAAAATGGATACATGTTAGCTTCATCAAAAATATTTTCCGTCATTTTCTACTACTTTTTGCCATCTTTCTGGTAATATGATGATTCCGTTGTAAAAGAATGATGGAAGTTTCGAAGCGATCCAATCATCCATAACTTCTCTCAGTTCTTGAACATTTTAAATGTGGGTACAATGAGGTCGTGCTGCATCGTTCTGAATAGGTGGTAATTAGAAGGCGCTATGTATGGCGAGTACATTGGGTGTGGTAACACTTCTTATTCGAGCTCCAATAGGGTGTTTTTGACGACTTTCGCAACATGTGGCCGAGTAAGTAAGCCCTATATATCTATATATATTGTCATGCAAAAGAATGACTTTGCGCCTATTGCTCGTAATTGCTGGTCTATTCGATCAATTTCTGTTGCAAATCATTTAGTTGGCGTGTGCATACTTCGGTAGTAACGGTTTCATTCGGTTTTACCAGCTCGAAGTACAGCACACCCTCTTGGTCCCACCAAATACACAGCAATACCTTTTGGCCGTGAATGATCCGTTTTGATGTTGATGTGGACGGTTCGCATGAGTCCACCCATGATTTTTTGCACTTAGGATTGTTATAGTAGATCCATTATTCATTATCAGTCACAATACGCCATAGAAAACTCTTATTCTTTTGCCTGGCAAGCCAAGACAGTTCGATGTTGTGTCGATTCATAATGGCAATTTCAGTTGAATCGTGTGGCATCCATTTTCCTTCTTTACGAATCTTTCCCATCACATGTAAACGCTTGTCAATGGCTCCGTCACTAACTCCAAACTTATTAGCGAGTTCTTTCTGCGTTGGAGCTGAGAATTTTGCTCGAATTATGCTTGGAATTCACTATCTTCAAACTTTTTTGGTTGTCTAGAACGTTATTTGATTAACATCAGTATCTTTACTTCTAAACAGCTGAAACCATTCCTTACATGTTGTAAGCGACGAAACTTGCTCGTCATAGCATTCTTGAAGCAATCGATAAATTTCTGTTACACTTTTTTTCAAATCAAAATATTGCAAAAGGACATGTCGAAAAAACGATTTATCACGATTCATTTTTCACTGACCAAAACATAATAATATTTACAACAATTATGGCGCTTGTTAGCTGAATTTTATTGGTAAATGCCAAAACTAAAAGAAATAAGTACTAGATCCGACACATCTGACTTTTCATACTATGTATATCGTCATCTAAATGTGAAGGTCGAAAATTAAGTTCTCCTCCGATTACTTATCAGCGATAATAGGGAGGAGATTGCCAGAGCATATATAACAAGGCTTGGTGACTTTTCAGCTGCCGTGCAAGGGTACCGCGCCGTGGTCAGCCGCTAAATCGGGCGCAGTCTTGAGAGTGCATGATCTGAAATTAGTTACCAAACTATGAATAGAAATTGAAAGAAAGATAGACTAACTGGCACAGTTATCGGTTAAGTTTGAAAAAAATCGCTCATAAAGTCTTCTTTTATATTTTCAGACGTTTTGCGCCAATAATATTTTACAATACATCTTTACTGATGCAATTTTCGGAATATTTTTCTTGATTGAATTATTTTAATTACCGTATCTAGTTTTAAAATAAATTATAATGTTTTGATCAGTGAAAAATGAATCGCAATAAATTGTTTTTTCGACATGTCCTTTTCCATTAATTTGATTTGAAAAAAATGTAGCAGAAATTGATCTATTGCTTTAAGAATGCTAAGCTTCACCCCTTATAATATTTAAAGAGTGGTTTCAGCAATTTAGGAGTCGATATACTGATTTGAATGACTAAGAACGTTCTAGACAACCGGAAAAGTTCGAAGATAGTGAATTGCAAGCATTATTATAAGTATTATTGCAAACTCAAACGCATAAAGAACTTGCTAATATGTTAGGAGTCAGTTACAGAGCAGATTGATAACGTTTACATGCGATGAGAAAGATTCATAGAGAAGAAAATGAATGTCACACTATTTAAGAGAAACTGCCATTATGAATTGATACAACATTGCACTGTCTTTACTTGCCAGGAAAAAAAAGAAGACCTCGTAGTTATATTGCAAGTATAGGCAGACTCTAATTTACACGTAACTGAAAAAGCTTCGCTCAGGTTTTATGGTTTAGGGTTGTAACGTTTCCATTTTGAAAAGGGAAGAAAAGGGAAGTTTAGACAAGATCGGGAAAAATTACGTTTTATTCAATTATGTTTATATAAAAAAGACTAAAATATATTATAATACAACTATACAAAAGCAAATATTACAAAAGTAAAAATAAAGAAAAGCTTTCTGGCTTTGGGCAGTCCGATCTGTAACATACATGACAGAATTTTATATTAAACCTTCTACTATACTTAATTACAAATTAATAAATATTTTTTTATTGGTCCAATGAATTCAATCTAAAAATAAAAAAATAAAATAAAAATAAATAAAATAAAATAAAAATTAAAATAAAAATTAAACTAAAAATTAAATTAAAACCCCCGTAGACTAATCTGAAAATAAACTATTAGCTGAAAAAATTCTTTGTTAGTAAAATGCAGTCTGACTGTCCCCAACACCCGTTACGTAATGGAAGACTGGCCAACGTGGCGAGCGCGCTACGGCTCCTCATCAGGAACTAAACGAAACGAAACTAAACGAAACGAACGAAACTATTATATTTATATATATATAGATGAGAGACTGGCGCGAGTAAGAGTGAACTACGAACGTGCGTCTTCAATTGGTAACGCGATGAAAGGGGACCAAACAATCACTAATAAGGAATGAGGGTCTACGAAACAGGGGCGACGGGGAGGAAGGGAAAAAGGCAGGTGCGGGCAGTAGAGTTGAAGGGAAAGGGCGTTGAGGGTAATGGTGAGGAGGGAGGGGAGGGGTCGGTCGCTTATTGTGGAGTTTAGGGGGAGGGGAGGGTGGCAGGGGAGGTTGAGGGGAGGTGAGGGGAGGGGGATGGGTAGGGGGAGGGATTGGAGGTGGATGGGGAGGGGAGGGGGAGTGGAGGGGGGGAGTATTTGAGGAGGTTTGTCTTATAATTTTAATTTATTTTTATTTTATTTTTATTTTTATTTTTATTTTTATTTATTTTTATTTTATTTATTTTTATTTTTATTTTTTATTTTTATTTTTTATTTTTATTTTTTTTTTTATTTTTAGATTGAATTGATTGATCTGTAAGACCAATAAAAAAATATTTATTAATTTATATATGGGCAGTCGACATAAGTACAATTAAATTATACTTAATTACACTAATTTACGCACGTTGTTTATTTTTATACGATATTTACACCTTAAATTTATACGCACTTAATATATTCATTTTCACGCACTGTATTCTAACAGTATTTCACGATTTGTTAACGGGGTTGGCCCTTACATATTATTAAACTTGCTCATTTCGTCATTTATTTCATCATATTTGTATGAACTTTTACCGAGGCTGGGGGGAGTATGGGGGATGAACGTAGCCTGCTGGTCTATAGCGAGTTATTTGATCATTGCTTGGTGCTTGCTTCTTCGTGGCTTCGACTCAACCCGCCTCTGCCCCTGGTCGCTCAACTCGTGACAAGGTTCTTTTCGCAAGCACTAAAATTCGACAAAGCTCGTGCACCCAGGATCACGACTTTGTTCGGGGCTAGGAGTGAGATCGCTGGGCTTTAACGGAACGCCTCGCACCCAGAACCAAGTCTCTTTGAGGGATAGTAAGGCCGCTGGTCTTTAAGGGAGTGCCACGCAACCAGGATCACGACTCTACTGTTCAGGATTTTCAGATTTTCAGACGGGCAGGATTACTAGAGCTCTGGAGTCAGGATAGCTCTAGGGAGCTTCTTTCGGCTGTATTACCGAGAGAACTGCTTTTGGGGCGGAAAACTTGCCTTTTTATACACGAAAAATTAGTCGATCGGGTTGTTTACGCCACCATTCGATTAATTTCGTATCGAGCCGCTGAACAATAATAATAATACTACTTTTAAAATAATAATAATCGCATTATAATTATAATAATTATAATGCTAATTTACGGATTTGCCCTTCAGGACGCTCTTACTCTTATAATTATTTCCGCGTAATTTACTTCTCTCGGGTATTTACTTATTACAATAATAATAATTATTATTACAACAAATTTTTATAATAATAATTGTGATAATAATAATTAAGTTGACATTTGCGTCCTTGGCGACGCTCGTTGTCTATAGTATAAATTACATTATAATAATTCTGTCGCTGTTTTTCTTAATTTATTTCACTCGTATTTAAATAATATTTAGGTATTATAATACTTTTGATGATAATTATTACTAGTTAACTTAATTAATACAAATGAACAACAATAATAAACAATAACAGTTATTATAATAAGTTATAATAAGAATCAAATAATAATTAATTTAGTATTCAATTATTTTTTACTCTGAATATTTAATAATAATAATAATAATAATAATAATAATAATAATAATTAGATATTATACTTGCGCATAGCATTTACGATTATATTAACAATAATTAATCATATCTTTTTGTCCTTTAGGACGTTTGCACACGCTTAATTATTTGTGTATTCATCATATTTACTTACACGTATTCTTTGATTAACGTACTGTATACTAAATAATATAAGTACCAAAAATGAGACTTTCATATTATTTAATAAAAATGGGATGTTTGAAATGCGGCGACGAATTGCATCCTGAGTTTGTAGGCGCGGGACATCTTTTCCACGCTGGCTGCCGCGTGGTTGCGCCTCTCTTTCTCGCAACGCACGCGATTTCCCTTCTGCCCTCCCTTGGCCTACGTTAGCGAGGCAGGTATATTTTGTTTTGAAGATTGCGTGTTTGACCGCTAATCGAGAACATTGCCTGATTATTTTAATTTTGAAACTTTTAATTATTTAGAATTAAAATTTTGCACGTATCGGGAATACAGCCCGATCGTCGCCTGGTTAAAATTTAATTTTTTTAGCCACTATTTTTTATTTATGCTTTTATGCTTATTACGCCAAATAAAAGTACTTTCTACTAAAATAGTACTAATAAATTATATTCATACTGCAATTAAAATATCGCCAACATATCTGTAATAGATAGGTACATCAAATCATAATGAGCTTCCATCTCAGCGTCATTCATGTCTGTATCAGCTAAAATAGGAACCATGAGGTTCTTCATAGACGTACAAAAGAATTGTTTCTTAATCTTTTTTATAAAAAAAAAGTTACCTACATACCTACATGTAGATCACACGCCTCATAAACTTAAATATCGGTTAAAAGAAGGCATAAGTAAAGGCAATTAATATTAAAAAAAAAAAACTAATCATTTTTTTTGACTCCTGTAAGAACAAAATTGATTTCAATACTCATATATAGAGTATATTATTTTCGGAAATGATTTTATACATATACAAAAAATTCTTTAAACGAAACAATATGTTATATTCTATTGTACATAATACATACTAACTATTCTATTGTAGTACATACATATTTCTAGTAACTTTAAATGTTACTCGCATTCGTCCTTGTGATATAAATATTATTCGATAGACTTTAGGACGCATAGTTGTTAATATTGACTGGTGTATTCAAAGCGGAACACCTAGATTTAATCGTTTTAATTTGATTAATCGCTTAATTTTATTGTAAGTCTTTCTATTTTAACTATTTATTACAAACAATTTTTGTCTGTTTACAATTTTGTAATTTAATTTAATTAATATTGTAGTGTTTCATAAGGTTACCGTTAATCGGTCCGAAACGTCGAAAAAGAATTTGAAAATAAAAAAATGTTAGGTTATTTCATTGGATGTAGTATTTTTATTTAGGAATATACCATTGGATTTATGTTAAAAAATTATAGAGGAAAATATACACACATAAAACAGAGTAAAGATCTACTATTACTGATAAAATAAAAATACTGATAAATAAAAAAAATTTTTACGAACCCCAGTGATTCTTAGGAACAAAAGGAATTTTGTTTAAAAAAAATTTTATATTAATATTATTGTAACAGGGGGACCTTGTGAGGAGTACTTCGTGTTCCGACTCAGCTCGGTTCGGTGCCCGATCGCTCAACCTACGACCGGGCTCTTTTCTCTCTCACCAATAATCTCTTTATTATAATTAAATCGGCTACTTGCACCAGCGCGGCTTTCGCTCAGCCCCCCTTAGCCCCTGATTTCTCAGCCGGCCATCAGATTCGCCTGTGCAAGAGTTCTCTATTTATTATTAATTATATCTTTATTCTCTGATCTACGCTCACCCCGCGTAAATCCTTGGTCGCTCCACCCACCATAAAGTGAGAATAAAGATATCTGTTTATGATTTTATTTGTTAATTATATCTTTATACTACGGTTTGTGCTCAATCCGCCGCCAAGTGAAAGTAGATATCTAATTAAAATTTTGTTCTTTTTAAATTTAAATCTTTTCTCTTTCACTCAAACCGTAACAGATTTTAATTTATATTTTTTTAATTTTTTAAAAGAAAAGATTTATTTTCTTCGCTCTATACGTGGAATTTGTATTTAAATAAGTATTCTCATTGTTACTAACAACAAATATAAAAATTTATATTAAAATCAAGAACAGAAAAATTTAAATAAATAAAAAAAATTATAATAAATGTAAAAAATATAAAAATACAATATAACCAGTAATGTAAAAAATAAAAAAAAATAATTAATGGACGATGTTTTTTTAATTTATCGCGTTCTTTACTATCTCCTTGGCTTTCTATTCTCGCTGTTCGCTGAAAATAGAGTCAAAATAAGTTTTATAATTTCTTTATATTTATCCTAAAACCTTCTGGCTTGTCCAATTAAATTCTTTATTGATGCGCAGACTGTGCTAAAAAAGTGTGGAAAATCTCCCTTGTTTTTCCCACCCTTTGGCCAGCAGCATACTGAAATTGTCTTTCTTTGCTACGAAATTTACAATCGCGCAAACCATATTTTCTTGTGCGACCACTCTATAATTATTCGGCGTTCGATAATTTGCAGTATGCACCTTTAATTGTATATATGGCAAGTGGAGCCTGACATATTTAATTCTATAAAATTTTCGTTACAATGATTTATTTTTATACATATACGTTAATATTAAGTATAATAATATACTACTACCATGTTGTATCTGTTACAATTGAATTTTTTTCGAATGGTGAATTTAGTTATA
>JACCIC010000354.1:0-194242 GCA_018907035.1 Sycobia sp. Sy_11 | reverse complement strand
CTTCCGGACATTTCAAGATATTTTTTCTAAAAACAACCTCATATTGTCGTACTATTGACATTATGCACTTCTATACACTTATTTTAGAAGCTGGAGTGATGACAAAAAATGTAAAGTTTCGTGCTCACATTCTCATTTTATATCAAGATTCTCCGCCTCCCGAAATTAGCCACTCTTTTACGATTGGTTGAGTAAGAAAACATCAATATAGGTGCGTCTGGGTGAAGGAAGGTCAGTTTATTTAGTTTGAACTTTGATTAGAGGGAACGCTTATGCTTGCATGCAGGAGAGGGAACGCAATGATCTGATTGGACGAACGTAATCGAAGACATTCATGTTGTCCTACCGCTCACACAGTAAACACTTTTCCAATTGGTTGCTAAAAAAAGACAGGTGATGGTCTGTGATGATGGCGGCAAGACGATATATCCCTCCTCCCGATTTTAAAGCACAGTTTAGTGTTTTCATCACACTCAATATTTTCCGTTCACCTCTGATTTCTCCTTCCACTTCTTTACTTTCCTTTAAAAGAGGCCAATTTTCTTGAAAGAACACACTCGCTGCAACGCAGTCACATAAGTTCAGTTTAAATTTTTCTCTTTTGTGATTCTCTTAATTTTTTTGTCTAAATTTATATCGCAGTAAAGAAGTTTGTTGGTGACTTTATTCTTTTTTACTAGTTTAACAGTAAACATAAAAGTGAAAATGACTTCAATGCATCTATCGAACGTCTTGTGCAACTTTACCGTGGAATTTTAGAAAGTATGCACATGTGCAGTAAAGATGATATTCGTTATTGGCTAGCTATGGCTGATTTATCCATAAAGGAAGTGAGGGAAAAAATGGAAGACATTAATCTTTCTCGAGGAGAAAAGCAAAAGTGTTCCACTTGCTTTGTTAACATTTCGTGTATACAAGCAGGACTTGAATGGCACCTTCATCAAGGAGGAAGTCTTAACTATGACGAGACAGAAGCTAAGGTGGAATGGCGTGATGTCCAATCTGCGTTTAAAAATCGAATTAGGTCTGGCGTAGTTGTAAATTTGAATCATGTAGACATTCTTAGCTTCTTAACTAACGCAGAAAAGATCTTTCAAAATAAGGTGAAAGCATGCTTAGAAGAATTTAGTGCGATCAAAGTAAATTCTAATTTCATGTCACAGTTTGCCGTACAGAAAAATGGTGGGGAATTGACAGATATGAAATATTTTACGACACAGAGTGCTACAGTTTACCTGTCCACCGATTTACTGAAATGGTTTGAGGAATATATTAGGAATCCTCTTCTTGCACATTTGGAAGAGTTTCAGGAAAAGGATTCAGGATGGACCTTGAAAAGTATTATAAGTCTATGCATCAACATGAAAAAATTTTCTCCTCACAAGGGCAGATCATATATACCTCTTCCGAAGTTCATAATATCCAAAAAGGCATGTGTTAATGTTCGTAATAGTGATAATCAGTGCTTTAAATATGCTATACTTTCAGCTTTATATCCTAATGTAATTAATCCTCAAAGGGTCCAGAATTATTATCAGTATACGAATGAATTGAACTTTGATGATATTGAATTTCCAGTTAAACTGAAAGATGTTGCAAAATTCGAAAAATTAAATATTATTTCTGTAAATGTGTATATGCTTAGAAAGATTGGACAGAAATATGAGGTAACACCTTGTCACATTACATCCAATAAGAAGGAGAAACATGTAAACCTTTTCCTCATTCAAGATTACTACATCGATGAATTCGAAGAAAATAATATTCATGATGATAATGCTAGCTCGCCAAAATACCATTATGTTTGGATTAAAAATTTTTCCAGACTTTTAAGCTCACAACTGAATCAAGCACATGCAAAATCATTTCATTGCGAAAGGTGTTTACAAATTTTTTACAATGAAGAGAAGCTGAAAAATCACGAATACTATTGTAAGAATATGAGCGAATGCAGAATCAATTTGCCAAATAATTCCAATAACATTCTTAAATTTGAAGAACATAAAAAGAGTGAGAAAGTGCCATTTGTCATTTATGCAGATTTCGAATGTCTGTTGCAGCCTACTCAGAATGAGAACGCTTTTCAGCGTCACGAAGCATATAGCATTGGATATTATTTAAAATGTAGTTATGATGACAAATTGTCGGCTTACAAATCGTATAGACAGAAGAGTACAGATGACGAGACACTTGCACAGTGGTTTGTTCGTGAACTCAAATCCATTGGAGGGCATATCGATCGACTCTATAAGACACCAAAACCAATGAATCTGACTGATCTTGAAGAATTACAGTTTCGATGGTCGTCTGTTTGTCATATATGTGGCAATAAATTTGAAAAGGATCAACTTCCTGTACGAGATCATTGCCATCTTACAGGATGGTATGTTTATTAGATTATTTTATAATTTATTCAATATTTTAGATAAAAAGAAAAAAAACAATAATTTTTTTTATCTCCAGTTTCAGAGGAGCAGCTCATAATTCATGTAACTTGAATTATAAAGACTCGAGGTTTATTCCTATTATTTTTCATAATCTTAATTATGACACAGACTTTATTTTAAAAGAAATTGGTACGTCTTCGTTGATGAAAGGTCGAGTTTCTCTAATACCCCACAACAAAGAAAAGTATATTTCATTTACAAAGTTCATAGATGGTTGTGATGTTAGTTTTAGATTTATTGATTCATGGCGATTTTTACCATCATCTTTAGAAAAATTAGCATCATATCTACAAAATGTACCATTAGCTGTAAAGGAATTTGAATTAGATGGATTTCCAAATGAAAATATTCATCTTCTTAGGCGGAAAGGTATATTTCCATACGATTTTGTAGATGGATTAGATAAATTAAACTGTAGAAAACTGCCAGAGAAAAACGAATTTTATAACCAATTAACCGATTCACATATTACCGATGAAGACTACATGCATGCTGTTCAAGTATGGGATAGATTCAATATCACAACTTTAGGAGAATATTCCGACTTATATTTAAAAACAGATGTTTTACTGTTAGCTGATGTCTTTGAAAGTTTTCGAGAAACATCTATTGAAGCCTACGGCTTATGCCCTGCTCACTTTTACACAACTTCCGGCTTGACATTTGCAGCAGCTCTTAAAATGACAAAAGTTGAATTGGAACTTCTAACAGATATTGATATGTTATTATTCATCGAATCAGGCATTCGAGGAGGAATAAGCCAGTGCTGTAATCGATATGCGAAGGCAAATAATCCGTACATGTGTTCGTCATACGATAAAAACAAGAAAAAAAACACTTTTATATTATGATATTAATAATTTATATGGATGGGCGATGGCACAACATCTGCCAACGGCAAAATTTAAATGGATTGACTATGAATCCAATCCAGATTTTTTCAATGCTCCAGCAGATTCAGATGTAGGCTATATTGCTGAGGTATATTTAGAGTATCCTGAAGAAATTCATGATGAACATCGTGGTTTACCTTTCTGTGCAGAGCATCATACACCTCCAGGCTCATCGCAGAAGAAGCTTCTCACTACTTTGGACGATAAGAAAAGATATGTTATTCACTACCGAACACTCAAACAGGCACTGGATAATGGTCTTCGGCTAAAAAAGGTATATAGAATTTTGAGTTTTGAGCAAAAACCATGGCTTAAACCATACATAGAGTTTAATACAGAAAAGAGGAAACAAGCAAAGAATGAATTTGAAAACTCTTTTACAAACTTTTAATTAATACAGTTTATGGAAAATGCATCGAGAGAGAAAGATCTCGTGTGGATGTACGATTAGTGAATAAATTTACAGGTCGATATGGAGCAGAAGCACGTATAGCTTTACCTAATTTTCATAGCTGTGCAATTTTCGATGAAAATTTGGTTGCTATACAGCTCAAAAAGACAAGTGTTACAATTAAAAAACCTACATACGTTGGTCTTTGCATTCTGGACTTATCGAAGACACTAGTTTATGATTTTCACTACTCTTATATGAAAAAGCGAGTGGGAGAAAAAATGTAAACTGCTATATACTGACACCGACAGTTTGATATACGAAGTGAAAGACATTGATGTGTATAAAATTATGTAAGAAGATATTCACAGATTTGATACTTCTGACTATGATGAAAATAATCCGTATGGAATACCTCGATCAAATAAAAAAATACCAGGATTAATGAAGGACGAATGTAATGGAAAAATTATGATGGAATTTATTGGTTTATGGAGCAAAATGTATAGTATTTTAGTGGATGGAGGAGAAATAGTAAAAAAAGCTAAAGGTATAAAATCGAATGTTGTAAAGAAGACAATTACATTTGAAGATTATCGAAAATATCTTGATGACCTGGTCTTTATAAATCGCGAGCAGTGTAACATCCGTTCTAAATTACATATAGTATATACCGAAAAACAGAAAAAAAATTGCTTTAAGTCCATATGATGATAAAAGATTCTTACTAACAAATAGTACAGATACTTTACCGTGGGGGCACTATAGAATTATGGAACAACAGATGGCATAAGCTGCATGTGAAATAGAGAGGGAAATATTAAACGAAGCAAATCATCCAAAAGAGGGAGACATCGAGATAAAGAACGCTTACAAAGAGACTAATGAAAGAGCTGTTGGAGTGGGGATAGATAGTGGTGTAGGAGAACTAAAACATGAAGTCAGTAATAAATCTAGAGTGACCTGTGTAGAAGTGTATGCAGAAGAGAGGGGGAATATCGAAACGAATGAAAATAGAGTGACACGGGAGGAGGTAACGCTTTATAGCAGTGAAGGCGAACCAATCACCATTGAATATGATGTATCACTTGAAGTAATGAACGAATGGAATCCTGAAGAACCTTTGACAATGCTGGAGGGGATAAGCTCAATAGAAAGGGAAAAAGTTGAAGTGGGGAATAAGCTATATGAAGAGACCGATGATGATGAAGAGTTCATTCGAGCAGTTGAAGAAGTCGAACGAAACTACTCACCTCCTCAAAAGAAAACAAGACTCAACTAATTCTCAAGGTAAAATTTAAGTTTATATTCTCTAAAAAAAAACAAACAAAGAATTATATTCATAATTTTAATTTATTCATTTCTTTTTGTTATATAGAATTGATCTATCTACTTTAAATAAAATTGCCGAGAGCGAGTTCCTGCCGACGAAGAAATGTACAGAATTGGAGAAAAATAAGCAGTATATGGCAACTGCTCTCAAGCTAGTTAACACTCGATATGGTGCGAAAATTATAGCAGAACTTGACGATAGTTTTCAAATATTTTTACCACAGAAGATATCGTCAGCAATATTAAAGGACCAAGAATTTTTCGAAAATCTAGCAAATACTGCAAATAAACGATGTTTATTTTTACTTTATCAAGGCAGAAGTTGTTTTAAATTTGATAAATGTACTTCTTAAGAAAGAATGCAATAAATATATTTCATGTTAAAAAAAAAAATCATTTATTTTTCAAATAATGATATACATGTATGCATAATAATTACATAAATAAATCAGATTATAAAAATATTGCAATGTTGTTTTCTTATTTACTGAAAAACTAATGTCCTATTCTTACATAAATTAGTATTATTTACTAATTTGATTTATAACATAATTAAATTAAAAAACTTCATTTTTATCTATCCAACTATTATGTTCACTATTGAATCCTAGCCACTTTACGTATACGCGATTACCACTTTTCTTTAATACTTTTTCAACTAGATAAATTTCAGGATACTTAGTTTTTTGCATTTCACTCTCATAAAAGCCACCAGAGACACGTTTATCATAATAATCTTTAATGTGATAGGTTATTGGATTAGTCTTTATAACTCTTGTTATTGTAAAAATTTCAGTTGACCAGTTTGGTGTATATCCTTTTTCAAAAACATTTTTTATTTTACTTATTCATACATTATCTCCTACTTTGTATTTTGCTTTTTTCATATTCATATTTTCGATTGGAAAATGCTTCTTTATCTCTTCTGCATTTCTTTTGGTTACATTTGAAGGCTCAATTCCTATTGTTCGATGCTTTCTTGAATTATAAACTTCGAGTAAATCTGGTAGGATATCCATCCATTTATAGTTTCCCTGCTTACTGAATTGTATCCACATTGCATTTTTTAACGTTATATTAAATCGTTCACATATGCTTGCATGAAGATTACTGTGCGAAGAATATAGATTTAGTTTATACTTTTTCATGAGATTTTGAAAGTGAGAATTGCAAAAATTCTTTTCCTTGATCAGTTTGTAGATTAGATGTTACTCGTCCTTGTTTCAATATCTCATTCATAGCCTTAGTAACATCGCTGCCACTCTTTGACCTTACTGGAATGGCCCATGCAAATTTTGAAAATATATCAATGACAGTGAGTAAATAACGAAAACCTTTATTGTCCTTCGAGAATAGAATCATTTCTACAAGATCAGCCTTCCATGTCTCATCTATTGTACGTATATCATATTTTCTTCGCTCATATCTACGACGTGCTGGTTTGTGCAACTCTTCAACCACTTTTTCGCGGTACATATTTTTTTTCAATCTCTTTTATAATATTATTTGTGTTTTTAACAAGTTCCGTTACCTTCTCTTTCAAATTATCATATTTTTGAATAAGATCCCCCAGTTTTGCTTCTATGGACAAGCGAATAGCTTCATGCCTTTGCTCACAATCTTGAACGTATTTAAGCGATTCAGAAATTTCAAATGATAACACATCTACCTGGGTCTTTAGTGTTATATTCAAAATTTTCACGCTAATTGCGTCATTTTCTTCTTTAGCTTCCCCAATATTACAAAGTCTTTTACTTTCGATATCATAATTTCCATCCAATGTAGTATTGAAGCCAATACCTGGAGGGCCTCGACTCCCTTTCGAGAACTCTAACGTTCTTCCAAACACGTCAAGACTCATGTTGCTACTGATGAAATCGTCTATGAACGTATCAATATATGCATCTTATTTCGCGTAATTCTTCAATAATGGATTGAATTTCATTGACGTGATTGTTATTTCCAGCGGATTGTTCAACAGTTAGTAATCTTAGTCTCTCAACAAGCTCATTCGGATCATCCCAGTATACTAACTCTATTGAAGAATTTTTCTTTGCTATTTTATATTTAAGTAAGATTGCTCCTCCTCCCTTTTTTTGTACTAGTAGCACTGTTGCGAAACATCGGTGCAATGATGTTGAAATATTTTCGACTCTTCGATGAGCGTATAGATCCATCTTTGCTATGTTTTTTCCGGTGAGCACTTGTTGCTTCCAGAATCCAGAATACTGCGATAATTATCACGATCTACTGAACTTATCAGTGTGTCGTCTGGTTCTTTTTTTATGAGTAGCTCCATTAGTCCACTACTTTTAGATAAGTTAAATCTTTCACTTTTATTTTATTATCATCAAATTTAATTTCAGAATCACCAAGCATGTATGCTCCTCCAATATTTCTTACTCCATATATGTTATCAAATTTACTGCGGCTTTGATCTAAAATATTGGTTTTATCACTGTCTTCATGCATCGATTTAAATGTTGAATTCATCATTGAGTTGTCCAATGAGGCAAAATCATCATCGGAATCAAAATCTTTTATGGAAGCTGAGCGCATATTACTATCTAACATAAAACTTAATTTTTTTCGAGATGTAGTTGGCTTTTTAATCCTATAATCATCCGAAATGAGATTAGAAGATTGTAAATTTTTTGATTTGACAAGCTTTTCAAGGGGTGTAATGACTGGTTTCAATGTATCACCTACAACTTTTTCGAGATTCTCTCTCTCCTGTTTCAATAGTGCCGACTTTTTTTTAATGGCTTTACGAGCTTGCAAGAGCTCGCTAAGGATATTTTTTTCTTTTTCAAATTCCGACATGATGTCGTGTTGCTGTGTAAAATTGAACTGAGTCATTAAGATTTTTTTAATTTCTTTTTATTGCAAAGCAGTCAAAGCCTTTTCTGTATCTTCCATTATCCATTGCTCTATCTTTGTCAATAACAACAAATCCATATTTATCATTTTTCCAGCATTCAGAACAAAGATTTCGAAAGTCGTTAAAAGTCAGATCAGTATTGACATGATCATCATAAATATGTTTTAAATTCACATCATCTTGACGATAAATTACCAACATATTAATATTATCTCTAATAAGATGTTTTGGAATATGAGCATATGATTGGCATAGGTAGAAGCAGTCTACACTTTTATGTCTCCCCATGCAGAAAAATGCTCTCACGTTATCCTTCTTCTCACAAGCTACATCATCAAAAATCATAATTGAATTGGGCAATGCTTCATCTGGTGATATTACAGATTCATGTTCACTAAACGGCAGATATGTCACACCTTCAATAGGTTCTAAAATTTTTTGCAGAAATTGATACTTTGGCTGATTTAACGATTTTAAATAAACATACACATTCTCGAATCTAAGGCCGTTGGGATGAGTGATTAAAGCTAATAAGCTATTTGTTTTCCCGCAGTTTGATGGACCGCAGAATACTGCTCGTATACTATCTGGTAGTAACTCTCCATGCCGCCTTTTTCTTTTTTTCTCGATTCCAAAATCAAAGTTGGTGATGGGGAGTTTGATTGTTTTCTCAGTGAAATCCATGTTCCCGTGACTATGTCAAATATATCATTGAACGATGAAAATATATAAATGCATGTTTTATAGTTTTTTCAAAGCAGTTATAAAATAGTAGTCGAACATGATTGTTCATAAATCTCGAAAACAGTCGAAACGTGGCGGAAGATTACTCGATAGAGTAATCAACAATTTACCGTTTGAAATGCATCTTCCTGGATATCAATACTGTGGTCCAGGAACTAAATTAAAGAAGCGAATAAAAAGAGGTGATTCAGGAATTAATCCGCTTGATCAGGCATGTAAAGAACATGACATGCAGTATGCCAATAAAAACAGTAATCGTAATATTGCTGATATGAAGCTTGCTGATAAGGCTTGGCAGCGGGTTAAAGCAAATGATTCTACTCTTGCTGAGAAAGCCGCTGCTCTAGCTGTTGCAAGTGCTATGAAATTAAAGGCAAAAACTGGAATGGGACTAAAATTCAGCAAGTTGGTTACGGCAGCGAAAAAATCATTAAAAGCAAGCAAAAATTCGCACAAAGTCATTCAATCTACATTAAAGGCTGCTCGTCAAGCTGTTAAGAACAATGGTGAAAAAAAGAAAGTTATTGTTCCACGTGTTCTACCACTTCCATCTAAAATTGGTGGAGTTCTTCCATTTCTTATACCACTATTTGCAGGACTCAGTGCAACTGGTGCTTTAGCAGGAGGTGATGCTGGAATAGCAAAAGCAGTAAATAGTGCTAAAGCTGCACACAAAGATTATGAAGAAATTAAGCGACATAATAAGACGATGGAAGCTATTGCTTTAGATAAAGGTCTCTATCTTATGCCATATAAGCATGGAATGGGGTTATTTCTGAAACCGCATTGACAAGTTAAAAAAAAAAACTTCGATTTAACTTTGCCAAATCGTGCATTATCAGATGATGATATGATCTTATGAAATATGCACGTATATTAAAAATTCCATATTTTCGAGGCGTTTTCATGAGAAATAATCTGCCTCATAATGGTCCATGGTACAATGAATCTGCTATTGTTAATCTTGATGATTCACAGAATAAAGGTACTCATTGGGTGTCTTATCGAAAGAGAGGTTCTGCTGTAATGTACTTTGACAGTTTTGGTGATTTAAGACCTCCCATAGATCTCATGAAATATTTCAATGTAAATGAAATAAAATACAACTATAAAAGATATCAGAAGTTTGATTCATTTAATTGTGGTCACCTTTGTCTTCATTTCTTAACCGATAGTCTATAAAGAAGGACTTGATTGTCTAAATTTAATCATTCTCGGTCAATCAGTCATGGAAGATAGTTTCACTTTGACTCTCTCAGGCAGATCTTCTGTTTTAGAAGCTGATTATTTCCCTCTATTGAACTCGCAACGCATAAAAAATTTGCTTTAGGCTTAGTCGAACTGTTAACCTTTAACTCAATTCCGAATATTTACAATACAAATAATAAACTACATTTACAGTGGGAAGTGGTTACTATTCCCACCGGTAGTTACGAGATTAACGATATCCATCAATTTTTATCAACCACATTGAAATCCAAAGGAATTGATTTTTCCTTGAAAGCCAATAATAACACATTTAGAAGTGAAATAAAGTGCAGTGTTCCATTAGATCTTAGTCCTCAAACATCGATAGGTAGTCTTCTTGACTTTACTCCTCGTATTCTCAAGGAAAATATTAAGCACAGTTCTGATTTACCAGTGAAAATATTGAAAATCAACGCACTTAGAGTCGAGTGTAATATTACTGCGGGAGCTTTCATTAACAATAAAAAGGTTCATACCATTCATGAATTCTTTTCCAGAGTTCCTCCAGGATATAAAATCATTGAAGTTCTATCTCATGTTATATATCTACCACTGAGTGTTAAGTCTATAGATCATCTTCAAATTCGAATAGTCGATCAAGAGGGAAATTTGGTTAATTTTCGAGGAGAGGAAATTACTATTAGACTTCATATCAAATCTATATAATGGGGATAGTTTATAATTCTAGCACGCATATAAGTTCTCCACCATGTCAATCGACAATCAGTCGATTGAAGAATTTGAGACCGTTAACACGGAAGAGCATTCAGTTCCTCCAAAGTTTGGGTTTAAAAGTTCGTGGCAAAAATTCGCTTGTATAATTTTCTGCTGCTTCTTGAAAAATGGACGAAATTCTAAAAATTCAATCAGGTGTCGTATTCGATGAGTCAATTGCTCATTACGAAATCCACGCACATTAGCCATACACAGCACTAAGCTTTGATAACAATGACGAAATTCGTATTTCTATCCAACATCAAGATTTGTGTCTTCTACCATCACGAAGTTCTATCCATATTACTGGAAAGTTTAAAAAAACTGATGGCAACTTGCCTATGAAATCTAGATTTGTTAACAATGCTATTTGTCATCTTTTTGATGAAATTCGCTATGAAATTAATGGAGTAGAAATAGACAAAAGTAAAAATGTCGTATTAAGTAGTGTGATGAAAGGGTGAACTTCGTTTATTCCCAATGAGACTCTCATGCTTGAAAATGCAGGCTGGCTTGGCAATGAAGAAGCGTCGAAATCTCTGGTGGATAAACAAGGAAACTTTGACATTGCTATTCCACTGAGTATGATTTTGGGCTGTGCAGAAGATTACAAAAAAATAGTAGTTAATATGAAGCATGAGCTTATTCTCATAAGATCAAGATCGGACATTAATGCAATAATCCACGAAGGTACTACAGTTGCTAATAATATTATATATGAAGAATGTGACATAACAATAAGCAAGATTGAATGGCTAATGCCTTATGTCATTGCATCTGATAAACAAAAAATACAACTTTTAAATTTTATTAGCAAGGATAGTCCTATCTCAATGTGTTATCGTTCATGGGAACTATTTGAATATCCTGTTCTACCAAGCGCTCATAAACATATCTGGACAGTGAAAACTTCCAATCAATTGGAAAAACCTCGTTTTATCATTCTTGGCTTACAGACGAAGAAAAAAAATGAACTTACTGCAAATGCAAGTCGTTTTGATCATTGTAATATAAGTAATGTGAGGCTTTTCTTAAATTCACAATATTATCCATATAATAATCTAAATCTTGACATTGCTAATAATCAATATGCACTACTCTATGATATGTATGCAAATTTTCAAAAAACATACTATGCAAGAGATCCTCAACCACTCCTTACAAGGACAAACTTTCTTTTCAATGAACCACTCATAGTTATCGATTGTTCGCGACAAAATGAATCTATAAAGAACGCTCCTGTAGATGTGCGGCTAGAAATTGAGGCAAGGAATAACTTCCCAAACAATACTACAGCTTCTTGTTTGATCTTGCATGACCGCATCGTTCAGTATAATCCAATAAGCGGAGATGTGAGAAAGATTATTTAAATAGACAATGGATAATATTACGAAGCGAAACTCTTAAAATTATTCTATTAGTCCTCCATTAGCAACCAACAGAAAAAAAGAAAAAAAACAACTAAAAAGTAGAATTAATAGCTATAGGCATACTGGCACATTTCAAGGCGCACTGCCCGCTCCTCCAGGCACTTCTCGATTCGAAAGGCACCTTGAGTAATTCGTGGGTGTGACGTCGGACGGGATACTGGCACAATTTTGAGGAGTGGGAGTGTGTCAGAATGAGTGTATACGTTCTGGCACAGTTTTGCTGTGCCAGAATGCCTATGTGCCAGTATGCCTATAGCCTATCTACTGCTTTTGTATGAATTTAATTTATATTAAACTTAATTAAAAAGAATTGATTATAATTTGTAGTATGGAATTAAAATTAATAGATTTAAGATCACTGTTTTGATATTATACAGTACATTTGAATACATTTCGAATCATATTTTTCAACGGTATTTAATTATTTTCAATTATTTGCGATTACAGCCGCATTTTTATATAATAGAGCTTATACGCATTAGCTATACAAACCATATAAGTTTATAACAAGGCCAGATAATATTAATAATAATATAAATTATAGGGTTACAAAAATGTGATAAAATATTATTGAAAAATTTACAATAAATTAAAATAAATTTTAATTTTCTATTTTGATCAAAACGCGGTCTTCATTTTTATAATATTAATTATAAGAATAAATATAGTTACTGTATTAATAATAATATAAAAAAGTAATATATAAGCTCTTATATTATTCTTTATGATCGATAATCGAACCAGTTCTTATGTGCGATTTTACATAAGAAATAACGTAAGAACATAGAAGAACATAATATATTCTTTTTACTGGGGTTATTATTATAAACATATGTCACTGTGACGAATTAAGCGAAATAAACAAAAAGAACTTGGACATTATAAATATTTAAAAAAATTTTAAATTATATAATTTAATCGAATTTTAAATTAGAACTTCTTTATGGTCCCTATTCTTGTCATTTTTTGTTGCAGCAATCTACAGTTAGTCGTGCGCTTCACAACGGTATTGCTTTTGAATATCTTTAACATTAAAATAAATTTTAAAATAATTTTATTTATAAAATGTTATTAATTAACAATATCTAAAGTAAATATACCAATGAGTAACTGTGTATCACTACTGCTATTTGGATATGTTTTAATTATTAGTAAAATATAGAAATAAGCATATTATTTAATTTTAATTATGTAGACTCTTTAAATAACTAATACATTTATGTAATTTCTTACTTTTGTACTTTTGTATTTATCGATACTATAAAATTGATACAAAATGGTCTAAAATCTATTAAATCAATAAATATTTTAACGGTCTTACAGTCTTTATAATATAATATGTTAGCTAAAATAATGACAATCATACTGTCCTTGTTTATGTTCACCACCGTAGAATCTGAAATAAAACTTATTACTACAATAAATTATATTAAAAATTCAATAAAATAAAATAAATAAAAAAAATTAAATACAGTCGACATAAGCACATTTGAAGTATTAAAAATTAAAAATCAAAATAAAATAAATTGACTAATAAAATAAAAACAAAAAAATATACAAAATAAAATAAAAATAATAAAAGCAATATTCTATCAGGTATGTGAATAAGTCTTTCCCGTTTTCTTTCAAATTTTGAGCCTTTATTGTGAAAAAATGGTTACAAATGAATTATTGAAAGTATTGGCCATCGCTAGCTACAACTTTTTCCCATCTTTCTGGCAACATACGAATCCCGTTGCGAAAAAATTCGACCGGTTTGGCCTCTATCCAGTCATCCACCCATTTTTTGGCTTCCTCGTAGGAATGGAAGTGCTAGTCAGCCAGGCCATGCGTCATCGATCTGAAGAGATGGTAATCAGACGGAGCAACGTCTGGACTATACGGCGGGTGGGGTAGGACTTCCCATTTGAGCGTTTCTAAGTATGTTTTCACCGGCGGTGCAACATGTGGGCGAGCATTGTCATGTTGCAAAATAACTTTGTCGTGCCTGTCGGAGTATTGTGGCCGTTTTTCTCGCAGTGCGCGGCTCAAACGCATCAATTGTCGTCGATAGACCTCGCCTGTAATCCTTTCATTCGGTTTCAGAAGCTCATAGTAAACCACACCTAGCTGGTCCCACCATATACAGAGCATGAGCTTGGCGCCATGAATATTTGGCTTGGCCGTCGATGATGATGCATGGCCGGGTAGTCCCCATGATTTTCTTCGCTTCGGATTATCGTAACGTATCCACTTTTCAGCGTCGAAACCATCTGCGAACACTTGAATCATTGACACAACCTTCTCCATAAGCCTCCTGAAGCAATCGATGCATCTCGGCAGCAGATTTCTTCAAATTGAACCAATAAAGTGAAACTTCCCGCAAATGACGTCGACTCGGCTCAAATTTCGACATTTTCACGATATCAAAAATTTATGATGCGAAAAAATTTTAACTAATGTGTTAGTATGGAATTGTTGACATATGAATAAGCTTTGATTATGACATATGTAACCATTGAATACTCGCACAGTATTGGTGGCGCCATCTCTTACAAAAAACGGGAAAGACTTATTCACACTCCTAATATATTAGCAAAGGACAACCTGACTGCCCCAACACCTTAAATTTAAAATTACCTTGGCATCCGACGTTTCGAACCGCTACGGTTCATCCTCAGGAACTAAACTAAATTGAAAAACCCAGCATGCTACTTTATATACCCCATCTCCACTCTGAAAGCCGATGTAATTATGTATGTAAGTGTGCATTTGTGTATTCAGGTGTACGCCAAAATTGCGTAACAATTTCAGTAGAAGATTATAGACAGACAATTGCGTTGATTTTGCAGCATTCTTACGCAATTGAACGTACTGAATCATGCGTTCGTGCAAGCACGAATATAGTAAAATTTTGTAAAAATTGTAGCAAATTGACGTAATCTTACATACGGATTCAGTGAGAAAAAAGAGGAATTACGAGAAAGGATCTAAAAGTAACGGGAATCAGGTTGTGGTGAGGAAAAGGAGAGGGGTAGTCATTATTCGACAAGGTTTGCGTTAGGGATACGTCTTCTGAGTTAGTGTGCGAAGTTCTGTCGCGTTGAGTATACTAGTTCATCCATAGGAATATTTGTAGTGAAACATCATTTTCCCTTTTTTGAGAAAACATGATGGCCAATTGCCGAGAGCAATGCGCCGTTGTGAAATTTTGTTTCCTGTTGGGAAATCTGCGGCGAAAAGTATTGTAATGCAGAAACCTGCTTATGGGGATGCTGCCGTTAGTAAAACTAGAGTCTACGAGTGGTTTTCATGTTTTAAATATCAGTTTAAATAATTACTACTAAATATTTTTGAACTGTACGAACATTGTGTAATTGAATTATTGTGTAAGTTAGCATGGATATAATAATTAATCTATCGGATTGCATATAGTGTACAAATGTACTGGGATATTTTCCTTTGAGAGAGTCTTCTCCAAGTTCAGGATAAGGTACGGGAAGCAGGAGATCAAGGATAATAAAATAAAGAACACTTTCGAGTCAAAATATAAATTTATTGGCTCGTGATTACGGGGGAAAGGCCGAAGGCATAAAACCTCTATCTGATGAATTTAATTTAATTGCATCGCGAGAAACTAAAATGTCAATGAAAACACATTTATGAGAACAAATTTATATAATTAATATCAAGCTAGAAGAAAAATGATAACGAGGAAACGGTCGAGCTTCAAGATATTATTGATTCACGGATGCTTATCGACTGACCTTTTTTTCGATTATGATGTGTGCATGAAGTGCGGTTTCCTCCTTACGCATTTTTCATGCGTAGCCGAAGCATGAAAAAAAAAATCCGCATCGACCCACACACACTCAAAGCCATGTACTATAGCCGGCCGGCCTATGCGTACATATAAAACTAAACATAAATTAAAGGAATATGGGACTCGCAATTTTAGTGGATTTCATTACCACTGAACATTGTGTTCCCGTTGAGAACGAAGAAATCAACGCATTATTCTTAAGATCTAGTATAAAATATATATATATATATATAATTTAAGTTTGTCAAAAACAAACGTGTTACAGTTATACATACTGACGTAGCGGTGTTTACATGCTGCCAATGCACATGGGCCGTTATCATCATTACTATACAGATAATGCCATCGGAACCAAGATGAATGTCCAATGCTCGCCTAGCTGCCAGCGATTATTCGCGATTGATGATCTATGTTCAATCAATTTCTATTGCGAATCATTCAGTTAGTGTTTGTATATCGGCAGCGATGGATTCATTCGGTTTCAGTAGCTAGTAGTACAGCACACCCTGTTCGTCCCACCAAATGCACAGCAATACCTGTTGACCGTGAATGTTCCGATTTGGTGTTCATGTGGACGGTTGGCCTGGGTCCATCCATGTCTTTTTGCATTTAGGATTATCATAGTCGATCCACTTTTCATCACCAGTCACAATAAGCCACAGAAAATTCTTCGTTTTTTGCCTGACAAACAAGGACAATGCAATATTGTATCGATTCATAATGTCACTTTCAGTCAAATCGTGTGACATCCATTTTCCTTCATTCTGGACCTTTTCCATCGCATGTAAACGTTTTCCATCTACTCTGTCACTGACTCCTAACTAATTAGCGAGTTCTTTTTGCATTTGAGCAGAGATTTCGTCCAATAATGCTTGAAATTCACGATCTTCAAATTTTTTCGGTTATTTAGAACGTTCTTTGTCAATAACATCAGTATCTCCATTTCTAAATCGCTGAAACTACTCTTTACATGTTGTAATCAATGGAGCTTGATCGCTATAACATTCTTAATGCAATGGATAAGTTTCGGTTACATTTTTTTTTAAATTAAAATAATGCAAAAGCACATATCGAGAATAATTATAATGTTTACATAAATAATGGTACCTGTTAACTAAATTTTATTGGTAAATGCCAAAACTAAAATATTAGTACTAGATCCGACACGTCTGACTTTTTGTTCTACTTATACCGCCATTTGAACGCGAAGATCAGAAACTAAGTTCGGCCCTAATAATAATAACGTGTAAAAATACAAACTTAATTTGTCTTCACTTATTACGTTTAGTATGATTTAGCGCACAATCAATTTATAAGAGAAGACGTAAAGAGAGAGAGGGATAGAGAAAAAGATAGAAAAAAGGTAGAGAGTGTGAGATTTTCCCACATAAGAACAATAAAATGCATATAAAAATGTATAGAAAAATTAAAAAATATCCAAAGATGTAAATAGTGTCGGATTACCCATAAGAATAAAAAGGACAATATCGACTAACATTACACTTTCCTTAGAATACTAATCCCAAAGTTGGATATGATCATTCAAATAAGCTGGCCTAATAGTTTCAGCTGACTAGTTTGGTTGACATTCGGCATAATTTAAGAGACAACCTACTGGCTGTTGGTAAACCTGACAATAAAGGCCGTTAACTGTAATCTAAATTTATTGGTGAAAGTAAAATGATTTTCAATAAAGACATAATCTATATCCTTCCGAAGATAATAGATAATATATATTTTGAATTTCAAAGCAATCGGTGCAGTAGTTTTTTTGTTTAACATGTTCAAACAAAATTACTATAAATTATATATATATATATATATATATATATATATATATATATATATATACTATATACACAAACGAAACTAGTATAATGATATAATGACGATATGATATATATATATATATATATATATATATATATATATATATATATATATTGATAACCTTGCTCGTCATTTCGTAATATTTTATTCACATATGATCTTCAATTTATTTCGTAAACATATGATAATTTAATTAATTAATATAATTTTTTTTTATCGTCGCTCTATTTATGCTTCCAAATATGGGTGCTAATTAGCGATGGAGGTCTACGATGTGTTTGTAAACACAAAGCACATGTAAATTATTACAGCGGTGCTTGTGTCAATCGACCGAGACTGGGATTTGAAGTCGGATCACCCAGTTAGTAGTCCTTCGCTCTAGCGATCGAGCCATCGTAGGCCTCAATTTAATATAATTAATTGCTTCTGGCATTGTTGATTTATATTAAATACAAGACTTTCATATCACTTAAGAATAAAATATTATTACTCATTCAACAATGTTTTTACTATAAAATATTAAGGAATTAAATATTATATTGTTTGTGATTTTACATATAAATTTTTCCAAATTTGATATCTCAAATTTTATTTTATTTTATTTTATTTTAGCATTTAATTCCAAGAAGTAATTGTTGATTTATATTATTATATTTATATTTTTAATATTTGAGCAAATTAATGTTTTTTTTGTATTTGTCCCTAAGTATTATTTACTAGAATATTATAAGGATTCAATATTAATAATCAATTTTTTAAACTAAGTATGTAAAGATTAATAAATATTTTTTTATTGGTCTTACAGTCCAATCAATTTCAACCAAAAATAAAATAAAATAAAAATAAAAATAAAATAAAAATAAAAATAAAAAATAAAAATAATAATAAAAAATAAAAAATAAGAAATAAAAATAAAAAATAATAAAAATAAAAATTAAAAATAAAAATTAAATTAAAAATTAAATTAAAATGATAATGACAGTCAGACTGTCCTTGTTTACATTCACCCCCGTAGACTAATCTGAAAATAAAATATTAGCTGAAAAAATTCTTTGTTAGTAAAGTGCAGTCTGACTGTCCCCAACACCCTTACCTAATTGAAGACTTGTCCAACGTTTCGAGCTCGCTACGGCTCCTCATCAGGGACTAATCTAAACCTTATATTCTAATCTATATATACTCATCCCCACCACCAAATTTCGTAAATTAAATATAAATTCCCCCTCTACACAAATTGTCCAAAACCAATCAATTTAATAAGGAATGATAAACACTGTCCAATCTACCAGACTCTAACATTAAATTCACATTATTTCGATTCTTGGAAATGTGAATACTTTCAAGACTCTCCCGTTTATACTTATTATTAATACCATATTCCAAAATATCCACATTCACAAAATCAAAAGAATGTAAAAACTTTAAACAATGCTCTTTTAAACCAGAAGTAATATGTGAGCTACGTAAACTATATTTATGCTCATAAATTCTCTTTTTTAAATATCTACCTGTTTGTCCAATATAGTATTTATCACAATCCATGCAATTAATCTTGTAAACAACTCCTGATTTTAAGCATAAATCATCCTTATCTTTGCAATTATTAAACAATCTACTTAAATTATTGCGATTTTTAAAGAAAATTTGAATGTTATATTTCCGAAAATTTCTTTTTATTCTTTCAGATAATCCTCGAACATATGGTAAGACAATAATTTTGCCTCCGTTAAAATCAATTCCTGCACTATGTCTATTTTCGGTATTATAAATTTCAAACAATCTCTCAGCAATCAATCTATTAATAAATTGAATTGGATAGCCATTATTAATAAAAGTCTCTCTTACTATCTGTAAATTATTTTGTCTAAAATCTTTATGTGACAATTTAATTGCTCTGTCAATGACACCTCTCAATGCTCCAATTTTGTTTCCGAATTGGTGGTATGAATTAAAATCTAAAAACCTACCTGACCAAGTAGGCTTTCTGTACCAATTAAGTTTTACCTTATTATTACTACATCTAATCACATTAACGTCTAAAAAACTTAACTGACTATTTACTTCAACCTCCCTTGTAAATTTAATTCTGTCATGTACAGAATTGAAAACATCCACCATTTCATCCACAAAAACTTCTGGAACAATTGTAAAGATATCATCAACATATCTCTTAAATATCATTGGTTCAAAAAGCAATTTTGACAAGGCTATACTTTCCAACTTTTCCATAACTAAATTAGCTATAACCGCTGACAAAGGCGACCCCATTGGACATCCGTATTTTTGTTCATAAAATTTATTATCAAATGAAAAAATTGTGTTATTAAAAACCAAATTAATTGCTTTAATAAATTCATTCATTGTCAATTTTGTATGCAAATTAATTTCATTCCACTTTTCCTGTATAATATCATTTAACAACTCTAAAGGTACATTTGTAAACAAAGATACTACATAAGTATGTAAAGTACGCATTTTATTATAATGAAATAATTTTTCTTTAAAAATAATAATTTATGTTTTCAATATTTTTTTAAAATACTTGACAATTTTTTTATTCTATAGAAATTATAATTAATTCTTAGATATTTTAATTAAATATTATTTCTCTTTAATTATTTATTACAACCTAATCGTTTAATTTAAACGAATATTTTAAAAGTAATTTATATAATTAAGAATACACATTATTAATTCACTTAAAATAATTTTATTCATTAATCAAATATTTCTATTCATAAAAGACGAACGATATTAATAGTAATAATCAGTTTTTTTTTCAAAAAAATTTTCCAAAAAAACTACCCTTGTGGTTTTATTCTGATGAGATCCTCAACGATTGATGTTTCTTTTGCAAATAGTCTGTTTATAAAATTATTTTCAATTTACTCTTATTTAAAAAAATAACAGATAAAAACTTGTCAGGCCCGTTTCCAAATTGTTATAATTAAAATCGAAGACTGAGGTAATTTTAATTTTTTTGTATATATGCAAGTTTAATTAGAATTTAATTTTTGATTTCGAATTTTTAACTTAGATTTTGACCAGTCTATGTATATATACTTCGGATATTGGGTGACTACCTCAAGGACCGTTTCCTGGTTTATGAGACATCCGATGGCCGGAGGAGAAAGAAGTTTAGTGCTGGGGTGGCTCAGGGCTCTGTGCTTAGGATCGACATGTGGAACATTTCATATGACGAGATTCTTCGGATGCAGGTGCCTGATGGCACCTTTCTAGTTCGATACGCAGATGATGTGGCAGCTGTCATTATCGCTAAGGAATATGACGCCGCACAGATGCCACTCAATCAAGTCATGCGTTGCATGGAGAGACGGATAGAGAATAATGGATTAGAGCTGGCGGTGGCGAAAACCTAGATCGTGCTCCTGACTAAGAAGCGTATTTCAAAACGCCTTATGCAGGTTGGGGACACGACGGTTAGTACCAAATTTCATTGTCCTGTAACCTACAAGTAACGGCTGCTCATTAGAGCAGCCTAATTCATCATGCTATGCGGAGCGAAGGTATGGGCTGATGTACTGAAAGCCTAGAAGTATAGAAAACGAATGGCGACAGTGCAGCGAAGAGGGACACTGCGCGTCGTGAACTCCTATCGCACAGTCTTAAGTCGTCGTTGCTAGTTATGACGTGTGTTATTCCCATTGATCTCCAAGCAGACGAAAAGATTATCTACCTAGAGAAAAAGATTCTCGGCAGAATGGGCCAGAAATGTTACGGAAATTGAATGTTGTTTCAGCGTAATCCAACCGAATTTTTGCGCCGTTATGTTACTCTTGATGAAACATGGATTTATCACTACACGCCAGAAACGAAACAGTAGTTAAAAATATGGACTGCTCATGAAAAACCTGCTCCGAAAAAAGCAAAAATTGTTCCATCAGCCGGTAATGTCATGGCCAGAGTTTTTTAGGACTCACGAGGTATAATACTAATCGATCACATACAGAAGGGAAAAACAATTACAGGACAGTATTATGCTTCATTATTGGATAGATTTAAAGCCATACTGAAGGAAAAGCAGCCCCATCTGGTGAAGAAAAAAGTGCTTTTGCAGCACAACAACGCACCAGCTCACACGAGTGCTATAGCAACAGTCAAATTAGCAGAATTATGTTACGAATTACTTCCTCACCCACCTTATTCCCAAGATTTAGCACCGTCCGATTATTTTCTATTTCCAAACATAAAAACTTGGGCTGGTGGTAAATATTTTTATTGAATGAAGAGATTATGACTGCCACAAATGATTATTTTGAGGATTTCGATAAAAGTTACTTTTTGGAAGGGTTAAAAAAGATCGAATACCGCTGGAATAAATGTATCGAGTTGGGAGGGGACTATATTGAAAAATAACAAAAAATTGTTTAAATAAATTGTTTTACATTTAAAAGTATCATACTTATCAAACCACCCTCGTATATATATATATATATATATATATATATATATATATATATATATATATATTCGTTTAATATAAAGTTTTTCTTCAAAGTTACATTATACGATGCTTAATAGAGAGGAATATTACTATATAACATTAATTCAACTGTTTGAAAATATGTGAATCCATTAATTGAAATTCCAATTTGATCTTTATGTTCATCAAACATGTCACATTTATTAAAAAACAAATTTATTGTTTTGCATACTGCTAAATCAAAAGAAATATTTTTGATCTCCAATTTTATTTATTCAAAATGACTCACTGTGTCGGTCTGGCGCAAATGAACGCTTGTGTTTTACGGGATTCCTCGCTGACTCCGAGTACAAATACGATCCTGGATGCTAATTATTTATACAACAGGAAAGGGGAGTATAAATAACGAGGATCCGTACTTTATATATATGATTTTTATTTTTCCTATATATTCATACGACTAGTAAAGTCTGTTCTCGGTGGTCGTTACTATGACTCTAATTGAGATGGTGGGCGCTCTCGGTAATCTCTCCGCCGATTCCCCCACATTTCGGTGGTGAGGGCGCTGGTTGTAGTTACGTCTCCACAACTATATATGATTGCACTGTATGTCTTCGAAGCTTACATTTAACACATTGCATGCTCAAATTCATTAAATCCTTTTCGTGCAGTCGGACTCCATCTCATGATGAAAATCTTACTATGTATGTAAACTTTGGGTATGTTCATGCAGGTTTAAAGCATCTTACTATAAAATTGACTGATGCTGAAATATATATATATATATATAATGAAATGTTTCTAAGCATTTTCTATAGTCATACACGGAGTTTTATATTAAAAACTGTTTTTTCGCCTAATATTCAGGCAGGAAACGATTCTTTGGAAAAATATCGATAAATAAGTGATAAATACGATGGTTTTCAAAATCGCGACGCTTCCGCGCCACTTGATAATACATACACTTTAAAATTTTACTTCTCAACAAACTTTTACGGACACATTATAAAATTCGACGTTTTACAAAATATAATGAGTTTAAAATGACATTTTTTGAATATTCTATGGTACGCGTGTGAAACTTTGAAAAATTTTGTAAAAACAATATTTAAAATGTATCTGTTAATATAGAATTAATATATATTCAGTTTCTTTTCTATGTATACTAGTAAGTGTAGCTGTACGCATTATATATGCAAAAGTAAGTTTTGTTGCACTAATTGTAATTGTCTAAATAAATTGAATCATTTTATATTTAAAATTTGTTATATTTATTTCATGAATCATACAATTTTTTTTTCATTTTTAACTATTTAATTTCATAAATTATTCAATGATGTCAATATATTTAAGAATTATTACCAGTCGGCAGGTTATATTATAGTAATATGTCTGTAATAGAAGATTTATAATATTAGACTTTCAGTAATATCAGATAATATAACTGAAAAGTTTCTGTTAAGTTAGGAGTGCCCGAGTAGAAATTGATGGATCGTGCTTTACAAGTCTGGATCAGATACTTGTAAAGTACCTGTACAGACATGCAACCAGGCGCTATATAAGGTCTTTCCAAGTTTCCTGAAAAACGTACAATTACGTAAACAGCTGATGCCAGCTGATGGTTAGGTAGAAGAATATAGTTCATCTTAGTAAAAGAAACTAATTAGAAGCCTTAGCCAGCTTGAATTATTGTACAATAGCAACAAAAATTTTAATTAAATAAAGATGGCGGGGACTCAATCTTCATGAATAGACCTTCAGATGAGTTCCCTTATAAAACAAATTACTTAATCCTGAAAAAGCAACCGCAGCATAATAAAAAGTGTTTTTAAAGGATGCCTTAAGTACAATTCCCGAATTTAAGTTATGAATCTGGGTAGAAACCAGGGAGAAGATGATAATGGAAAAAGTTAACAAAAGGAAAACCTAATTCAAAACTCTGCATTGAACGATCCTAGAGCATCTTCATGTAGAGAAAATGAACAGCTCTTTATCAAAAGAATTTAAATTAATTTTTTATCAGAAGAGCCTGAAGTATTTTCTATAACAGACGTACACAGAATAAATCCTCTATCAAAGGAACATGATTGAAATTATTCAGCAGCCGAAATGAAATTCATTCCTAGATCCTATACAAGACCGATTTAAAAAGCTATTGAAAACTTACCTTATTTTTATTATCTTCGAGAATTCTCCAATAAAAGTAATTATTTGCACTGATACCTTTAAATACGTATCCGAACAGAATAGAAATAATATATTCTACAAATTGCATAACCTTATGAAGACATAGGGTTGTGTTGAAAATATATATTAGAATAAAGCAAAAGTAGTATTGGGATAACTTAAAAGATGTATACTATGGCAAATACAACAAAATTTAGAATAGAAGTAGATGTAATTATTAAGATTATAAAAAAGCAACCTATGCATATTACTGACACACTTGGAGAATGAAAATGAGAATACCACGTTTCTTATGTTTCTTTGTTTTTATTTTGATTTCATATAAAAGCATCACTAAATGTAACATATAGCCAAAAAAATACTATGAACATTCTATCACCAAGGTAGACATAGAACATATAATATTTTTAATAACATTTGTAAATTAATATACATATATATATATATATATATATATATATATATATATATATATATATATATACAACTTAGTTGTTGGAAAGTGTATAAGTCAAAAAGGACTTCAACAACTTCCAAGAGCAATATCAGTAAGCTAAAACGACTTTTCCAAGTCTAAAGTTCGATACGCTCAGAAGCATGTAAAATAAGTGTAATGATTGTAACAGCAATCTAAATACACTCTGAAAAATCGAGCGTAAGCTCAAAAGCATGTCTTACTTATAGTTATCAGTAGCGAAACTTGATTGCGGGTATAAAACTAAGACATAAAAGTCCAGTCGTTATCCGTAGAATTAAAATTGATATTGATACTTCGTGGCCTGTTTCAGTAAAGCAAAACTGAATGCTAATTTCTAAGTATATAAGACTTGAAACTTACTTTTATAATGTAAGTGGCGCAAACATATATAGTATATGTAATGTGCCCAACTTTGCTTCCGCCGATTTTTTTTCAAAATTTGTCATCACAATCATAAACAACTCAATTCAATCGGAGCGGTCTCGCTGAAGTTGTACCGGCCAAAGTTCGATACAAACGTGGAAGCCAAGTCAACGCAAACGATTGTTCGCAAAAGAGTCCGGATAGGTGGTGTTACTCAGAAGCACACCTTATTTTGCTTCAATATGCATATTTTATGCAATGATATAACAATATATTCAATGTTTAACTATACTATTCTCTATCTCGCCACACTATTTTAATAATGCCTGCTGTGGCAAAAATACTATTTGAAGTACACGAATAATAAAGTTTTCATGACCACGTTAAACAGACATTCTGGTCTATGCGGGGGTGTTATAATGTGAGTTATTATCCTTCCAGCTAAGTTCCCTTCTATTCAGCCTACTTATACAGAATAAATCATACCTCTGTAAGATGTTCAACCACGCGATCAACTGTTCTCTCAACAACTCCAGGATTTCTACTATTTTACTTATATTTAGTTATTAATTCTGTTAATTCTTTTTTTTAAAAAAATGTATTCTGAATTTAGTTATTTCAACTTTGATCTACTTCTCAATTTTCTTCCGATTTTCTTTTAATAAAGGAAAGCGAAAAAAAATGAAGGGACTTGAGTACACGTTTTACCGCTCAACAAGGTATTTAAATTTTATATACAGTGTAATAGTTTGTAACGGGGTGGTAGATGTTTTCACCTACCTTTGTCGTGTCCGATCACACGCCTCGTTTAAGATTTCTAGCTCCTGTAGCGCGGACGTCCCCAAAGAATGCGGGTACAGGATTTTATATTTTATTAAAATATTTTATAATATTAATGCATCGATTACCAATAAATTAAAACACGATATTGATTTATAAATATATAAATATTATTTTTTATTAGCAATTATACTATACTAAATTAAGTCTTCGATTAAAACAATTTATTACATGCTAATTATAATTTTACTCGGATGAATGACTATTTTTATAATATACAATGATTTTACCGCACTTATTATTTCAAAACTTATTTCTCTGTAATCATAATCATTCCACTTTAACTTATAATACTCATTTCTCTGTAATAATTTCACTCTCTCTCTCTCTCTCTCTCTCTCTCTCTCTCTTTCTCTCTCTCTCTCTCTCTCTCTCTCTCTCTCTCTCTCTCTCTCTAAATAATCTTGAAATAATCTTGTAAATAAAGTAAATAAATCTTGAAAAACTACGAGATACTTATTTTGCGAACTAGAACTTGGAAAATGCATCAGATCTGCAGCAACTATGAACCACGCTCTCTCAAGGTGTCTACTCGTCATCAATCCTTGCGGGCTCGTTTGTGAAACTTAGTTGGTATAAATCGCATTTTTGGCAATAGGTTTTGATATCAAAATGCATTCCGGGCCAAAAGAATTCCCGTGCAACTCGCTCGTATGTTTTCTTTCTACCGAGATGGCTAGAGGATGGTTCACTATAACAATTCCACATGACTTGGTCTCAATAGTTCAGTCGAACTACTAGCATCTAAGCTTCGTTTCTAGTGTATACTGGATCTCGTAAATTATCTCTCGTATATTTATAAAGCATACCATCGGCAATCATCCAATCCTCATATTTCTTCGGGCGATCACACACCTCACTCATTCTATGAATGTACCATTGGTCTTTCATTTCCGCAAAAGCAGCAATTGCCCTCTCCTCAAACAATAAGTTGCGAGAAAGCGTATCTGGCACAACATGTAGGCTGCCTTTTTTATAACGTATTTTACAGTTTTATTGCTGCAATTCGAGCATCCCACGTGCTAAACGGTCAGAGGGTTCTTTAACTGCTTGCAGGGAATTTCAACGCGGCATGATCCGCCTCAATAATAAAGTGGTACCCTTCTATATATGGACGGAATTTGCGTACCGCGAATATTATTGCTAACAATTCCCGATCGGTCACTGTATAGTTTCTCTCTGGTGGGTAAATGACTTTCTCAAAGGATATTCTCCATCCTCCTGTTCCTGAGTAAGTACCACTCCAATGGCTAAATCAGACGCATCAGTTTAAACTTTAAACATTTTAGAAAAATGAGGCCTTGCCCAAATAGAAGCTTCGGTAAGTGTTTTCTTTAATCCTTAGAAAGATTCTTCTTGTTCTTTTCCTCACTACTAGGGAGAATCTTTTCTTAATAATTTCACTAAGGGAATTTTAATTTCTGCTCCTTTTTCCACAAATCTCGAGTACCATCCAAAACATCTCAAAAGTCTTTGTAATTCTTTTACGTTTGAGGAGCTAGGCATTCTTAGCACTGGCTTAACCTTCTCCTCGTGTGGCCTTAGGCCGTGGCTATGGAGTACATATTCTAAATATGTCACGCCCTTACATCCAAACTCTCACTTTTCTATATTTGTTTTCAGTCCGGCTTCTCTTATTCGAATTTAAAACATTCTCCAGCCACTTCAGATGATCTTCGACGGTTTCGGTAACTATGATTATATCATCAAGATAACCGAAAACATAAGGTTCAAATTCTGGTCCTAAAAGCATATCCACCAATCGACTAAATGTTTTTGGAGAATTAACTAATACAAAGAACATTCTTTTAAATTAGTAGAGGCCAGAACCGGTAACAGCAAATGCTGTATATTTGCGGCTTTCTTTCTCAACCATTACTTGCATAAATGTCATTTTTAAATCAATTTTAGTAATTACTTTAGCCAGACGGAATTTATCAAGAAATTAATCTATACTTCTCATGGGATATGCATCCACCTGTGTGTATTTATTCAAACCACGATAGTCCACACAAAAACGATAATCACCATTTTTTGCTATTACAGGGCGGCTACACCATTTACTAGTCGATGGCTGAATAATGTCCTCTGCTAAGATTCTCTTGAATTCTTGAATTTTTGAGCAAATTCTTCGACTTTCGGTGATAATCGCCTTGGTGGCTGTTGAATCGGCCTAGCACCAAGCAAAAGGACTATCTTATGTTTTATTAAGGTGGTTGCCCCTCTCTTGTCATGAGAATCTCCGAGAAGTTTTCGTACTAAATCGTGTAATCGTTGTTTTCTAGTGGAATCAAGCTCGCAAATTCCCACGCATTTAGCAAAAACATTCACTGTATTATTATTGCCCACACTGAAATCATGCCATTTGCCATTTTTTATCACTGTTTCTCCTACTCTCCATTTAGTTATTCTGTCTTTTATCTCTATATCCCACTTCCTCATAAAATCTATCCCCAAAATAAATTGGTGTCCAATATTGTTAGCAACCTTGAACGTCAGCTCATCTACTCTGCCATCTATATCGACCTTAATATTCAATTTGCCTAAGCATTTTTGAGCTTGCCCAAAAGCTCCTTTAATATATGTGTTGTCTGGTTCAATATAATTTAATTGAACTTTTCTCGACTGCTTATATACAAATTAATAAATATTTTTTCATTGGTTTTACAGTCCAATCAAATTAATCGAAAACAATACGTAATAACGTCAATACACATCTACATTAGCATTAATACATCAATACACAAAACTAATAAAAACAAAAATAAAAATAAAAAATTAAAAATTAAATTAAAAATTATTATGATGTATTAATGTTAATGTAGATATGTATTGATGTTGTTATGTATTGTTTTCGATTAATTTGATTGGACTGTAAGACCAATGAAAAAATATTTCTTAATTTGCCTGGTTCAAGTTTATCTTCAAATAGTTTAGCCACTGTTGTGTTAATCAGGGAAATTGTTGCACCGGGATCAAATAGACTACGATATATGCTGTTAGCTAATTTTATAACGATAATGTTTCTATTATCTCCACTTATAAATGTGACCTGATTTATTATTAACTCTTTTTCATTATCTCTAATATCCTCTCTTCTCTCGTGTTCTCTCTTCTTATCATTTCCTCTTTCTCTACTCTCTAACTCTATTATTCCATCCTCTCTATTCTTACTCTGATTTTTTTCTCTTATTAAATTATTATTTTCGCTTCTCTCACGCTAATTATAAAACTTATTGAATCCGTCATTTAAATTAAAATTTTCTCTTTTTCTTCCTCTTAATCTCTCTGTAGGGTGCGTAGTAACCGTATATTCAGTCTGACAACGTTTGCTACTACAGTGTCTTTTTTCCCCCTTAATTTTCAGAGCATTGCAGTTCAAACATGAACTATGTTGATTAGGCCGCGCACCTTTTTTCCTGCAATTTCACGTGTTAGATGAGTTGTGTTTTCCTTGCCTCACAAGCACAAGCTACTCACACTTGACTCGCACCTGTATTTGTATTTTCTCTTACTCTATTACTCTGATTCTCATACTCTTTCTCTTCACTCTTCTCCTGTTACTCTTACTCTCTATCTTTCTCTTTGACATACTTTCTCTGAATTCATGGTAAAGCCTGTATTTCTTTTTAGTTTGCCTCTACACTTAAGTTATCGTCGTCACTATTACTTTCTATGTCCACTGTCCTAGTGGGGAAAACGTTTAGACCTGAGGGACGAGCGGGCTGTCCCCCCTAGTATTTCGTTTCCCGAAGGCTCTTGAACTAGATTCCACTTCGGACAATTCCTATATACTACATCTTGTTGTCCACAACGATAAAAATAATATTTTTTTCTTTTTATCTGTGGACAAGCTGTAGCCATATATCCGAATTTATGACATGTAAAACCTACTGTTTGTGGGCACGTCACCAGTTTATGTCCCGGATTTTTACATTTATAACAAATTATTTGCATTGCTGAAACGAAATCTGCCAAGGCTGCATTTACCTATTTTGTGATTGATGATATTGCTGGGTTGGGCCACGAGAGCCCTTCCAGCCTCCTTGTGTAGAGAAACGCGGATTTTTCTGTTGGCACTGCGACTGTTCGTGTTGACTGTTTTTTGTGCGCAGAAACGGTCCGCGATTCGGACGATTCTTATTGATCATAGCCACTTCTTCATTATTTATAAAATCTTTTGCTCTCTTCTCTTTTTTGTTGGCGTCTAAAGCTCGTTTTCTGTCTCTTTGCTTCGTATCTTCTTTGACTTCCAATATTCTCTCCCGTCTTCTAATGTTTAGATTTAATTGACGTTCATTACTAATTGGCCAAATGAATTTATTCGTCGGCCATTTATCTGTTGTCTGTACCCAGGTAGCAAAGTCTTATAAATAATGGATAATTGTGACTGAAAGTCAGGTTATCTTGTTAACCTACTCATAGTATACCTGAATGAATCTATAAAATCTTAAATCGACTCATTTTTACACTATACTTTACAGCGTAACTCCTCTAGAATATCATCGTCGTCAAGATAGCCAATGAAACGTTCTTTAAAGGCTTTTTGGAATTTTGCCAATTTAAAATCTTGTCAATTTAAAATTTAAAATCTGCTTTATTATTCTTGAACCAATCATAAGCTTTCCGTTTGAACACTCTGTTCAGAGCCTTTAACCAGAATTCATCGGGAGATATATACAATTCATAGGTCTACATAATTAAGACGGTCCTCTATATTACCGCGTATATCTCTTTCTAAATCATTACTCATTCTTCTTCTTTCTTGATCTTCTATCTTGATATCATTTATTCTATGATAATGATGAGGTTCTTCTCTTTGTACTAGTTCGTCCTCCCTATTATCTCAGATATCGTCCAATTCATTAAAATTTTGTTTATTATTAATACTAATTTTCCCATTAACTTCAGAATAATTATAATTGCTTGAATTTCCTCTGTTTGTATTTTGTTTATACAATACTCCTCTACATTTCTCTAATTCTCTCTCTAAAAATCTTTCTCTCTCTCTCCACGTTTCTTTTGCATTTAACACCGACTCTGGTGTATCGCTACTAAAGGTTTAGTTTCGAGGATTATCAAAGCGTTTTATGTTACAGCTCTTAGGAACAGTACGCTGTGCTGTCCTGTACACGTTTGAATCAGATGTCTGATCTGATTTTACATTGTTTGATATCCTCAGTTCTTCACTTTGCTTAAAAGTTTCTTTTACTGTGTATTTATCCGGCGTTACAAAATTAGTATATAAGTTATCCATTTCATTCTCCATATTTGCATCTGAAGGTTCGATGAGATCATAATCAACTTGTACTTTACATTCTGTTTGGGATAACGGCATATTTATCGGTACCATATCTACCGGGTGTGAATCTAACAGACCCTTTTTTGAGCTCCTTGGCGTATCTACCACTAGAGTTTGAGGTGGAAATTGATTCAATACGTCCAAAGATGCTTGATGTACTTGTGCCTTAACCATTTTCTGGTGTCTACATTGAGCGTCTTCAAAAGTTACCCTTTGCTCTTTATTCTCTTGTATCAATCTGTTAGGATTTCTCGTATACACATCTACTTCATCTTCTTCAAAATTCGACTCTTCGTTCATATTGATTTCATCAATTTCTTTATCCCATTCTACCGATGCTTCGGGTATGAGTTCAGCTACTTTAAAACGAATTAAAAGTTCTGACAATTCGGTCTAGTTACCACGGTCGTTTAATTTATTATTCCTTAACACTTGTACGATTTGTTGTTGAGAGAGAGTATGTACGTCCTCCTTAATGTCTAGGCGCCATTTTACTTTAGAATTATATTTATAATTAGGACAAATTAAATAAATAAACAAAATAAATAAGTGAGTTGGGAGTATAAAAACACTTAGTAAATATAAGAATAACTAATCAAATACGACTCCGTAACTACTATTCTAATTAAAATAATAAAATCACATTAGCATTAATAAAATCTAAAATAAATCTCGTGTTTTATTTTTATACTTTCAATTTGTTATATCTCACTCTTTCGCTTTCTCTTTTTTTCTGTAGTTTTTGTTTCTCACTCTCTGTACTCTTTGTTTCTCTCTCTGTACTCTTTACTCTTGTGATTATAAAAAATAAAAAAAATCTTTTCCTAAAATTATTGTAAAAAGGTGTCTAGATTTCTATTTATAATTTCAGTTACATTAGTTCTTTTAATTTCCGGGAAAAATATCTAAAATCAATTATAATTAATATTGTTGGTAATCAATATAACTAAATATTATTAATCAAAATTTTAATAAAAGAAAACAAAAGAAATCGGCTTACTCTTTGGATGATTTATTTATTTATACCATAACGAATGACAACAAATTAAAATTTGTCATTTTATTTAAATTCTGAAAATGTCAAACTAAATAAAATATACAAAAGGAAAAAAAAATTTTAAAGTTTGATAAAACAACTTATTTCACTATACTAGATATTATATTTTCATATTAGTATCCTCGGGTTTACCGTAGCGGAATTTTGCGTCGCTTTCTGCATGACGGGGCGATATAGGCTGGTGACGGGGCTGGTTGTTTGTGGAATTCTGAAGGGATTAAAACCCTTCTTGTATTCCAACCTGTAGATGTCAGTTTGGCTGTTGGTCGAATTATCTGGGCGCGGTAGGGAGATCTGGGACGTTTTACCGACACGGGCTCCTTCTTCATAGGGACCGTTATTCTCCTTCAATTTTGTCGAAATTATCACCTTGTTTGTACCTTTCCGTCTTTACTGCCCGGGGACTCTTGGCGCATCTTGCGTTCGCCGGATCGGTGTGTCCCCACGTAGCGCATAAATGCACAGCGGTCTCCGCGGTAGAGGCGGACGTCGCCATCTTCCGAGCTACTTACGTATAGGATAGGTGTTGGCCTTCCGACTTTTGCTGGTCGCTTCGGCATAATCTGTCTACGGCATTTAGGGCCTGGTCGGTACGGTAGGGGGCTAATAGACCGTATTTTCTGACGTGTAGAATACGGTATTGCGTCTCGTGGGTTACGGTGGACTATAATGCGTCTACGGGACGCTTCCAACGACCCGGTCTTGTACGATGCGTCGCTGTCGGACTTGTAACCCACGGCAATGGTGTCGCTCAAGTCCTCATATCTTCTCGTGAAAGGATTGAAAATCCAATCCGTTTCTTTCTGCCTAACTTTTTCTACGTCTGCTATCCCTATTGATGTTGATGCTGTAGTTTTACGTCCTTCCGGGCGCTCGCACTTCTGTGTGTTGTCCGTAGCTTCACGTCTACGTGGTCGTCTTAACTCCTTTACTTCGGTTGTTGTAATGTTTCATGTCTTTGCGAACTAACCTCTCAAACTACTTCTTCTGTCTCACCTTCTGATGGTGTGGTAGTTTTACGTCTTTCCGGCCGCTCGCAGGTGATGTTATTCTCTGCGTTGTTATTCTCTGGATCTCTGTACCTGTGGAGAAACGCGGTGGTGCGATAGGGGATAGTATTTTTTTATGTCCGAAACGTGTACTCTGGTTTTCTTCCTGTCGTCAATATCTTCTAGCTCGAAAATGACAGGGGATATTTTTATTTACTGACTATTCGGCATGGAGCAATCAACTTCGGTGCTAGTTTTGCTACAAATCTATCCGGTTCTGATGATAAGGCATGGTTTCTTCTACAAACCGTCTCGTTTTCCTCGAACGATGCTTCTCTTCTATTCTTATTATAATAATGTGCCTGTTTCTCGCTGGCTGCTCAAAGGTTTTTCCTGACTAATTCATGAATGATGGGTAAGCTCTTTATTCGATTTAGCCTGTGCCGATGTTACACTTGGGCATCTCCCTTGGGTTTCTACCGAAATTTAGGAAGTCTCGCGAGGCTTGCGTACTAGGATGCACGGACGTCTTCATGGCGAAGGCCAGTTCAGGTAGATGGATGTCCCAATCTTTATGACCTTTTTTTACGAAGATTGAGATCATACCTTTGAATGTGCGGTTTACCGGCTCTACTGGGTTCGCCTGCACATGGTATGACGCTATCAGCTGTTATATTACTCCGAGTTCGTCGAGCCGCTGTTTGACTAACTTATTGGTGAACTCGGTGTCATTGTCAGATATTAAAAACATGGGGCAACCCTATTTTAATACAACTAGCACTTCCAGCGCTTTCACTATCGTTTGCCCCCTTGCCTTACGTAGTGGTGGAAGCTCTACGTATTTGGTGAATAGATCTTCGAAGATCAAGAGATATCAATGTTCAACTTTACTTGCCGTGGCCCTTCCACATTTCTGTGTGTCAGCCAACCGGTTGGTGATCTCTGGGAGACTTTGTATAGCTGACATTCTGGGCAGTTCTTTATATATCTGTATATATCTCGTCTCATACCTGGCCAGTAATAATTTCGAGAAAGCTTGTGTAGTATTTTTTCAACACGAAAATTATCGCTCTCGGTCTTTAGAAGAGATGACGATATTCCAGTCGTCTTCTTCGGGGCCTAGTATATCTGAGTAGACATTCCGGCGATGTTTCAGTAGGATATTGGCTTTAATGCGCCAGTCTGGAGGTTTTTCTGGGCAATTTCGTATTTCTCTGACTTTTATTTCATACTAACTATCTCGCTCTATAGTGGTGATGGTAGCTGCTGGTGATGATTCCATGGTAGGGCCACGTGAGAGCGCGTCTAGCACCTTATGCAGTGCGCCTTTTCCTGCACGTGGGTTTTTTTAGCGTATGATGCCATTTTAGGTTACTGTTATACATATTTTTCCTTATTAATTTGAAGCCCAACCTGCTTAGCGGGCCAATACCGCTTCTAATTGATAAGTGTGTTCTTCCAATGTATTCGTGGCGATGATAATATCGTCCATGTAGACAAATACGCATGGCTGCTACTGCGGTCTGAACACGATATCCATGGAATTCTGATGTATTGGAACAGCCCTTTCTGCGGGACTGTAAAGGCAGTTATTTCCTTGCTCGCGTCGTCTAAAGGAATCTGGTATTGCGCCTGGTTCAAGTCTATCTTAGAAAGATAACGAGCGTCACGCAGATTATCCAATAGGAGGTCCATGTGAGGAAGAGGATACGCATCCTTCTTCGTCACCTGGTTAACTGCCCTGTAGTTAATACAGAACCTGATCTTGCCGTCCTTCTTCGGCACGATCACCGGACAACTGCTCCATGAACTCTCTGAAGGTTCGATGATTCCTTCGGCGAGAAGTTTATCGACTATTGCGAGGGCATGCTTTAGTAGTTTATCCGGTATGCGGCGGAGGTGCTGTTTAATAGGTCGATAGCTTTGCACGTCTATGTAACGAGGGGGCATCTGTGAAAGCTTTAGGACCCATGTTTGTTTGGGTATCAGCTGATCCAGTAGCTGGTTCAGTTGTTGTATTTGACTCTGCTCCAACTTGGCAACCCCATTTACGGCTGCTACAGCCGTGATTGCTTGTACGTCGTTGTTCGCGCGCATCACAAAATGCTTTACTATATTTTTAGGCCTATGCCAGGTCGCCTTGGCGAAATTAATCGTCATTTGCAACTGTATCAGTATATCCATCCTTAGGATGATGTCATATGTTAATGAGTTAGACACTCTGAAGCGCGTCGTAATCTGTTGCCCATCTATTTTCAGGAGGAGATCTATTTTTCCGTTGTTGGAGCAGATCTGGCCATCTGACAGCTGCATAAATGATGTGATCAGTATAATGGCTGTCTTAACAACCTTTACAGGACGCGGTCCAATATATGAATCGCGTGCCCCCGGATCGACCAATGCTTGAAATATTTTTCCTAATAATTCGATATTTAGAAAAAATCGATTATCGTCTTCCCGAATCGGGGACGTGCGTTTAGAATCGGTAACGTCCGTGGCTGTTATTGATGCGCATCCTGCATTATTCACGTCTATAGTTGTTTGCGGAGTCTTGTCGTAAAGGGTAGTAGGACTGACTCCGACAGCCTCTTCCTTTAAGCATTTTCCGAAGTCCTCCTGTTCGGGCCGCAACGTGTGCAGTTTACTGTTGTAACGCCATCTTCGCCGCAGTTATAGCAGAAAATGCGTTTCCGCTCGGGGCATCTATCTGCCCAATGACCTCGTCTACTGCATATCCAATACGGCCGATCATCTTCGCTGTGATTTCTTCATTTCGTGCGGAGTCGCGGTGACTCACGACGTGTTCTTTCAAACTCTGGATATTTATCATTGCGTTCTCTCGTAGGTGATCAGAGATAACGATTTTGGTCACTATTTCCTTGAGCTGGACGATAGTCGCAAGAGGTGCTGGTTATACGGGTCATGTTACGTCGGGACGGGCCTCTAGGTCTGTATCGCGATTCATCGATTGATTTTGATCGAGGCCAAGGGGGTGTTACCGAACGATATCTGGGAAAGGGACTTCCGTATTATTTTTCCATTGACTCTCTTCTAGGTTCGTCCCGTGGTTTTCCGGGCGTTGGGCTGAGGCTATCTTCCCGGTTACGTCTACCTGGCGAAGAGCCTTTGCTGTGTTCTTTCTTAGTCGTTAATATCGTTGCCGGTGGTTCGGCCAACGTTACGTGTTTTGGCTGTTCTTCGTCTAGTGCTGCCAGTCTAGATCGTCTGGTCGCTCTTCCAGATTGTGGGCAGGTCGCGCTGCTCATTAGGCAGGTCCTTGCTGCTCGTGGCTCATTGTAACGACGAATTAGCTCTTTCTTAAGATCTATCTGCTGGCCTAGTACCTGCAGCTTGTCTAGTGCCTTAAAGTCCGCTCTATTTATCTTGTCGATAAAGGTAGGGTTTAGATTTAGATACACTCTATCTAATTGTGTTTCTGATGGTAATGGTGGCCACACTTTATCTAATATTGCTCTCATACCTATTAAGTATGATCCTATTGACTCGTTGGAACCTTGCGTCCTATCTCTCAGTTCCTCTTCCAACCATAATGTATAGTCAATAGATCGGAATTGTTATCGCAGTGGTGTCTTTAGGTGTTCCAGTGTTTGCTATTGTTTATAGATTGGCCTTGCCCATACACGAGTAGATCCGCATAATATACCTGGTATTAGTTTTAATATATCTACTGCTGGGATATCTAGACTTTCGCAAGTCTCTTCTAATCTTTCGATGAACTTTTCTACGTCTTCTTGCGGCGTTACTGAATACTTTACATTTCATTGTCTTGGCAGCGGGCCTGCTCGTGTTTCCTTAAGGTACGTGCTATCATATGACCTGTTTTGACCTTAGGCTTATGTATTCGGGATTCCGTTGAACGTATGCGGCAGTGGTGGTGCTGGCTCTTCTGCGTGCCTGTTGTTATCTTAGGCTGCGGCGGTAGGTAGTTCTGGTTATTGCTGTCGTATGTTCGGAATATACTGCTGTATCCATAGGTTACAGAGGTCACTCCATGGTTCTGATAGATTGTTCCAAGGGTTTACCATGGTTGCTGGTATTTTTTCTGCACCCGGCAGATTTGTACTGTAGGCCGGTGGTGATAGCCATTGGCCCATATTGTACCCTCCACACGGGGTATTCATGGGGAAACACCATGGTGGTGTCGTCGTGACTGATTTTGGTTGGGGCTCTGTTGAGCGGCAGCATTCTGCGCTTTCACGTTAACAGCTGTTGCTTTATTAGCTTTCATTTCATCTACCGTGTTTAGCTCCGTGAAGTTTAATACTTCTGATATCTCAGAAATGTCTGGATGAATCTCGTCGTTCATCTCATTCCACTCAGCAGTGCTGTTTCCAAATAGTCGTCGTTGCTCAAATCGGACTAGTCTGTCTCGAAGAGCTTCGATATTATCTTGCATTTTGATGTTATGTTGTCTTACTTCTTGAGTAAGTTGTTCTGGTGTCATCACTGTGAAAAGGCTATTTAACCTTTCTTCTTCGTCTGCCAGTGCCTGACTTGTTGATGACTTTGCTTCCATTTACTCAAGTATATATGACACTAATAAAAATTTTTTTTATATATATTACTTAGGTATTTTTTATATAATTATATATATCTAATTTATATATAATTTACTATATAATTATACATTAGAATCTTGTTTTTATAACCTATTGTTATATTCGCTAATATGCACGTCTATTTTAAAATTTCTAGGTTCGATAAAAAATATCTACCTATACTTAGACTTATTTTCGCTTATAATTATCAGTTTTTTTATAATAGTTAGCTTATTAAATTAAAGATAAAATTGTTTTAAATTGTTAGCTTATTCTATTAAAATGCTGTATTGTTAATCTTTACTCCTTTTTTTTCAAACTTACTTTATTTTATTTACTTCTGTATTTCTGTTTTCGAACCAAATCCTAAAATTATCGTTGTGTCAGGTAAGTATTTGCTTTTTCTTTCTCTCTCTTTTTTCTTCTTCTATTTATTATTATTATTATATATTACTTGATAGTATTTCTCAATTAATGATGCTATTATATTTATTATGCAGGTACTATTGTAGTAAGGAATTGTAAAATTTATTAATATTTGTTGCCGATGAAAGAAAATAATTATATTCAGTGGCCTGTAGCGATATAAAGAGAAAAAAAATTAGAAAAATTTTCAAAAAAACGTTGAAGTTGAAATAATTTAATTCAGCATCCTTTCTGTGTTTCTATAAAATCAGAGAAAATTTCAAAAAAAAATTTTTTTTGTTTTCATGCAAAAAGAAAAAAACGATTTATTATTTATTGATTTATTTATTTTATTATTTATTTTTTTGTAAATAGCTTACTGACGATACTCGCTCAGGACGACTGTGAGGACGGTTGTGGATTAGGCGTAGCTGCAGGAAAATCCGCCGATGTGAACGTAGCTGGTGCGTCGGGATAGTCAGGATGCGGATGGCGACAGGATCGAGAGTATATATATGTATATATATCTACATGTATATATACATATATCCTAGCGTTCTTCTCTTGCTCTGTACTCTGTCTCTCTTACTCGCTTGCTCTGTATTTATATATTTATTAACGTGGAGTGCTATTATACTTCCTCCTATTTCCCTCACTCTCTCATGACTTCTATATAAGCACGCGTCAGTATAGATATATTTCTAATTTACTTCTCTCTCTCTCACTCCTTCACTCCACTACTCGCTATATAGGTACGCGGAGGCATATATGCGTATAGTACTACTATACCTCTCTCCTTCTTTTACTTTCTTACTCTAGGCTTAGCCACGCACAAGTATCTGTGCGCGTGTATTGCTATTGTCGTTTCTCTTTCTCTCGTTCTGTTACTCCGCTAGTATAAGATACATCCCCACATACTCCTTCTCTCGCACTCTCGCTGGTAATCTACGAGCACGTATTTATGCACGTGTATTGGCACTATACTTCTCTCTCTTTCACTCCAGCGGTAGAGATATGTACGCACTCTTCTCTGTCTCGTTCACGAAACTGACGCGCGTAAGTATATATCCAGGCGTGTGCTACTATCCCTTTCTCTCTTTCTCTCTCTCTCTCCTACGCTCGGTATAGTCACGCGCAAGTATAAGTACGCACGTATTCGAACTATACCTTTATCTCTCTTTCCTTCCCACGGTATACGCTGAAGGCGCGCAAAAGTATGTGTTTCGTGCTCTCTCACTCTTTCTCTCTCACTCACTTGCACGCACTTATTGTCTCTACTCTTTCTCACTGTACACACTGAAGGTGCGTAGAAGTATATGCCGTGTGCTCTCTCACTGTTTCTCTCTCCCTCACTTGCACACGCTTATTCTCTCTACTCTTTCTCACTTCTCGAAGAGAAGTTTTCTAGCTGTGTATAGCACACACACTATTTTGCTCCCTTGAATCATGTTTATATTTTTCTTGTATTACTTCTCCTTCTCTCTCTCGCACCCATTGATGCTAATGTGTTAGTCGCCGATCGCGACTTTGTTTACATGACCGACCTTGCTAACTTTGAATTTCGAACTACGGTTTTGCCGTATTACATAAACTTCTGTTTTCTTAGATTTTAAATTTAACTACGACATCATTTAAAACTTTAAAATTTTTAAAGAAAATTAATTTTAATTTTTATTTATTTATTTATTTATATATATATATATATTGTTTTTTTCTAAACTGCTCATTTTATTCTATTAAACATGTATTTTCTCTTTACTATTTATTCTTTTTATTCTTCTGTTTACTCTTATCTCTTTACTCTGTATTCTTTTGGCATTTCTCTATACTCTTTACTCTTTACTCTTTTCAATTTCAGTAATTTAATAAAAAAAAATCGTTTACTGAAAGACGTCAAGTAATGCTTCCACACAAAAAAGAATACAAGATTAACCAGGGATGCCATGTAACGGGGCGTTAGATATTTTCACCTACCTTTGTCGTGCCTGATCACATGCTTCATTATGAAGATTTCTAGCCTCTGTAGCGCGGACGTCCCCAAAGAATCCGGGCACAGGATTTTATATTTTATTAAGATATTTCATAATATTAATGCATCAATTACCAATAACTTAAAACACGATATTGATTTATGAATATATTACATTATCTTTTATTAGCAATTATACTACACTAAATTAAGTCTTCGATTAAAATAATTTATTACATGTTAATTAGAATTTTACTCCAACGAATGACTATTTTTATAATATACAATAATTTTACCGCACTTATTATTTCAAAACTTATTTCTCTGTAATCATACTCTCTACTCTCTACTAATCTCCTTCAACTTTCTCTCTCTTAATAATTTTTCTCTACTTATAACACAATGATGAGAAGGTTCGCACACAATGACAATTGATCAATTGGAAAGATCTTCCAAGGAAAATTCTGTTGCTTTTGAAGATACATGGGATGACTATACGTAACAACGTCCAAAGGGCGAGAGACGAGCTTACCTCCCCCGCGCTTTCTTCACGCATCTCTTTCCGCACTCTCCCCTTTTTCCCCATGCATCGTCGCGACTAATATACCAATAAAAACGCGGGGACAACAAGCGCTCATGTCGTAAACTAATCCATCAATGTCTCGCTGACCCTTACATGCCCACTCACTCACACTCTTACACACATATACACATACAACATAAACTGCACACAAGTTGCCTGTGAGAGGCCCTCATATTCTCTAAATCCAATTAAATTTATTAATAAATTAATTGGTGAGAAATTGTTTGACATTTATAACACCGAAAATAGACATAATGCACGACTTGATGTTAACAGAAGCAAAATTATTGTCTTACCATATGTTAGAGGATTATCTGAAAGAATTAAAAGAAATTTTCGGGAATATAACATTCAAATTTTCTTTAAATATAGCAATAATTTAAGTAAGTTGTTTAATAATTGCAAAGATAGGGATGATTTATGTTTAAAATCTGGAGTTGTTTACAAAATTAATTGTATGGATTCTAATAAATACTACATTGGACAAACAGGTAGATATTTAAAAATGAGAATTGAGGAAGATAAATATAGTTTACGTAGCTCACATATTACTTCCGATTTAAAGGAGCATTGCTTAAAGTTTTTACATTCTTTTGATTTTGTGTATGTGGATATTTTAGAACATGGTAGTTTAGTTCCTGATGAGGAGCCGTAGCGAGCTCAAAACGTTGGAGTACGTCTTCAATTAGGTTAGGATGGTGGGGACAATCAGATTGCACTTTACTAACATAAATTTTTTCAGCTAATATTTTATTTTCAGATTAGTCTACGGGGTAATTGTATACAAGGACAGTCTGACTATCATTATAATTTTTAATTGTAATTTTTATTTTTTATTTTTTATTTTTATTATTTGTTGTATTGATGTATTAACATTAATATAAATATATATTGATATTATTACGTATTATTTTCGATTGATTTAATTGGACTGTAAGACCAATGAAAATATTTATTAATTTGAAATATATATTAATTATTTTTTTTGTTGTTTTTGTTTCAGGCTTATTAAGTTATGTATATCATACGTCATAATACTTCTAGATCGGAGGTTTGAGTATAGTAGACGATGGCCTAGGATTGTATATAAGTACTCTCTAACTTTATATTAAGCTGAATGTGTGATTCTAGGTAACCTGCGTTCCACGGCTTTTTAACACGGCTATTTTTGGCGTCAAAAGTAGAATTTTTTTTCCTTAGTGCTAACTGCAAATAAACATTTTTCTAATGATCTATTTTCACTTCCTCAGGTATACATTTTTTAAAGTGGATGATTCTCTTCCACAAGAATTTCCGTATATTCAGATTTTTTCATTAAATTGTACGCAAACTCATCCAGTGCTTGAGTAGCTATGGCTAGTGCGTTTTTCAATGTTTTATGCTCTACATTGCAGTGTTGGTACAGCACATTTCGATATCATTGCTTAACTTGCGGGCTTATTCTTCAACGTATACAAAATTTGAACTTGACCTAGATCAATAAATCAGGATCGGCTATAGAATTGTTCTTTATAGTTATAAATGATTGTCCTAAATTCTTTCACACATTATAACTTTAGGTTGTTTCATTTTTGTTACTTTATATCTACCTACATATTTAAAACCTCTACTGTTTAACGTGAAAACGACGTTTTGGACTTCATATATATAGGCTGGTTGTGTGCCATTTTGAACTGATATAGGAGATAGTGCGCCACAATGATATAATGCAATACTTGCATGTAATAACGTAGGATTTATTAAATTGATTAATTTGCAATAATTGTACATATATTCGTGCCTTTGATTTCGTTGCTTGGAATCGTAAATTCTTCGACCGTCGTGAGCGAAATTTGATTAAAATTAGCTTATAATTCTTTAAGCTGTGCTACTGTTTAATAATTAAAAAATGAAAAGACGTTTGATAAACAGCATACTTCTGAAATCAATATCAAGTAAGTCACGTTGTTCCCGATGTATGCGTCAGGAACAATTTGAGCACAGTATGCGAAGTGCTGTGTAAGCCCCATGGTTTTGTGGCCATTGTTTTGTATTTCTCTCCCAGGGGCGGGTGTGCCAACGTCATTAGAGAGGTTGTGCGGTGCAGAGATTATATTTCTGAAAAACAAAAAAAAAAGACAGCCTCGATTTCTGTACTTGTATACGGATGGAAATGTCGTAGTTTATAATTCCAAAGACGAACTGCGAGTGTGTAGAATTTAAAACCTAGATTTTAAGTGATTTATCGTGTATATACATTATTTCCTGCGAAGGTTTTTCCCTTTCAAAGGTTTCCCTTCGTCACGAGTGGAAACTCGAGCGAATAGGGAAACAATGTAGGGTTATTATTTGTACAGACTAATTCGAGCGCTGCGTTTGTTCGTGGAAAAAAGGGCCTCTTGTTTAGACGCGACAGATGACGCCGGAACGCGGTCGATGCGGGACCGAGTTTCCAAGTGACAGACACGTGCGTAACATATGTTGCGTGCGACAAGAGCACGACGCCTTTCTTCCGAGGATCAGGAATTTCGCTTAAAAAAAAAAAACTAATAGCCATTCGATAGATCGCCGTGAGAGAAATCTTGGGGACAAGGAAACAAGGGCCTAAAGGTGAGAGGAAAGTTTTTGGCGGCGTGACGGCGACGGCGAGGAGAATCGTCTCGCAAACGCAGCGGTCAATGTCTTGTCGATATCGAAGTCGAACACTTTCACATATTGTATAATTGATTTTGTTAAATAAACTCTTTCTTGCAGTTTATCATAAAACATTTTCTTTTTTTTCGTTTTCTAATATTTTGCACCTCTTTTTGCTCTAAAATAAATAAATTATTTTAATTCGTCTACAACAACTATTCGATATAACTTTTTGAGAAGTATACAACACGCGTACTTCGAGCGCGACACTGCTCAAAAGAGCAGCTATACTCGTTCTATTATGTATCTACAATAATTGTGGGTTTATGTCAAAGAGTTGCTTTTTTTATAAAAAATTTTTTGATTGAAATTCTAACATGTGCAGAATAAAATTATTTGTACGTATTATTTTTGAAATTGGTATTCATCTATAGAAGTTTCGAAAATAAAAAAACGGAGGAAATAGGGAAAAGAGTGAAGACGAGAGAAAGAAAAATTGGATATAAGATATTAGTTTAAAAAAATAAAAGTACGTGCGTGATGATTTTTTTAACTCGAGATTTATTAATAGATATCTGTAGATTGGCCGTCGACAAATAATAATTTTCTTAGGTTCGTATCCCTGAGGTGAAACAGCACCCCCTTAAAAAGATAATGCATTTATTTTCATTTATTATTATCTACTATTTTTATGTTATCCATAACGGTTTCTGAGAGTATCATATTATACTTCTTATTTTATTAAACGGGAGACTACAAAACAACCATAAAATTATTACATATAGTACTATTAACTAATATAAAAAATATTATCTGTGATGAAATCAATAGATCATAAACTATGGTATAATATTAAAGAGGATAGGATGCTAAAGGAGAACGAAGAGGCTCCTTCCTCGCTTCCTCCAGATGCAGCTATGGATATGCGATGATGTTGCGCACATTACTATTTCTAATCGGGATTGTCATAGATAGGAGATGCTGTACACTAAAAATCGATGGAAATAATGGCTAAAATGAGGATATTGGTTTCTAAGATATTGTTTCTTGTTTACGATTCGTTTCATTTTCTATAATCTCTTTATTTATATTACATATTCCAAATCTATTAGTAAATATTCCTTTACTGCTCTTATTAATTTGCATTATAACGTTATTTTTATTTTTTACTTCTAACATTTTTGTAAGTTCCGGAATATTGATTTGTGTTTACCTTCTGATACTAATAATAAATAGTAACCTAGATTTATGTTTAGATTATGTATTTTTTCGTGATAGTATTTTTTGAAAACATTTTTTAAGATTGTCAGTTATTCTATGCTAATTTGTATATGCCATTGTAATTATTGTAAGTCAATTAAATGACCTTTCTTTGTTCTTGTCAAAACCTCTTCGCTTAAGGAATATGTAAATATGAGGATGGATTGATAAGTTTTCGGCCTGATCAAGAGATGGCGCCACTAGGCCGACCTTGAGATGGCTGTCTATAGTATCATCCTTAGATGGCTTGCAGCTATAGTTTCAGTCCGATCGCCATGTTAGTTTAGGTTTGAGATCACGCTAAACAAGACGCCTCTGTGTTTTTGGTAAAAATGGAAAAGCTGGAAAAGCGTGCTGTCATCAAGTACTTTTATTTGAAGGGGTTAACGCCGAAGGAAATTAAAGAAGAGATGGACTAACACTGGGGACATCCTCCCCATCATATTTAACCGTTAAGCAGTGAGTTTTCGAGTTTAAAAAGGGTCGTGTGAGCACCTATGATGAGCTTCGCTCAGGGCGCCCCATTGAGGTCATAACTCCAGATATGATCGAAAAAAATCCATCAAATAGTGCTGAAGGACGGCGGATTGTGCGATCCAAAGACCCAAAGACCCAAGACCCAAAAGTGCGTGAGATAGCTGAGACCTGTAAGGTTTCATATGAACGTGTACAAAATATTTTAGCACTAACATTTGTATATGAAAAAGCTCTGTGCAAGATCGGTACCGCGTTTGCTATCAGTCGATCAAAAATTGATTCGAAAGAACATTTCTACCGCCAATTTGGCGTTGTATAAGCATAATCCAGGCGAATTTTTGCAGTTTTTAATATAAAGCTCCGTGTGCGACTAAGAAAATGGTCAGAAACACTTACATATATATATATATATATATATATATATATATATATATATATATGGTAATAGGAAATATACAGCAAAAATTTCCAACAGTCAGACCGTTCAAACTGTAGCAAAAGTTCAGCAACATGACATATGTATAGTATAGTAAGATGCTTTAATATATAGTGTAGTAAGAGGCTTTAATATAAGAATAGCTATACAGTAGATATTGAGATAAATAATACACACAAAAGGATCATGCACAACGTAAGTAAGTTGTAAATAATGTTATTTATCTTATCTTTTATTAAATAATTTTCTTTCATTAATAATATTAGCTATACAGTACATATACAATTAAATAATATAAAAAGAAAATAGATCATGCACAACGTAAATAAATTGTAAGTAATGCTATTTGTCTTCTCTTTTATTAAATAATTTTAGGGGAACTTTGAACCTCCTATAGTAATATAATATGTTATTGACATCTGATCTGAAATTTCTTTTGCAAGTACATTATAAATACTAGAATTCATCATATCATACGATATATACAAATATGTAGGACAATAAACCCTATATACAATATATATATATATATATATATATATATATATATATATATATATAGTATAACCTCCTTTTGAGGAGGTTATTCTTACCTTGTCTGATACTGCAACTCGATGAGAGAGAAGAAGGGAAAAAGGAAGAGAAATAAATCATACGCGTACGACCTGTTTACGTATTAGTCACATTCATTTATTCACGCGCAAATATATTTACAACTATTTACACATCGTAATGCTCGACTAACCTATTATCTAATTACATTATATACGCGGTGGCGGTAAGCTACAACACTCGTAAATCTTGAGCGTGTTCATTGACGAACAGTGCATACAAGTGCTTCGCGGGGCACGAACCCGGCCATTTTGGGCGACGGTAGGTACGGGGGAAAGAACGCGAGGGGAGGATACGGCACGCACACTTGGAGACCGGGAGGACGCCGAGTTTCTACTTTATAAATTGGACATGGTACTTGCCAAGGAGTCGTTGTCCTCTGGAGCGAGCTTAAGTCCCGTTGAGTTCCGAGTGTCTCGGCGGCAAGATGTATCGGGCCGGTAGTGTGCGGCTACAGCTTCAGATGATGGCTTATGCACAATGGCGGCGGGCCGTCGATGGCAAGGCCTGGTTGTCTCGCACTTCTGTGGCGGTGACGCGGTCGCGTGCACGACCAAGATAAACGGGCTCTTCTTCCCTTCTTCTTCCATTTTCTTAGATATATATAATTTAGAATATAAAATATATAATAATATATCAGGTTGTCAAATATCTCCCTTCAGCTCTTTTACTCTTCATTTAATGCTTTATCAAAAATGTTACAGTGGTCGGATTTACTTCAAATATGTGCCGTTTTTTTCGATAATCTGTTTCGCTTGATATTGTCGTATGTGATCTATTTTTTGTCGCCAGTCACCATCCGCTTCAAAAATGGGTCAAGTTCGTTCCGTTTCAGCAGCACATTGCAGGCGTTCATTCAGTCCAGAAGGTTTTTTTCGACAAATCATGTCAAACATCAAGCTTTTTTCGAGCCTTCTGCAGATGGTTTAAAATGGTTTGGTGACTAACTCTCATCTCCTGGGCGATGTCACGCTAACTAATCTAACGCGATAAATTCCATGATTTAATCGGTATTCGTCGTCACAGGTCTTCCTCCGGCTGACTTATCCATGGTGTTGTTTTCACCGGCTCTGAATCGCCGAAACCATTCCTCTGCGGTTCGAAGTGATAGCGTGCCATCTCGAAAATTCGATTAATCTCACCGAACGTTTCTCTAATGGCTTTGCCTTTGACGAAGGAAAACTTTAAAATAGCACGAATTTCGGCGTTAGTGAACTCCATATTTACACGTCTATAACTTTTGAGCGCAATATCCAAACTAATCATGCGTCGTTTTGTATTTTATGTCAAGACCTTTCAAATGATGTAAAGTATTACCAGACACGAGTTCTGTAGCGCTTTGTACATAGCCGTCAAATTCATAAAACGAAAAGACGGAAGGGAGATATTTGTTAACCAAATATATAATTTATAATTTGGGATATTCAGTAATATATATAATTCGAAATATATATTAATATATAATAATAACTTTTACAAGTAATAATATATATATATATATATATATATATATATATATAAAATACATCGCACTATAAGTTTATATAGTATAGACTTATATATATATATATATTTATAATTATCTATATATTTATATATATCAAAATTTTTTTATTACCCTTAAAAGGTCATTTCAACGTAAAAATTCCAGCAAAACCCGTGTTTTCAAGATTATCTAGAGGTTAGTACATTAACGCAGTAAAGTACATTAACGACAATTATTGTATCAGAAAACGAAATCAAATAGCAACCACAGCATTTGTTAACATTTGACCTTGAAATGTCCTTTTAAGTGTCATAAAAATTTTTATTGACTGTTACTGATGTGAAGTTTCCCGCTCTTTCCAAATCCAGTGTCAAAAAAGGGTTCCCATTGGAAAGAACACCCGAACCTCTAGATAGTCTTGAAAAGACGGGTTTTGCTGGAATTTGACATTGAAATGACCTTTTAAGGGTAATAAAAAAAATTTTGATATATCGTTTCGGACGTAGAATTTCTCGTACTTTCCGAATTCAGTATCAAAAATAGGGGTTCCCATTGAAAAAAACACTTTGACCTTCAAATAACCTTGAAAATGGATTACAGGGTTAAATTCAAGGTCACCATTATTTGACCCCCTTTCTCATAAACAACTTTAGTCTAAATCATTTTTTCGTTTCACCTCTTAGGAACGAAGAAATTAGGGTGTATAGATTAAAATGGCCCACCCTGTATGTGTGTGTGTGTGTGTGTGTGTGTATGTTTTAATAGGCGTAGGCAGAGCAAGCTCTGCACAAGTGGTCTCTCGAAACCAACATCCCACCGGAACTATCAGAGAATATTACTTCGGCGGGGCTGTTAGTTAGCGTATACGGCTCCTTGTCCTATGACATTATGCTACGGCCCCCATCCACACAAGTGATCAGGAGTTCGGTGTTAATTCTCTGCAAATTAAAATAGAATCAGCTAGCCCAATAAATCATGGGCCATTGCCTCATTGGTATTTTCAGTGAGTTCTTCAAGGGCCTTAGCCGTCACTATTAGCGCGATTTCGTCGGCATAGCCTACTGTTATTGAACCATGCGGTTGTGGAATCCTCAATACGCCATCATACACAATATTTCACAATATAGGTTGCATAACCGAGCCCTGGGGGACTTCCGCAGTAAACTTATGCGATACAATGCCTTCATCCGTTCGGTATAATATTATCCTATTCTCAAAGTAGCTGGCCACGACATTCTGTAGATAACCAGGTACTTCGAACTCTTTAAGAGAATTCATAATAGAAGAACAGCGTGCTGAATTCAAGGCATTCTTGACATCTAGAGCGACAATGGCACAATACTGATTAGTGCCACCTTTCCATCTCTTACAACTGATTGCATTTCTTGCGGTACACACTACCAGTTTAATAGCATCGACTATTGATTTTGATTTCCGAAATCCAAATTGGCGTGAGGATAAGCCGTGCAATCCTTCAGTGAATGCTTCCAGTCGGCTACATATTATTTTTTCAAATATTTTACCTACCGTATCGAGCATACACAATGGCCTGTATGATGAAGGACCATCAAGTGGCTTATTGCCCTTAGGTAACAGGACTAACCTTTGAGTTTTCCAGCAATCAGGAAAAATACCCCCAAGAAGACAAGCATTATATACTTTTAGAAATATAGATGGGTTCTTTTGTATCGCCAACATAATTGCAGCATTAGGGATACCATCAGGGCCAGGGGCAGCACTGTCTCTAATTGTAGCGTAAGCATTATGTAGCTCCATTTTTGTTATAGGAGGTATATCGTCCGAGTGTCGCGTGCGCAGTACAGTCCCTTGGGTGTCATTGGGAGAAAGACTAGAAACAATCTTATCAATCATTGCCGTGCTAGTGGGTTGCATTGGTGCCCTACTCTCAATCGTGCCATGACTGTTTTGTATAGTCGTCCCTATAAGTCACTGTTGGCCTCTGCGCACAGTTCAAGCCTGCATCGACACTTGCTTGCCTCAATGGCCTTGACAAGGCCATTCTTTCTATTTCTTTAAATAAACTATTAAACGTATCACGGTCAGTGCGGGCTCTTTGGGAAAGTCTGCGTGCGCGATGACATTGCTTGCTCAAATCTGCAATTTCATTTGTCCACCACTAGACAGATTGACGATGTTTAAATCCGCTCTTAGTCCTACTCATCGACGCATCACATGCTTCAGAGATATGCTTCATGAGTGCATTTGCCCGGTGGTCTAGTGCACCATATTCTAAAAGCTCTTCTGATATGATAGTGGCGAACACATCACAGTTTAGCGATTTGATGTTCCATTTTCGTGTGGGCATCCACTCATTGCACTTGTTCTTCACATTCTTCTCTGCAATCTCGTACAAGATCGCCCTGTGATCACTGTGAGTGTAAAGGTCGCTTACTCTCCAATTAAGGATCCGCTGAATCAGGTCATCACTGACGAATGTTACATCAATTACTGATTGTTTATCTCCCCTAATGAAAGTGGGGACTTCCTTGTAGGTATTCCAACTGATTCTGATGGTTTCCTTGAGCCCAGTGATGGTTCTTTCATCTGTTTACTACCTACTGTTTTAGGAGTGGACTCTATCCCTTCGGCTGCGCTTCGTTTGGTATCAGAGTTTTTGGTATCAGAGATAATTTTATTGCTCTGTCAATGGCCCTTTCAGTGTCCCAATTTTGTTTCCGAATTGGTCGTGTGAATTAAAATCTAAAAACCTACATGACCAAGTAGGTTTTCTGTACCAATTAAGTTTCACTTTATTATGACTATACCTAATGATATTGATGTCCAAAAAACTCAACTGATTATTGACTTCAATCTCCTTTGTAAATTTAATTCTGTCATATAGAGAATTCCAAACATCCACCATTTTATTCACTAAAACTTTAGGAACAATTGCAAAGATATAATTAACATATCTCTTCAATATAATTGGTTCAAAAATAAATGTTGATAAAGTAATACTTTCTAATTTGTCCAGAACAAAATTGGCTATAATCAGCGTCAGAGGCGACCCCATTAAACATCCGTATTTTTGTTCATAAAAATTATTATCAAACGAAAAAATTGTGTTATTAATAGTAAATTAATTGCCTTCATAAACTCATTCATTGTTAATTTTTTATGTAAATTAATTTCATGCCATTTCTCTCGTATAATATCATTTAACCATTCTAAGGGTGCAATTGTAATCAAAGATACTACATCCAATGAAATACTTTTTAAATAAAATTACTATGTATGGGTTTTGACTCGCCTTTCAGTTGTAAAGTGGCAAACTCTTTAAGTAGATATTTCTTTGTCACCCTGCTTGAAGCCTTGCATCAAGCAGGGCTCATGCATCAAGCAAGCCAACAATATACTCCATCTTGACTGACTCCAGCAAGAAGTTTTACTTATTGGGTGTACAAATAAATTTCCGCCGTTTTTTTATAAAAAAATAAGAATTTATTGTAAAAAAAGGTACAAATAATGTCATTCAAAATATTGTCCACCACTTTCTACTACTTTTGACCATCTTTCGGTCAACAAGTGAATACTCCGTCTAAAAAATTGCTCATCTTTTGAGGCAATCTACGAATCGACTCATTTCTTCAATTCGTCGTACGAAGTCAAGTGCTGCTCAGCCTGACCATGAGTCATCGACCGGAATAGGTGGTAGTCTGAAGGAGCAATGTCTAGTGAATATGGCGGATGGGGTCGGATGTCCTAATTCAGTGCTTCTAATGTTTCCTTTACAATTTTTGCAACATGTGGCCGAGCGTTGTCATGTTTAAAAATGATTTTATCGTGTCTTTTATCATATTGTGGACGCTTAATCTTTATGCTCGGCTCAGTTTCATTAGCTGTCATTGGTAACGTTCTTCGGTGACGGTTTGATTATATTGGAGTAGTTCGTAATAGATTACTCCAAGCTGATCCCACCAAATGCACAGCATTATCTTCTTGCCATGAATGTTTAGCTTGGCCATCGAAGTAGAGGCATGCCCAGGCTTACTCCATGACTTTCCACGCTTTGGGTTATCGTAGTGAATCCACTTTTCGTCTTCCGTCACGATTCGATGTTGAAATCCTTTGCGATTTTGTCATTTGAGCAATTATTCGCAAGCGAATAAGCGACGTTTGACGTTTCTTAGCTTCAGTTCGTAACGAAACCCAATTTCCTTGTTTTTGGATCATACCCAGGGTTTTGAGACATTGTGAAATAGCTTGCTGAGTCACTCCCAACTCTTGTGCAAATTCTTCTTGTGTTTGGCACCGATTTTCCTCCAGTAAAGCTTCGAATTTTTAGTCACCATACATTTTGGACCTTCCACTGCATGTTTTGTCTTCCACGTAAAAATCACCACTTTTAAATTCTTTTTAGATTAACCTAGAGCATAATTTTTATTAGATGAAAGTTCTATAGAAGTAAAATATTGAGCATGAAGAATAGACGATCTACCGAAAGCGTCAAAATAAATGACTCATTAATCATGGTTAAGTTATAAATGACGTGTATTACAAAATGTCTGAGATTATATAGAACTACTTGTAAGATTGTTACATAAAAGCTGCTGGCATAAATGACCGCAAATATATGTATTAAAATCCTGATATGTTTTATAATTATACATAATTTCAGTATCGCCACAGTATAATATAAGGTCTCAAGGTGGCTTTAAATCACAAAAACTATCGAAATATAGTACTCTGTTCCCTCGTTTGCGATATGTAACCCAATGAGTTCCAGGACCGCTAGCATTATCAAGATTCACAATACCTGATTCATTATAATGCGGACCATTAGTTGGCAGTTCATTACGCATAAATACGCCTCGAAAAGCTAAAATTCTTAAAATACGAGCATATTTATATCGAGGTCGATTTGGGAAATCTACAGAGCAGCCTTTTTTAATCCTTTGCCTTTTTTAAAACTTTTATATGGTTTTAAGTAGAGGCTCTCGCATTACTTTCATACGATTTTAAGTAAAGACCATAACATTTTTCGTAAGGTTTTAAATAAAGATGTTTTTCAAGAGAAATTACTTCCATTGTTTTGTTATGCCTTCGATTTCCTTCGAATTCTTGCTTTGCTGTTTTCGCATCATTAACAGCTTTGACTGTTCCAGTAGCACCTGCTGCTGATGTTCCTGTTTCACTTAAACCGGTATATAAAGATACAAGAAATGCTAAAGCACCGTCAAGTTTTTGAGGAATCGGTAATATCCTTGGAATTATCACATTGCCTTTACCATCTGCCTTTTTAACAGCCTCGCGAGCCCCCTTTAATCCAGAGCGAACTAATCCTTGAGAACTCGAACTTGGAATCGTAGAAGATGCAGCAGATTTAATTATTTTTTTTAATGTTGATTTATTGTTTTTATCAGGTAATTTTTTGTTTCTGACTTTTATTGTTTCAATGCCAATCCTTACTTTACTTTAAGTTTCATTGTATTATAGACTGCTAGTGTAGCAGCTTTTTCAGCCATACTTGCATCCTTTGGTTGAAAACGGATGCGAGCTTAGCTCGCGGAAAATTTGATCCGCTACGTACGTAGCTTACATATCGTTAACAATATTGGAATATGCTATGTCGTGATCTTTGCAAGCAGAATCAAGGGAATTTAACCCTCAATCACTACAAGCTATACGTTTTTTCAATTTTGGACCATAATATCGATATCAATCATTTTTCAATTGGACCATAATATCGATAACCTGGTAAATGCAGTTCAATAGATAATTTACTAAGTATCTTATCAAATACTCCACTACCTTCTCGCTTATGTACGATCATTCTATATCGACAGCTAAAATGATACTACTCGAATCTATATATAAGCATACTATTTATACTCTACTCTCACAGTTTCAGTTAAAACCATAATGTGCAAACATGGAATTTAAGGAGTACTCGATAAATTTACGAGTTATAAATTTTGACTCTTTTACAGAGCAGAACAAAAAAAGTAAATGGCATGGAAATTTACTGTCAGATAGTATACGAGCAGTGATTTTTGGACCTTCCAATTGCGGAAAAACCAATAGCTGATTGACTCTTATAACTCATTCCAATGGTCGTACATTTGGAAATATATAAATATATTCAAAATCATTAAATCAAACAAAATACAAGTATTTAGAAAAACTTTTGGAACCAATAGAGGGTATACAATATTTTCCATTTAGTGAACATAAAGCCGTAGTATCACCTGATAACGTACTTCCTAACTGTATTATGATTTTCAATAACGTTGCTTGCAAAAAACAGAACATTGTTGAAGCTTACTTTTGCATGGGAAGACATAAGAATGTTGAATCTTTTTATCTTTATCAGTCCTATGCACACGTTCCAAAGCATCTTGTAAGTGTACCATAGAATTTGTATACAGATAGAGGTATAGAATGTTACAATGTAGATTGTAAATATTAGACTGGCGCATTTAAACTCCGCGCGTAAACTGAACCGGTAAAATTTTTTTTTCCTTTATTGGTACAACCTTTCTTCAAAACCTGCCTCATGAAAGTCGCCCATCCACCGAAAATCAAGGTGATTCTCATCGTTTTTTCGACTACCATGGGGTGGTTCACCATAAATTCGTTCCAGGAGGTCAAACGATCAATAAAGAGTAATATTTGACCATTTTCAGTCGTTTACGTGAAGCAATTCGTGGTATACTACCGGATTTGTGGGCAGGCAATTCATAGCATGATTGTGTCTGATTTTTTGGCCAAACACGAAATGAAAGTTTTCGCTCAGCCACCGTATTCGACAGATTTGGATCCCTGTGACTTTTTCATCTTTCCGAAACTCAAAAGTCGGCTTCGGGGAACGCACCATGAGTCCATATCGGCAGACAAACTTTTTGCATCGTAAACAAACAGCTGACAAGCGCACACTAATAAAGATATGGCGCTCAAATTTCACACGGACATCAAGAAAGATTGTACCAATTTAGGAAAGGAAAATTTGATCGATTCAGATTACGCACGCAGTTTAAACGGAGGGAGGGTATTTAAACTTTTTTTTGGCTTTTTTAATTTTTTAAAATGAACGGTGCAGTGATTGAAAGCCTCTATTTTCCCAATTCGATTCGTCTATCTCTCCACTTTCAATACATCTTCCACTCGTTGGAACACCTCGCAAAGGAACTCAATCCCTTATTCGACTATTTCGAGAGAGACGTCCTTGTCATTCATCAGTAACAATAGCGGTGAAAAAGTATGCGGGAATACACCCTGATACTCTTTCTTCCTATCAGAATAAAAATATTTGTATTTTGTAGACTATCTGACCATGTCGACTTGCTCTCACCACTCCCGTACGCGAAGTGAATGCGCTTTGTGTAGTATCGAAAAGTCGAAAGAAACTTATTTATATACACGTCATTTAATTTATTTGACGGGGGGGTAAGGTATTTAAAATTTATTTTGGCCATTTTTTAAATGAATGCTTTATATCTCAAGAATATTGTGTCGAAATTTCAAGTTAATCGCAGCAAAATTGATAAAGTTGTGAGTATTTGAACATTCGTTGCTCTAATTAGGATTTTTACATATTCGTAATTCTGCTTGACTCTTGGTGCGAATGGCAGAAAACTGCAGCTTCAGAAGCTTTAAACTCTTTTAAACACAGCTATACAACACTTCCTACTGTTCTTAGAGCTATTAGACCCATTTATGAGGACTTGAGTAAAGACGAACTCTTGCAGCGATGTCTTGGAGGTTTCACGCAAAATAATAATGAGAGTCTCAATCAGTTAATCTGGAAAATCTCTCCAAAATCAGTGAGTGGCACGTCTACAATTGTTCAAATTACAGCTAATGTAGCTGCACGTACTTTGAATGAAGATTCTTTTGCTCTATTAGCTATTCTGAAAAACATGCAAATCAATACAGGGACAAGTTCCCACGAATGGGCGCGACAAATTGACGAGTTGCGAATAAATAGAGCAGAGGAACAAGCATTACACGACAGTAAAGAAGGAAGAGTTTTACGTAGACAAATACAAAAAGATGCTTTAGACTATGTAGATGAAAGCGTTTTGCTGTATGGACCTCGTATTGGTGAATTATATAAACCGGAAAGAATTATAAAGTTTTATTGTGAATTTTTTAGTTTACAAAACATTTAAGCCGTTTCCTAAAAACAGTCATTTTTTAAGTCGGTGTACATCCTCACACAAAATCTACTTAACCGATCGGTTTGATATTTTGCACAGTACATCTTCACATAATTCATCAGGTATCGATGTCGAGTTTTTTGATTATTTTTATTAATTCTGAATTTTACAGTAACAAATAACCCGATTTTTTTATAGTATAAATCGGATTTTTAGCTTCTTAGAGTTACCAAAAATTCTAAAAAAAACTCGACAGCGTTACCTAAGGAAACCTCTCTTTTGAAGAGTGAACTTTGGTCTTTGCGATTCCAATCATTCTGTGATGCGTAATCGTATACACCGCATAACAACTTTTTCTCGAGGAGCTTCCAGAGATTCACTTTCATTCGCTTAATTTTCAATATTTTTTAAAGAAACTTTAGGAAAATGTTGTTCAAATAATACATTATTATATGTAAATTGATTGGGTAATCCGGCTATATCTGTGTCGCGAGAAAAAAACATGCCTGTTTTATACTGAATTAACAATATCCCTTCCCCTCTCAAATGCTCCAGGTCAAATTTGATCAGATGGTATAGTAATCTAGAAGCATCTATATGCGAGCGTTTCGATCGTGCTTTGAAAGAAAAAATACTGCTTATAATGCGACAAAGCATAGAACTATCGCTGTTTAATCGAAAGATGTTACATCAGGAAATAAATCACAAATTTTAAGAACGTTACTTGGTAGAGCAAAAATAAGGAAGAAGCTTAATAAATTTAATGTTGGAGATAAAGTATGAGTGAGTAAACTGAAGTAGAATTTTGAGAAAGGATATACACCTAACTGGTCAACAGAAATATTCACAATCAAAATAGTTGCAGCAACCAATCCTATAACTTACCATTTAAAAGATTATACAAATCAACCTATCGCTGGATATTTCTGTGAGTAAGAGCTTCTAAGAACCAAGGATTCAGATGCTTACCTCATTGAAAAAGTTCTTAAAGAGATAAAGTTTTCATCAACTGGCTTCGATTTGATAGATCTCGTAATAGTTGAACAAATTAAGAGAGTTTACAACTTAAGTAATAAGAAATTTAAAATGATTATATGTTTAATATGTAAATTAATTTTGTATAATTTTGTTAATGAGGATTAATAAATAAGTACATCTCTGTTTAAATAAAATTTTGTTTAATTATTTCATTTTACACATACATTTTATATATTATGCTGTTTTAAATTCAAAATTATCTTCATCCACAGATTTTATAAATAATTTAAGTTTATCTTCGTGCTCACACATATTGTTAAAGAATCTTTTATCTTTCATTAAAATTTTTGAAATTCGGTTAGGTAACAAAAATTGGAATTCACAATCAAGCTCGACCACTGTTTTTTACCCAAATTTCGTATTAATTTTCTTGATTGTTGTAATCATATAATTTCTATTTCTTTTTAATTCAGTAATTTTTTTAGTGAGGAGAAAGCCACACCCTGCAATAGGATTAATGTTGTCAAATCCATCTGAAAATTTAAAAAAAAATATTTTTAAATTATTTTTTATATAATTATTTTCTACTATTACAATTAAAATTAAAAAAAACACACCTTAAGATATGAATTTTCTAATTGTATCTCGCTGTCTATGTTAAAATTTGATATGAAATCAGCAGCCGTCAGCTGTGGTACCATTTGAGTAGACGACTCAGCACCAGGGAATGTTATTTCGGAACTCAGATCCATTGTCTATGATTATCGTTGAAGAGTTGCTTTTATGAAAAATGTGTGTGTGTGTGTGTGTGTGTGTGTGTTAATTTTTTTTTCAGAATCATTCCATCGAAAGCCTGCAGTTAAGCACTAGACGCTGAATGACTGACTTCTCTCCACACTCTCGCTTTTTCGGTTGTTTTACTCCTGCTATAAGGTCTATCTCACCTCCATTTTCCATCTCTATGTCGAACGTGCTCCGCCGTCGTTTACGCACGCTCTCTCGCTCACCGCTCACTATCCTGATTACTTCGGTGACCTTTATAAAGTTTTATCGTTAGCTTCGTCTTCCATGCAAGTACTGACTTGTTCATTTGAGCAATGTACTAAGCTACTACTAACCACGCCTTCTTCTACTATTCCGCTCGCAACTTGTTCAGTAGATAGTTGAAGTATTTGTACATTTTCAATGTCATCTATGATCCTTCTAGCGACTTATCCATTTCATACACGTTCATATTTACAAATGCTATCATGTGTCCAAGGAAGCGTGTCTGGTGAGTTTGTTTCTATAAAACGTTAATCGTCAAAAGTATTTAATGCTATTTTATTTTGTTTATCCGTGTGTAGAATATGAAGTCTCGAGCAAATATTAAATTGATCTCTATGTGTGATGCTTTTCCTTCCAAACATTGTATATAATCTTTAAAACTTATTGTATTTTTCACTACTGCACTTTTAACACCTTCGGCTTTCTTGATTTGACTTTCCCCTTGAATTTTCATACAATACATTTTACTTTACAATCCAACAAATTCAGTTAAAATTCTACCATTGCACTTATCTTTCATTAATCCGATAATTTTCTTATTTTTCTGAGGATTATTCTCAGGATAATCTGACATATCAAATTCTTGACTATCTTTTCACATCAACTCATATATATCAATCTTTTTTACTTCGTATACAAGACTATCAATATCTGTATATAATCATTTACAGTTTTCACTTACTCTATTTCGCATATATTCATAACAAAATCTTTAAACAAGAGTTTTAGATAAATCCAATATGCGCAACCCAACATATATAAGTTTTCTTATATGAATTTCAGTTCTCAATAACTGTAGGGCAACAAAGTTTTCATCAAAAATAGAGCAGTTCTGGAAATTTGGACTAGCGATTAACGCTTCTGCATCATAACATCCATCCAATCTATTTATTAACTTTACATCGATTCTTTTTCTTTCATTTTCAACAACCTTGCCGTAAATAGCATTATTCAAAAATTTAAAAAATAACTTCTCAAAATCATCTTTACCACGCTTTCTCTTTTCACTATTTAAATCAATATAATCTTTAAGCCATGGATTCTGGTTAAATTTTAATACTCTATGTTTTTTTTAAGCGTAAGCGATATTGAAGTACTTGTTGCAAGACTCGATATTGTATGATATAGCGATTTTTATCGTATAACGTCGTGCTAAATTTCTTCATTATACTTCCTGAAGATGCGATATATTCGAAGTACAGACGTAGATCTTTATGTGAATCATGTATACTTTCAGGATATTTTAAATCGATCTCTAGTATGTATCCAGTAGGAAACCCTTCTGCTATATTAAGAAATTTGATTTTATCATCCATATTTTGAATCCACTCAAAGCCTCAGTAAGAAAGATATTGTGTCATAGCCCAGCCGTAAAGATTATTTACATCATAATAGAGCAAATATGTATTTTATTTTATCTGATCAAAATCACTACTCATCTATTTATTATTTGCTGTTGCATATCGATTAGAGCACTCACTAATACCGCCTCTAATACCTCTTTCAATAAACATAAGCATATCAATATCGGTAAGAAATTTTAATTTTATTTTCATATATTTTAGCATGGCATCCCATGATAGACTAGGAGTAGGAGTAGCTGGATCAAAACCGTGAGCTTCCAGACAATTGTTTTACAAGTTTTCGAATAGATCAACAGGAAGTAATACATCTGTTTTCAAATACAAATCTGAATAGTGATCTAAAGTTTTAATATCAAATTTTTGCCAAATTAGTTGAGCATGCTTATAATCTTCATCACCAATGATTGCATTATTTATATTACTATAAAATACATCTTTTACTGGTAACTGTACCCCTCGTCTATCTGGGAATATTCCTTTTCTTATAACTATATTAATTTGATTATTTGTTCGAAAATTACTTTTAAAAGTATAAAATACAATGCTCTTCCAGATATGGGGCTAATTTATCGAGAGCGCAAGGCATAAAGCGAAATAAATCAATAAATCTGAAACTAATGTCTATGCCTTTTATATATTTTGTAAATGAGATATATCTTTCCTTAGTTTCTGATAGAAGATATACTCGACCTTCATAATCTGTTTCTAGCTCTTTCATGAAGAAATCGGAATCATACCCTAATAAATTGTGGAATACAACTAGGATAACTTTTGAATTATTATAATTTAAATTACATGAATTATATATCGGACCACGAAATGTGTAATTGATATTTAAATTTTAAAGAATTGATAATATAAAACTCAAAAATAAACTTACCATCTTGGGAGATGATAATGATCTTGCACTTTTGTATCAATATCTTTAAAATTGAGAATTTTTTCATACTGTTTATATGTGAAAAGTCAATTAGCATTTATTTTAGCTGCATATAAAGCTGATAAAAATGCCCATTTAAAGCATTAATTATCATGATTTTTGACATAAACACATGTCTCTTTTCTATATATTCTATATTTCATATTCTATAGTTCTATATTCTATTTTGCCGCAGGTCGTGCAATGTATAAGCTACCATTTATTGGATTGAATTTAAACATCTTGATAGCTAAATTTTGGATAGAATGCAACGACCAGCCAGGATCACTCGCTGGAAATTCATCCATATCACGTTGAATGGGTTCTTTAACATGCGTTCCAACCATCCTTTTAAATTCGTAGTACTAAATATTTCAGAATTTTTTCTATTAAAACACTTTATTTCTACTATTTGCTTTGAATTTTTAGACACAATATGCTCTGCAGAGAGCACTGTATTAATATTCATAGCTGTATAATTTTCTAAAGGTAGTTTAATTTTCTGTTCAACCAATTTAAATGCATCATATAAAAATCTATACATAGCTTGATGTTTGATATTCGTTATAAGTTCAGATTTTATGCAATTATTGAAAGCAGATTCAACATCACTCCAAATTACCTTCTCGTTCTCCCTTTGCGCTAAGCTACCACCTTTTTTAGCGTAAGTATTTAATTTGCAAAAAATGGTTTCAAAATGATTTGCAAGTGTAAGATAACATCGTTTCTCAGACATGATTCTAGTATTTTTCATGAGATTGTTTCTCGATGTAATTGCTGCAGACGCGTGTTCTATCCATCGAATGATATCATCACTATCAGCCGTATTTCTGGATGCAAGTAAACAGAATTCTTGGAGCCACTGAATGTCATCCTGATAATATTCTAATAACGCCATAATTCTTGACAATATACTTACAAGACAAGATAATTTAATATCATTACAACCATACATGTTTAAAAAAAATTATTTTACTATCATTTATTTTTTTCTATAAATATCAGTAACTTGTATAAAGTGACAAAGCTGGTCACGACAAGCTACCTATATAAAGATGTGAATAGTTTAAATCTATACTGTGTAAACTTGCTGTTTCGTCTTGCTTCTATAACTAGAGAAGTCTTAAAATTTTATTTGTTACAGTGAGCTTTCTGTAGAATTAAACCTTCATATAGCAGCGTGCCTAATATATGCTGGAAAATATCCTTTCACTTTTCAACTAAAGCGCATATCTCTTGCTTTAAATGAGAAGCTTAACTGAATTAGAAATTACTGAAAAGCAATAAATACGAATCATGAGCAATATTTAATATAACAATTGCATATGCAATGAGAAAAGAATAGTGAGAATGTTTATTTATCTATAAAAGCAATTGGAAAACTAAAAAAATCTTTCTTACTCATTATGTATCTAGTATATTGTAGATGTGCAAGGCTTCAAAAGCTCTTTGAATGAATTTATTTTGAAAGAAGTTACAATAATTTCTCTTGAAGACGATGCACTAATAGTTTATTTGTTTCAAGCACCGAAAAAATGGTGTAGACTGTTTCAGAATCGATGGTTAGAACGTAATTTTCACGAGTTACTGTGGAGTTTTAATATACCATATGAAGAAATTAAAAAAATAATTGGTAATTGTTTAAAAAATGCTCGAATGATCTATGTGAAAGGTCTTCCAAAAAAAATATACCTGCAAACATTTTCAAATAATCTTAAAAATCTTGATGACTTAAAATTTCCCCAATTATGGAAATTACAAGCTTCTGGCAATACTTACTGCAATCATCATACATTATGCTTTAGTCCTGCATGCGCAGTATAGAATGTATATTTACTAAAATCTTGGATAGTCAAAAATCATCATCGAAGGCTGCAAGAAATTGATGAAACAGGTTTATTTTTAATGTATACCTAATACAGGTAAAATTAATCTATAGAGAAAAAACTTTACATTAATGATGTATTGTTTTCGAAACAGAATTTCGACTGAACTGCCTGCCTTATGTAGAAAAATGTTCTTTCTCTCTAACTGCCTATGAAATACAGCAAGCGGCAATAAAAACGTCCTCCTCTACTGCTAAAATTATCTCTAATGTAAACAGCAAGCAAGGTCGGGCTAACTCTGATGTGAGCAGCAGGGGGCCTTGCATACGGATAGCTACGCGACCTAGGCAAGTGCGTAGGAAACGGAGAAGGATTTTGAATTAGGAAAACAGATTTCCGAGATCATATGCCACTTATGGCTATTGATTGTTCAAAGCAAAATGAGTATATCGTTGACACGCGAGGCTTCAAACAGGGTGTCAATAAATATCTACTTAAAGAGCTTGCCATTTTACCACTCAAAAATGAGTTAGAACCCATAGTATTTTTATTGAAAGACCCATTCTCTCATGAGCGACTTGCAGATTATATTAGAGCGCAAAATAAATGGCTTGAAATGAATTTATCATGGTATTCCATGGAATTCAGGATAGTTTTCCTATAATCAAATTGTGAATATAGTTTCTGAAAATTTACCCAATGCAACTAAAATATTCACCGATGGAGAAATAAAAAGAGAATGACTGTCTAGATTTAAAAGATAACATTTTTTCGTTTACGATATTAACACTGTGAATTTACCATTCTGCGAGTGGAAGAAACAAAAGCGCAAGAATTGTCTAACAGTATACATCAATTACAATGCAGCGTACAAAGTTACGTGTGCTCTGCAAATGTAAAACTATTAAAAAAATACTATTTTGAAACACAGATAAAGTAGAGTTTTTACTCGTCAAAAATAAGCATTGTGAACGAGCAAGAGTATCAGATACACATACACACACGCGCGTGTTTTCGATTGAGTTGTCTGCATCAAATGGCAATAATAAAAATACAATTACAAAATCATCCTCCTCGAAGTGACGTAAACACGTGCATGCATGTGGATAGCAACACGACCGTGGCAAGTGTGTAAGAGAAGAGCCTTGACAGAGAGAGAGAGAGAGAGAGAGAGAGAGAGAGAGAGAGAGAGAGAGAGAGAGAGAGAGAAAGAGAGAGAGAGAGAGAGAGAGAAAAGAATATTGTTCTCTCTCCGTCTAGCTCCCATGGACATCATAGACCCGTCTCTGTAATACAGCGAGCGGCATTGGAAAAGAGAAAGGTATATACTTGTCTCTCTCTCTCTCTCTCTCTCTCTCTCTCTCTCTCTCTCTCTCTCTCTCTCTCTCTCTCTAACATGCAACTAGTGTAGTTAGCGAGAAAAGTATATAGAGCACTCCCACTTACACATGCCGCTAGTGGCCCTGCGGCATAGAATTTAAAAAAACAGCGCGTTATGAGAGAAAAAGAACTACATACTTTTATATCCCTCTACAGGAGAGAGAAAAGTATATAGTGCTAAAGGTCGCTGACTTCAGGCCAAAAATTAATTACAATGTTCTAATTACTTAAATTTAGCTCATCATAATCTAAAAATTAGCATTCTCATTTTCTAGAAAACGATTCTTTAAAACAAGCTGATCAAACTTAAAATGGAAAACCTGAGTTTCTTAAATTTAGTAATCATATACTTGAACACAATACTTTTGATTCCCTAAACAAGGCTTTAAAGAATCAAACTAATATTTTCTAGAACTTAGTATTTAATTGTTTTTTATACAGTATATATATATATATATATATATATATATATATATATATATATATATATATATATATATATATATAGCATAGAGTTACGCAATACATATCTAAATAAATATGTACTTAATCTAAGAAAACAAAATTTTGAATCAGAAGTTTATTATATTAAATCAAAAAAGTAATGCATCAAATTCAGAAAATCTAATAGGTATAATTACAAATGATCAAAATACTTAAATTATAGATTGATCAAATCTGTAATCAAAGACAAGATTTTTATAATACTATCACAAGAATAATATTATCGAATTAATTAAATAAAAATTTTTTTAGTTTAAGAAATAGATTTTTTGAAATAATTCATTAAAATTATACGCTGGAAAAATTTTAATATGAAGTAAATATTACTTGATTTAAGAAATAAATTCAACTTGAATTTCGGGAAAATAAATTCTTCGATTAATTAATTATCTCCTAGATTTTAGTCAAGATTTTTTAGAAAATGTGTGGCTGAGAATATAAATTAAATAAATACTTTCTTATGTTAAGAAATCACCCTAAATAACAAATTCCCTATTTTTTAACTCGTATAGTAAAATATCAATCTTATATCATTTTAATTTAAGCGAACAAGTTCTTGATGAAGGAATTTTTTTAGATGCTGGTTTTCTTATTTGAAGCAATTTATTGCACAATCTAAAAAATATTTATTTAATATACAGTCACTTAAAAATTTATTGATTATATTTTAATCAATATTTATCTAGTATTTTTTAGTTCAACGATTAATTGGATAAATAACTTTGAAGATCTGAATTTCTTACATTGAAATATTGGTTTTATAAATTAAGAAAATAATAACCTTGCTTTTATTTCTGTAAAAAACAAATTTACTACTCTTTAGTTTAACAGAAAATATCAAATATAATATAAAAGATCAAATATACACTGAAAAAAATAATTTAGTAAATATTACTTGATTCAAGAAATTTATACGATTGATCTCTACCAAGGAAAAATGATCTTTAACCAAGTAATCGCATACACTTAAAGCAAGTAAGTTGTTATTAAAATAAAGTTTATATTTTCTAAACAGCAGAATACAATATTGGGAATTTAATTTATATTTTGAGAAAATATATCCTTAAACCAATACATTCAAATTTAATATAAAGAAAATAAATTCTTCGATTAATTCATCATTTCCTAGATTTTAGTCCAAATTTTCTAGAAAATGAGTGGCTGAGGTTGTAAATTAAATAAATATTTTCTTATCTAAAGAAAATATTTACTTGGACCCTTGGTTAAGTATATTACTACTAAGTTAGAGAAAAAAAGATCCAACTTTTTAATTACAGTTATAGATACTTTTAAATTTGCATGGTCTGTACTGTTAAAGCGAAAAACTGGTAAAGATGTTGCAATAGGTTTTAATACTATTCTTAAGCATGGACGTGTGCCAAAGATTTTTCATACAGATATAAGGAAACAATTTTAGAATGCAGACTTTCAAGAACTAATGAGAAAAAATTAAATTAATATATGAACATATACTAATCTAAATACATCTATGTGTGAGCGTCTCTATCGTGCTTTGAAAGAATAATGCGGATACATTTTTATTTTCGCGAAAATTACATACAGTGTGTGCCAAAAGTTTTAATGCTGGGGTACAAAAGACGCAATAAATGTATATTATTTTTTCAACAAACTTTTTATTCAAAATAGTCTCCATTATAAGTAATACTCAACTTGGCACGATTTTCCCGTCTCTTCATGCTTTTTTGAAATCTCTATTTTGAATTACTTTTTAATTTCGTTGTCGCAGCTTCTTGTACTTGTCTTTTAACTTTATACTTTATACTTGTCTTTTCACAACTCGGGGTAACACGCGCAATTTTTGGATCGCATGTTGGAAGAATGCAGCATTTAACAACTTTGATAATCCGTAATAATAGTTTCAAGAAAAATTGGCTGCGTTTCTTATCCTTTATTCTTATCCTTTAACACAGCTGCGACTTTGCCGATGTTATTGTCACTTTTCGTGGCGCATGGTCACCTGCTCCTTCCGTCGTCTTCAACCGATTCTTTACCTGGCACAAAAAGATTCTACCTCCGAGAAATAGTATCACGAGAAATAACACATTTACCATAAACCACTTTTAACATTTCCTTCATTTCGATTGCAATTTTACCAACTTTAACGTAAAATTTAAATATAACTCGCTGTTCGATATTTTTATTCATCTTAAAGAATGACGGCAGTCACATTCATACTCCAACGCAAATTGCTACTGAGCAACTGTATGTAATTCAAGGAACTCGGATAGAGATACAGGAAGGTTGTAGTAACCACTGGCCAACGTTTCACTAAGATGGCGCAATATTACGGATTTTCTACCCGTAATCTTACAAATTTTGGAAAATACTATGTCAGTATTTTAATTTGAATTTAATCACTGCTTATAATACGACAAAGCTTAGAACTATCAGTGTCAATATGAAAGATGTTAAATCAACAAATAAATTTCAAATTTTAAGAACACCACTTCGCAGAGCCATGTAAAAGATTATTTATTAATTATTAGGAGTGTGAATAAGTCTTTCCCGTTTTTTGTAAGAGATGGCGCCACCAATACTGTGCGAGTATTCAATGGTTACATATGTCATAATCAAAGCTTATTCATATGTCAACAATTCCATACTAACACATTAGTTAAAATTTTTTCGCATCATAAATTTTTAATATCGTGAAAATGTCGAAATTTGAGCCGAGTCGACGTCATTTGCGGGAAGTTTCACTTTATTGGTTCAATTTGAAGAAATCTGCTGCCGAGACGCAGCGATTGCTTCAGGAGGCTTATGGAGAAGGTTGTGTCGATGATTCAAGTGTTCGCGGACGGTTTCGACGTGGAAGACAAGGAGCGTTCCGGGCGGCCGCAAATCTTTGAAGATCGAGAATTGGCGACTTTGCTTGATGAAGATTCTTGTCAAACGCAAGAAGAACTTGCTGAAGCATTGGGAGTGGACCGAACAACCATTTCCAAGCGTTTGAAAGTCATGGGAATGATCCAAAAGCAAGGAAATTGGGTGCCGTACGAACTGAAGCTGAGAGACGTCGAACGGCGTTTTTTCACTTGCGAACAGCTGCTTCAGCGACATAAAAGAAAGGGTTTTCTGCATCGTATCGTGACTGGCGATGAAAAGTGAATACGTTACGATAATCCGAAGTGAAGAAAATCATGGGGACTACCCGGCCATGCATCATCATCGACGGCCAAGCCAAATATTCATGGCGCCAAGCTCATGCTCTGTATATAGTGGGACCAGCTAGGTGTGGTTTACTATGAGCTTCTGAAACCGAATGAAAGGATCACAGGTGAGATCTATCGACGACAATTGATGCGTTTGAGCCGCGCACTGCGAGAAAAACGGACACAATACTCCGACAGGCACGACAAAGTTATTTTGCAACATGACAATGCTCGCCCACATGTTGCACCGCCGGTGAAAACATACTTAGAAACGCTCAAATGGGAAGTCCTACCCCACTCGCCGTATAGTTCAGACGTTGCTCCGTCTGATTGCCATCTCTTCAGATCGATGACGCATGGCCTGGCTGACCAGCACTTCCATTCCTACGAGGAAGCCAAAAAATGGGTGGATGACTGGATAGAGGCCAAACCGGTCGAATTTTTTCGCAACGGGATTCGTATGTTGCCAGAAAGATGGGAAAAAGTTGTAGCTAGCGATGGCCAATACTTTCAATAATTCATTTGTAACCATTTTTTCACAATAAAGGCTCAAAATTTGAAAAAAAAACGGGAAAGACTTATTCACATACCTGATATATAACGATTGTATTTTTAATAGGCAAATACATTTTGAATAATTTTGTAAATGAGGAATAATAAATAAGTACAATTTACTTTAAAATGAACTATTGTTGCATAGTTATTTCATCTTACACATACATATTGTGCTGTTATAAATTTAAAATTATTTTCACCCAAAAATTTTATAATTAATTACACTTAATTTGTATACTCGTATATATTGTTGAAAAATCTTTCATTTTCCATGCCGTTGATATTCGCTTAGGTAAAAAAGGCCGGAATTTACAATTTAGTTCGATCATTGTTTTCCAATCAAATTTTGTATTCTTTTGATGGTTTTTATAATCATACAATGTCTATTTCTTTATAAGTCTGAAAATGTTTTAGTGGGAAAAAAGCCACCTATTGCAACATGGTTCAATGTTTTTAAATACATCTGAAAAAATTTAGAAACTTTTTAAAAGAAAGCTTTTTTATAATTATTTTCTACTATTTACAATTAAAATATAATAAAAAAACATCGAAACAAATCATCGAACTCAGTTGTGTTTATATGAAAAATAACAATATCATATATTCTCATAAAACAATACAATCATTTAAATATTTAGTTTATAAATAAACTCTTGTGTCAGGCCTTTAGATCTACAACAAACAAGATAGATTCTTACGTGAAGTTATATCATACCTTATCCAGCGAAAACTATATTCCCCATGCTTTGATTTTTAACGATACTTTACAGAATTTCATTCACACGCACTTATTATAGTAGTCTCGCGCACAATATATATATTTACTGGGGCTGAAAGGAATTTTGATAAAACGAAGCTTGCTGGTCTACAAGGATGTATCTGATCGTTTCCCAGTGTTTGTTGCATCGTGGTTCCGGCTCAATGCGCTTCTGCCCCTGGTCGCTCAACTTACCACTAGATTCTTTTGGCAAGCACCAAAATACATCAAAGCTCATGTATCCAGGATTACGCCTTTGTTTAGCTGAGAAGCTCTGAAGTAAGAGCGGCTCTACGAAGCTTCTGTTGGCAGGATCGTCCAGAAAACTGATTCTGTGATGGAAAACTCGCCCTTTTGTACACGAAAAATTAGTCGGTTGTATGTACTTAATATTCTATGACATAAATGTACCAGAAGCGAAAGTTGTATATTATTTATTTAAAACGGACACCCGAAATGCAGCGACTAGCACATTCACTACATTTCAAGTCCGTAGCTGTGGAGCTGCACGCTCGTATGATTTTTGATTTTGTGCGTTCGACCGCTAATGAGATAAATGTCCGATTATTTCAATTTCGCGTATCATTTTAAATTAAAATCTTGCACATATTGGACTGTATTAGCTAACCGTTGCAAGCCTTCTAGCGACTTTAATACATATTTATATTCACGAAGAATACGATGTCCCCAAGAAAGAGTGTCTGTTGACTTTGTTTCTATAGAACGCTTATCGTTGAATGAAATGAACGCTATTTTATTTTGTTTTTCCGTTTGTAGAATATAAAATCTCGAATTACTATTATACTGATCTCTACATATGATTGTTTTTTCTTTGAAGTATTGTACAAAATCTTCAAAACTTATTGTATTTTTCACGACTGCACTCTTAATACCTTTGGCTTTCTTTATTTGGCTTTCCCATTGAATTTTCATACAATATATTTTACTTCGCAATGCAACAAATTGAGTTAAAATGATACCATTACACTCAACTTTTATTAATCCGACAATTTTCTTATTTTTTTGAGATATTTGATAAGGATTATTCTCAGGATAATCTCATGTATCAAATTCAGGACAATCCTTCTGCATAAACTCATACATATCAATGTTTATAATTTCATATACAAGACTATTAGTATGTATATATATATATTTTACAGTTTTAGCCACTCTATTTCTCACATATTCATAAGGAAATCTGTAAACTAAAGTTTTGGATACATGCAATTCTGACAACCCAACATATATAGGTTTTCTAATATGAATTTCAGTTCTCAATAATTGTACGGCAACAAAAGTTTCATCAAAAGTGAAAAAATTAAACCATCGATTACTGCTTCTACACCATAACGTCCTACTCATCTATGTATTATTTGTATATCAACTCTTTTACTTTCATTTTCCAGATCCTTACTATAAATAGAATTATTCCAAAATTTGAAAAAAAAAACTTCTCAGATTTATTTTTGGCATGATTTTTTTTTCACTATTTAAATCAATTAATCTTTAAGCCATGGCGCCTTATTAAATTTTAATTCTCTCTCTCTCTCTCTCTCTCTTTCTCTCTCTCTCTCTCTCTCTCTCTCTCTCTCTCTATATATATATATATATATATATATATATATATATATATATATATATGTATATATTGTTAATTATAAGTTAAATTGCAGTACTTCTTACAAAGTGCCATAATGTATCATAAAGCGATGTTATTTCTTTTTCATTCTGAAGGTACAAGATGTTCGAAGCATAAAGGCAGATTTTTATATGAATCGTGTATATTTTCAGGATATACTAAAGCGACCTCTAGTATTTGTTACATTAATAAATTTAGATTTATCAATCATATTTTGAACTCATTCAACACCTTCGTAAGGAAGAAGTTGTTTCATAGTTCAGTTGTAAAGATTATTTACAACATAATGGAGTAAATATTTATTTTCTTTTTTCTTATCAAATTTACAACTCATATACTTATTATTGGTTGTTGCCTTTGAATTATAATATTGGCTGATACGACTGCTAATATCTCTTTCAATAAACATAAGAATATCAATAAGAAATTCTTATTTTAGTATAGCATGGCATCCCATGATAGACCCGGTGTGGTATAGTAATTTGCTGGATTAACACTGTAAGCTTTGAGACAATTGCTTCGAAAGTTTTCTAATATATATCAGCAAGAAGCAATACATCTATTTTCAAATATAATTTTGAATATCCACTGAAAGTTTTAATAGACCTGAAGCTTATGTTTATACCTCTTAGCTATTTTGAAAATGAGATATATTTTTCCTTTTTTGGAAACCAAAAACGATTGTGAAACCAACCAATTTTTAAATAATTATTAAGGTGCTTTATTAATAGTAAGTCTAAAAGACTAAAGTTATGATTTACTGATTTTCTACAGTGAATGGAATATGTTCATTAGTGTTATTTAATATTTCGTTAATGTTGAAAACTAAAAGGGTGTAATTAATTAAGTTTTGAGGTATCGCAATTAAAATATTATCCACATATTTGGGGTAACTAAGTACACTAAAACACAATTTTGATATAGCTTCTCTCTCTCTCATCATCATTCATGACTAGATCAGCTAAAATAGGACTCATGGCGTTTCCTATTGCCGTGCCAAAAACTTGTTTATAAATTTTATTACTAAACTAAAATAATTATTATTTAAACAAAATTTGACATCATTAATGAACTAATTACTGAATATTTGCTTTTTCACATTATTCATCATTAATGAATATTACTTTTTAAAATTACTTTTTAATGTTATATATTTTACAATTAAGTTGTTTTTAAAAACATTTTAATAATATAGCATAGTGAAAAAGTTTTTACAAAATTAAATTTTTCTCTATATTTTAAAACGTTATTAACTTCTTATGGTAAAACAAATATAGTGATAAGCCATTTATGTTCATGGTATTCATATTGATTCGTTTCATTCGTCTTGTTATTCGAAGGGTCAATACTATTTAAATTATATTTAGTAGTTATATTATTATTAGTGTCGTTTTTTATGTCGATCTAATATTTATTTTTTTGTAAGGGTTTACCATATTTGTTTATAAATAAGGTATCGATTTTACAATTATTTTTGTACTGTAAGGAACTACTTAAATATTTTGCTTTGTTATAACAAAATTTTTTGAATAAATTTGTAAAACTATGCTTCTAAGGTTATTTAAAATAGTTTCAAAATGTAATGATTTTAACATAGGTAAATTTGATGTAATACTAAAGAAAATGTTAAATTTTTTCTATTTTTTAATATTAGGATCAATTGTTTTAAGGCAGTACTACTTTACTACTATTTCTACTTTACAACTTTGAAAAAAAATCTTTTATTTTTTATATTATAAATATATTATTAAATTATTATATATTATTAAATTATTATATATTATTATATATTATTATTATTATATATTATTATTATATATTATAAATAAATATATTAAAGAATGTTAGCTCAAAATTTTAGAAAGATCCAGGTAGTCTAACTATATATTTTCACCTTTCGAACGCATTTACTTGAGCGCGCTATTCCGGCCTGGCCAACGCGCGCGCCGGATAAGTCATCTACCTGGAGTTATCTACAGGAGTTATCTAAAAACTATAGTCTTGCAATTGAAAGGAATTCAAATTCAGTAGAAGGTATGCGAAACGAGTTCTGGGCCGGCTATTACCACAAAATCTCAACAGACTCCAAACCACAGCATACGTACTGTTCACACAACTGGTGCAAGTATAAGAAGGCCGAAGCAAACAACGCTTTAAAAAATTATAAACATCTTTCTGCTCTTGGTAGTGACATAAAAGAGATGTTGAAACCGATCTACGAAGATCTAACAGAAACGGAATTGCTGGAGAGATGTTTGGGCAGAAACACTCAAAATAACAATGAGTGTTTCAACTCAACAGATTGGGTTATGGCAACGAAGCATGTCTATAATGGAAAACAAAATCGTTAAAATTGCATGCCTCACTGCTGCCTGCATTTTTAATGAAGGATTTAGCCCACTTTTGAAAATAATGGAAATTCTGGGCCTGAAATTCTGCCAAACCGCTATGCAGTTCGCCAATATGCGCGACCAACAGCGCATCGTTCGAGAGAACCGCCGCTCAACTGAGGTTTCTAAGGAGAGCGGAACTCAAAAAAGCAGGCTAGATTAGATAAAAATATTCGCCCAGAACAAGTTGAAGGCATATTGTATGGCCAAGGCATCGTTGAGCGTAAGATAATTTTTTCTATGATTTTTCACTTACAAAAACTTTAATCGCGTTTTCTTCAAAACAGCATTTTCAAGTACCGTGGTCATGAAAACTAAAAAAGTATTGAACCGATCCTTATGAAATTTTGAACACATATTCTATATGTTTGTATTAACCGTTCTAACTACAATTAACTTAAAATTTTAATTCTAACTATATTTTTATTGCAAAAAAAGACGGAAAAAAGCAATTTTTTTCTTTCGTTTTTTAGCCGCCATTTTGTTGATTTAGCATGTACATAAAATATTTAGTTAGATCGGTTTCTGGAGTCATACTGAACATATAGCTAATTGATTTTTTTGTTTCAGACCATCCATCGGCAAGATTTTACGACCACAACAACGTTACCTACTTTTTGAGGTATTGGCTTTGACCATACTTTACATATATAAAAAATGTATAAAATAAATAAAACAAATTTTTTTGTATACTTCAAGAGTGTATTTATTAAGCATTTTAAATCCTACATTCATATCTTCAATAGCATTCTCAGAAAAATTTCACAAAAATAGCGTTTTTTTCGAGGGTCTAAAGTAGAATACTGCCTTAATCCGTCATTTTTCTTAATTATTAAATAATTTCTCAATGAATTAAAATTATGGTAAATGTACGAGGCGTGTTCAAATAATACGGTGACTTTTTGGTTTTCTTAAAAAATATTTATTTATTAATAAATACTTATATTGTCTCCTTTAAAGTAACCTACCCCAGATATAATACACTTGTGCCAAAGCTTTTTCCAAATATCGAAGCATTTCTGATATTCATTTTTCGGTATAGTCTTGTTATTTCAGCGAGGCAGTTTTTATCTCCTTAATCATTGAAACTCGATGTCCTTTCATGGGCCTTTTCAGTTTTGAGAAAAGAAAAAAATTACTGGGTGCCAAATCTTGTGAAGATAGAGGCTGAGGCATGAGCCAACCGATTTTCCAACATCTTTAGCAACTTCTCTGATAGTGATTTGACGATTTTTTAACACAATATTTTTCACTGCTTAAATGTTTTCATCTGTTATTAACGTACTAGGACGTTCAGAACGAAGTTAGTCTTCGACATCCTCTCGACCTTCTTAGAACAGCTTGTACCACTTAAACACATTCTTTTTACTCAAAGTAGACTCATCGAATGCAACTGATAACATATGATTTCCAATATATCGTATACTAAAAATCTAAGTAGTTGCGCATAACACATAATTGTACCGTAGCGCACAGTCATATATATTAGGTGTACAAATGAGTTTCCGGGGTTTGGAAAGATGGCGCCACCGATAAGATAACATCGAAATTGTAAGCTGTAAAAAGTCGTATACTATATGTTGACATCTGAAAATAATATAACTTTTTAATATCTTTAACTTTTTGCTAGGATCACTTAGTTTTCATCCTGTTAAGATGTCAAGTTTTGAGTCAAGTAAGCGTTATTTGCGGGAATTGTTAATTTACTTCTTTCATTTAAAGCAATCTACAATTGAAGCACATCGGCTACTCATAAGAGCATATGCTGATGTTAATTTGAGTGAGAGAAGTTGTCGGGAGTGGTTCCAAAAATTTAAAAGTGATTCTTTTGAAGTGGAGGAGAAAACATGCAGTGGAAGGCCCAAAGTGTATGGTGACATAGCATTCGAAGTTTTACTGGAGGAAGATCCGTGCCAATCGCAAAAAGAATTTGCACAGTAGTTTGGAGTGACAGCAAGCTATTTTACAACGTCTCAAAACCCTGGGTAGGATCCAAAAGCAAGGAAATTGGGTTTCTTATGAACTGAAGCTAAGAGACGTCGAGCGTCGCTTATTCGCTTGCGAACAATTGCTCAAATGGCAAAATCGCAAAGGATTTCGACATCGAATCGTGACGGAAGACGAAAAGTGGATTCACTACGACAACCCAAAGCATAGGAAGTCATGGGGTAAGCCCGGGCATGCCTCTATTTTGATGGCCAAGCCAAACATTCATGGCAAGAATCTAATGCTGTGCATTTGGTGGGATCAGCTTGGAGTAATCTATTACGAACTACTCCAACACAATTAAATTGTCACCAGAGAACGTTACCAACAACAGCTGATGCAATTGATCCGAGCATTGAAGATTAAACGTCCACAATATGCCAAAAGACACGATAAAATTTTTCAGCATGACAACGTTTGGCCACATGTTGCAAAAATCATAAAAGAAACGTTAGAAGCACTGAATTCGGATGTCTTACCCTACTCGCCATATTCACCAGACATTGCTCCTTTAGGCTACCACCTACTCCGGTTCATGACCCATGGTCTGGCTGAGCAGTACTTCACTTCTTACGAGAAATTGAAGAAATGGGTCGATTCGTGGATCACCTCAAAAGACGAGCAATTTTTTAGACATGGTATCCACTTGCTGCCCGATAGATGGTCGAATGAAGTAGAAAGTGATGGGCAATATTTTGAATGACATTATTTGTACCTTTTTTAAACATAAAATCATATTTCTTTATTAAAAAAACGGCGGAAACTTATTTGTACATCCAACAGATAACTTTCTATAGCGTAAGTTCAGTTCTATTCTCTCTAAAAACATGTATGAATATATTTCGTATAATATAAATAAACTTTGTATTTATAAAGTTTACCTTTGTGTCTGTTATTTATTTTCCAATATAAAACCATTAGTCGGTGAGCTTCCATATAATAGGTTATGGGCCCAGGTGTCCAAACTATAAGCAAAAATTGTTTTTCAAGTTAAGTTAGAGAGAAATATACATAGAAGTTTTTTGACAAGAAACGAAATTATATAACATGAGCATTGAAGAAAACAAAGATTTATTATCCATTATATTTTTATATAGTTTGACATCGTCTTTTGAAAACTTTAGGTGTGCTATGGAGTCGAGGCACGACATTCCGGATGTTGAAATATTAGAAATAAAAATATTTGAGGAAAATGATATCCGTTTACATAAAGATAAGCCAGACGAATCAACCTTTGCTATTGCAGCATTAACGTTTTCACAGTCCAAATATACTTGGATGTGGCGGGAAGGAGTGGATATTCATAGAACTCCAAAATACGAAAATTTGTAGAAATCGGATGATCTTTTTTCAAGTGTCTTAGTAGTCGATGCTTGTATTCATCGCATACTATGATATAAGGCATTAACCATACGATCTTTGTAATTTATATTTTGAATTCAAATGACGCGGTAGCGCCATGAAGGCAAGTTTGAGAATCGCTGACATGGCGCGGCCGCTACACTATTTTCTTCTAAATGGAGATTTTGACTTTTCAATCAATGAAAAAAATTATTTTTTACTTCTTTATCGATACTTTTCCAAAGCATATTTACTATTTATGGCCTAAAGAATCGTTTCCCACCGATATTTTTAGGTAGAAAGCAGTTTTTAATATAAAACTTCATATGTGACCATAGAAAATGATCAGAAACACTTCTTTTTTATATATATAGTAATAGACATACATAGCAAAAAAGTTCAGATTAAGACGCCTCACACTGTAGCAAAAGTTCAGAATAAGACGCTTTATATAGTAAATTGCTTTAATATAATGTATAGTAAAATGCTTTAATATGTTGTATATAGTAAGAGGCATTAATATAATAATAACCTCTGACAACATACAGTACAATTAGGTGCAATCATAACAGTGCATCATTTTCAATAAGTAAGGTTGGAAATATTCTTAAGTACTTCTCTTCATTTAGAAGTATGTAAAAGAATTTTTCAATAAATATATAATATTTAACTAACATAAAGATCTTTAGCAATTTTTATTGTTATTTCAAGATTTTCGCAGAATGTAAATTAAATATGTTAAGTAATTTATATCACTAAAAAATAATGTGTTATTAACATTGTGATATATTATATAGTCCATAGTTTTAATAAAAAAATGTAGTAACTAGAAAAAACACAGATTTAAATAATATAAAAGGATCATGCACAAAGTAATTACATGTAAATAAAGCTAATTATAGACAATATAAAAGTATTAAAAAGTTGATCTTTTATTAAATAATATTAGGGCTATATATAATTACATGAAGCAATTACGTTTTTTAAGAATGTTTGAGCACATTACATATGCACATGTCAAACTGGATGTTTTAAAAATAACAATGCATACTCAAGACAATACTATTCGAGTACGTTGGTTTATAAGTGGTACATCTGGATTACAAGCTTTTATTAAATTTCTGTCGATTTTGGAAAATACAAGATAATATTAAAGAAAAGAAGCGTAAGAATTTAATGATATTCTTATTCTTCATTACAAATAAAGATTTAATATTTTTTATAGTTGGTGTGATGGCTATTTTCGTATATTGTAATGCAAAAAATAAATTTATAATTTACCTTTGTTTACTTAATTTAATAATTGTAATATTTCACGCACACAAATAAATTTAATTTGCTTCAATTTATTGCTTGATTCACTGGGAGAGCTCCGTCGGTCTATGCGAGAAAAATCTTAAACAGCCAGGAAAATTAAAGAGCACAAATTTTGAGATAAAAAATTAAATTCAATTTATACACTCAAAAATGTTTAAAATTATTTAACCAATTCGTATACAAATTTAAGAAGTAATTAATTTGCCCCTTCATGACATCATTTATTACATAATCACACACAAACAAAATGTCTTCAACGCACGCTCGCACGCCCGATTCCCGCGTGAAACCCGCACCCGTTATGTGGCCTGACGCTCTCGCCCTTCTATTACTTTCTCTATTTCTACCACCTTCCTCACTTTCTTTTCTTTCTACCTTTATTATAATACTTAACTTTATCTTTATTATTACTTCTATCACCCTTTCTCCCCGTTCTTCTCTCTCGTTTCGTCTCTCACCGCCTTCCTTTCTCTTGTCCACCACGTCCCTCTCTATCTATCCTTTTTGTTTCGCTCTACACTGTGTTCTACACCTTCGATCTATTCACCACGCTCCGGTTTTTTCTTTTACTCTCCACGTTTCTGTCTTTCCTCACGCATCCCTCCTTCTAATATGTTGTCTCGCTCCTCCGCCGATCAGGGCGAGAGTGTCCGTATGCTTCTCCACAAATTATATAGTTTGAAGTTTTTCTTATTTAATATTATATGTATGAATAATAATTAGGTAAATAAATTTTAAAAAAAATTCTTAAATGTAAAAATAAATTAAATTTATATTCTAATAAGGAATACCGTATCGATTAATTTAAACTAAAAACGCTTCACTTATATTTATTCCTTCATAGATGAAAATTCAGTTCAATAACTCGAATAAATAATTTCGAACATGTCCTGACTATTCCATATCATACTAAATATCTAAAAATTTGAATTAACCTTATCGCTAATATAAAACTAAAAATTGATTAATTATAAAAAAAAGAAATCAAAACTGTTGCATGTATGAGATTCTGAAACTCTTAAATGAATTGTTATCGTATTATTTAACAAATTTCATTCATGATTAATTCGTAGTTATTCCTTTTAAATCATAAATCACAATTTTCAAATAGTTATTGGATGATAGCAAACAAAGTTTAACACAAACTATCGATGCATCTGTTCGATTAACCTACTTGGCACAAACTCCCTGTCTTCATTCATACTAATTGGCACATCATCTCGGGTTTATCCTCTCTATTCATACCTGTAATTATACTCAATCGTTAGCCTACAAGTCACTTCTGGTACGCTACAGGTTCAAACTTGCCTAATGCGGCTTAATGACCTAAACTCCCATAAATTATTAAATTATTAATTTATCAATGAGTTATTCAACGCTGCGAACGAAGGAAGCTTATTTAAATTTAGAACTTTATAGAAACGGTTATTTAATATTTACGATGTTAAAGGAATATTATTATTACAAATATTTTAATAAATGTCATGATGTATATTATATTCGTACTACGTACAAATATGATAATTTTCTCAGGAGTTTCATGGATATAATAAAACGTTCACACAATTATATAATCTTGTAAATTAAAAAATATGTCTTCACGATATAATTTATTATATCCATATAATTTGGAACTTAAGTGCCCAGTCGACACTTTATATTACAAATCCTGCTTATGTTACAGTATTTACATCTGTATTATCACAAATTCTAATTACATTTGAAATATTTATTTAGTATCTACAAAAAACATCTTTAAACAAAAGTAAAATAGTTAGGCGATGTTTTTTTAGCATGGTAAAATTTTAAATACATCTTCTCCTGTATTTTATAAAAAATTTATATAAAATACTTTTCGAAAGTTCCAAATATTAATACAAAATTATACTTCTCATTAACTAGTATATTAGATCTTATTAAAGATATTTGTATTCAATTAATTTTTAGTAAAGATATTTTTGATTAATTATATTTAGATTAAAATTTATTATGATTAATATACAAATTACGAAATTAAAGTTTAATTAATGATATTATAATGACGAATTAATATAAATATCCTAATTATAAAAAATTTTATTGAAGAGTTTATTAAAATATTAAATTTAGTTGTTGAGACTACATTATCCATAAATTTTGTTAAGTATATGAATAGAATTATTAAATTTCCAATTCTCACTAAATAGAATAAAATATGATACAAATCTTTTAGAATAAATTGTTTTAATATTTAATAAAGCTAAAATAATAAATAATAATAATAAAGTTCTTATAATTAAAGCATGTAAAATTTTTCTATTTCTAGGTGTAAGTGCAATACAATAAATAAATCATTTATTGACAATAAAATTAGTACGATTAAGAATATTTAATTCATATTAAAATTTTTTTTTGACAATATTAATAGTTAACAGATTTATAATATTTCTGTCATTCTGTAATTCTTTCTTTATTAGAGAGATTTCTCTCAGATGTATAACTATTGACAAGGAAAACGGTCACCTCGTATACGAGGGCGCCACTCCAGCAAGGCACAAATGGCAGTAATGAGCATTAAGATTAACCAAAGTGTATATGGAGTAAACTGATTTATTTAATTAAAAAATACACGTTTATAATTAAAATATTTATTTAAATGTTATACTATATTGTATAATTCCATAGAATATTAAACAATAATAAATTAATAAATATTTTCATTGGTGTTACAGTCCAATTAAATGAATCGAAAAGAATACGTAATAATATCAATATATATTTATATTAATATTAATACATCAATATACAAAGAATAAAAAATAAAAATTATGACTGTCCTTGTGTCAAATCACCCCCGTAGACTAATCTGAAAATAAAATATTAACTGAAACAATTTTATGTTAGTAAAGTGCTAGGAATCTTCTATTGTTTCTATCAGTTTTTTAGGGCGTGTACTCGTTAGTCTTCCACAGCTTTCGCAGGCTCAAATCTTGTTTTGTTGAATGCAGATTTCACTTTAGGAAAAAGATAAAAGTTGGTAAATAAGGAGGGTACTCTAACATTGGAATGTTGTACTTAGCTAGAAATCTCTTGACGGAAAGTGCCTATTACATTGGTTCATTGACTTGATGAAGAAGCTATGCCATCTGCTTCCATACGGTCGTTTTTTTTTATTCTTTCACAGAGTTCGGTAGGAACATTGAGGTCGCAATGTTATTTAGCAATTTGACCTTTAATAACCAAGTGAAGGTATACAATTCTATAAATATCGAATAAAAACACTCATCATTGCTTTGATTTACTCATTTTCTTTTTTTAATTCATGGTCAATTAGACTCTTCCGGTACATAGATTGGCTCTGTTTTTTTAATCTTAGGTAAAAACCAAGATTGGTCACATTTTATTACTCTTTGAAATAGTTTGAGTCATTTTCAATTGTATTCTAAGTGACAATATAAATATTTTTTGCGAGCTTTTTGTTGTTTACATGTAAGGGTTTCAGATACTAGTGTTGCACATATTTTCCATATGTAAAAACTTTCATGTAAAAATTACCACATACAGATTTAGTCCATTCCTATAGCTCTCAGCAATCGAACGAATATTTAACCGAGAGTTAAATTGAAAAAGATTATAGACTTTTCTGATATGATAATCCGTTTTTTACGAGGAAGGATAACGTGAGCGTGGATCATCTTAAACATATTCTCAACCATCTTGAAAACACCTCAGTCACTCACATAAACGTGAACGAGATAAATATTTATTGTTATACACTTGTTTTAATAAATTATAAGTTTCAGCTGCAATTTTTCCAAGTTTCGTGTGAAATTTCTGTTTTATTGTTACATCAATCATTTTAATGACAAAACAAAAAACAGGGCCAATACAAACGAAGGCCTAGGCTACACGGATTTGAGTATAGACGATATAGAGTCATTAACCTTTGGCGCATGCACATTACTTCATAGTCCTGCCTAGTATATATTTCAATAGTTGCTTTCGCTATTGCTTCTGTATAAATATGTTCGGAATTTACATGTGAAATATTAAAAATGCCATATTACCGAGGTATTAGAGAAACATATTGAATTACATTATATAAATATTATAAATGACACATTTCACTTACATCACATTTGAAATATTTCTAAAGTAATTTGCCAATTTTACTTTAATTATATTACTGAAACCTATTGTTACAGGGCATGAATATTACAAATGCAATATTTTAATTTCATTATATTTTAAATATATTAAAAGTAATGTGGAAGCAATATTGCATATTTATTTCACATATTATCTGCGCTAGCATCTCAGTTGTAATATTTCTGCAATATTACATTTCACATATTGCTAATGCAATATTACGGATGCATTATTGAAATTAAGAAAACATAAATATTACAAATACCATTTATCAAATATTGTACATTTGAAATATGACTAGTAATACACAATGAAATCACTAAATGGAGCTGAAATTTTGACATCCATAAATAAAAAATTGTCTACAGTGTATAAGAGCGGATAGTACACCAGTATGAGTATCAGTTTTCTAGCGGAACTCCGCATAATATCACAGCATTTTTTTCACCTGTTTCTGTTTTTTCCGTTACACATTTCTCATTGGGACATTCTAAATCATACATAAATAATTATGTTTATACATTTTTATAATTCTTTGATAATATTTCTAGATAATATTATTGAAGATGAAAATACAGCCTTCAAAATAATAAAAAAACTTGATCAATTATAGTTAAAGACATCAACCGCACTACAAATTTGCATAAGAAACTGACTTGATATATTGAAATTAAAAGATTTTGAAGAGTCAAGCATATTTTTCACAGAATTCGAAAACTTAATAAACGAACTAAGTAGTGCTGGTGCAGAAATTAAAGAACGTGAAAAACTTGGATATATGCTAAAACCGCTATCATATTCCTTAAGTTATGTCGGTGATTTTATTGATTCTATGCAGAAGTGTGACCGTACTTGCGAATTTTTAAAAAATAACATGTCAATGTGGGAAACAAGAGCTCTGAGTGATAGTAGAAAACGAAGGTCAAGTGTATTCAAAACCAAGAGAACTGAAAAGAACGATATTAAATGCCATGGTTGTGGAAAGAAAGGTCACATGATATGAGACTATTGGAGCAAAGTGTGAGGCAGTATGCAACAGCAAGAAAATATACGTAAGCCGTCGCAAGAATTCTATAGGCAACTGGCAGGAGGGCATCAACATTCGCAGCAATACAGAGGCCGCAGTATGCGTGAATTTAACCAGCGCGGACAAGGTCGAGGCTGGCAAACATGGAACAGCGGAATAAGTCGGCAAGACACAATTTATACATACATAGCGAGATGAGTTACGCATACATAGCAACATTCGCAACAATGAGCGAGATACGTAGAATAGATTAGATTTTGGACAACGGCTGTTCACATCATATAACATACGATAATTTCTTTTTTATCGAATTTCTTAATTTACAAAAACCAATCAATGTTAAAATCCGGGAAGGTCGAATCTTAACAGGTATTAAAGTAGGAAAAATTTCGACTTATTTTTTAGTAAACGGAAAGAAAATTAAAGCACAATATCCAAATATAAATAACTTAAAAGTATACCGTTACACTGTTGCCATCAGGATACCGGAAATCAAAAAATAATCCAAATGGGATAGGAAGGCAGATATGGGAGTGCTAGTAGATATTGTTTTTTTCCGGTGCCATTTGGCTTTGTTTTTTTTTTATTTCAGCAAAGATTCAGGCAATTTTGAAGGAAATTAATACTGTCTTATAATATTTATAATATAATATATTAATGAATATAATAACAGTCAGATTATTCTTGTTTATTATCACCCGAAGAATTTGAAAGAAAACTTATTACTAAAAATAAATTAGATTACAAATAAAATATAATAAAATAAAAGAATTATAAAATAAAATAAAATAAAATAAATAAAATAAAAATAATATACTATATTCTATGTTAGCGAACAATAACTTGACTGCGCCACCAGCAAGTTTGTTGATCAATACTACGCTCAAACGCATTCATTGCCTGCGATAGCTATCGCCTGTGATTGTATTAGTTGGTTCTAACAACTCATAATACACTACACCGAGCTGATACCATCAAATACTGAACACGAGCTTGGTTCCGTGAATATTCGGTTTGGCAATCGACGTGGAAGCATCGCCAGGATATGCTCATGATTTTCTGCGTTTAGGATGATCGTAATGAATTCATTTTTCGTCCCCAGTCACAATGCGATGTCTAAATCCCTTCCGCCTTTGCCTTGCAAATAGCTGTCCACAAGGAAACCAACGCCATTAAACGTCTCTCGGCTTCAACTCGTAAGGCACGTAATTTCCTTGTTTCTGAATCATTTCCATGATTTGAAATTGAAAGCAGTTTTGAAATGGCTTGTTGCGTCACTCCAAATGATCCTCCAACTTCTTGTTACGTTTGACACGAGTCTTGATCAACTCATACCTCCAATTCTGCATCTTCGAAAGCCACCGCCATGCGGGTCTTCGACGTGAAAATCACCGTTCTTAAAGCGTTGAAATACTCTCGGCACGATCTTTTACTAATAGCGGCGGCTTCACCATAGTTATTTGAATGTATTCGATAAGCCTCAGCCAACGATTTTTTCATATTAAAGCAGAAAATTAAATCTCCCGCAAATAACGATAATTTGGCTCGTATGCTAACATGTTTAGTCGAGAATAACTTTATGCTGCAGACACCTATTATTTATATTATATCATCTATTTATATATATATATATATATATATATATATATATATATATCTATCTATATATATATATATATATATATATATATATATATATTATATATATATATATATATTATATATATATATATATATTTTTTTTTTTCTTATTTGCAAAAGAAAATTGAGGTTTATTTTGGAAGTTGAATTGGTGGGCGACAGAGAATGGGATAATAAGACGAGACGCTCGGAGTAGTTTACATGGATATTTTAAAAGATTCGCACGTTATTCGGCGATACGTCACCATCGAAACACTGGAGGGGCGGCAGTTGAGCGAAAGTACACTAATCAACGTTTGGAGGGAGCTGCTTCTATTACTGAAGCCAATGGCGAATGACGAGAATGTCCGTGAATGATGGCGATTGATACATATGCCACGCGTGGTTGTTCAAGGAAAGTTCCACTATTGTCGGAAGAAATGTCATTCAAGGGCTGGGGCGGAAAAAAGAATAAGAAGAACGGACTATGACGTGCAGACAGGGAAGCAAATACCACCGTCGCGGAGCTACCAGATACGACAGCAGTAACGGAACCACCGGCATCTCCGGCGGTAACGGAAACGGCTTCTATAAAGCCAACAAAATCTCTGACAGTACTGCCGAGAGCAGGAGAAAAGAACTTCTTGTTACGAGAAAAGAAAAGAAAAAAAAAGAAAAGAAAATTTCTTATTACGTCCTGGTGGACCCAGCGGAGGTAATCTCAGCGATGAAGCACATAATGGAGTCGTATTTGGATGCGACATTTGACTTGTCGAGGACCACAAAACGTAGAAGTCTCGGTGAACCGTTCAACAACATCCAAGCAAATCCCGAGAAGAGAGAGAAAGTGAAAGCACGGATACTGAAGGGGAGAGATCGTCAAGGATAGCGGAATGGTAAGGGATACGGGAAAGAAGAAAAAGAGTAACAAAATATCCTTGCAGTAAGCTCACTAAGATGTAAATGTTGCGGATATTTTTTGAAAATGCAGCCTTTCTCGCTCAGGTAAAAATTGCTATTTGAGTACCCTAACGGAAATCGTGGATGAAGCAAAAAACTAATATAGCCCCGAGTGACAATTATCTGTTTCCTAACCTCATAAAATAGCTTTGCGGTAAGAGATTTGTGGAGAATGAAGAAGTAATCGAAGCTGTAAATGAATATTTTGAGGAGCTTGGCGAATCAATCTATAGAGATGGCATTACTAGACTAGAACACTGCTATGAGAAATGTATCAGCCTTGGAGGAGATTATGTTGAGAAATAAAAGAAAATTCTGAAAAACCTTGTTTTTCTTGGTCAGGCCGGAAACTTATCAATCCACCCTCCACTCTTCAGACCTAGTCCCGAGTGACAATTATCTATTTCCTAACCTCAAAAAATAGCTTGGCGGTAAGAGATTTGCGGACAATGAAGAAGTAATCGAAGCTGTAAATGAATATTTTGAGGAGCTTGACGAATCAATTTATAGTGATGGCATTACTAAACTAGAACACTGCTATAAGAAATGTATCAGCCTTGGAGGAGATTATGTTGAGAAATAACAGAAAATTTTTAAAAACCTTGTTTTTCTTGGTCAGGCCGAAAACTTATACTTCAGAGGGCTCCTGGCCGATCCACTGAAGGAGCGTTCACTCCTTTTGTAGTTCCTATGCCCTTTTTTCACTCAGCACGCACTCTGGCGGTTCGTGAACGGAGGTTTGGCGATCGTGCGCGAACACTCGTAGTTTTTCAAAATACATAAATGCGCAATCATCCATTTGGCTGTTTCTAATATATGTATATACAAGGTCTGTAACAATATTTCATAGACCTTTGAAATAGGGGTTTCATCAGTGGCACCACATGTTTGTGACCAGGCGAATTTAAAAGATACGTTTTCTATTTCCCTTTTGTCGAAATTTAATAATATTTTTATCAATAGAAGCGAACTTATTGCAACACAATTGACAGAGTGTTTTCGTTGTTGGTTAGAAAATGAGCATTAAGCAAAGAGCTAGCATCATGTTTTGTTTTAAACTCTGGCAAAACTTTTACCGAAGCACATCAAATGATGCAACGAGTTTGTGGTAGTGATTATTTATCTCGTATAACAAATAATAAGTGATGTTGGCGTTTCAAAAACAGCGAGATAATCTCAATGACTGAAGTGCCAAAAGCGCTTCGAATTCAACGTCCTAAAGACATCATTAAAGAAGTCAAAAGGAACCATAACTTTCTTTATTCTATCGTAACTTTTAACGAGACATAGTAGTTTCAATATAATCTCGAATTCAAACACCAAAATGCCGAATGGAAAGCCCTGGATGAAGCAAAACCGAAAAAATCAAAGAGCTTGGAAAAATTGAAAATCCAAATAATACTCATTGCTTTCTACAGCATTATTCACCTGATATTCTTTTCATTGATCAAAACGGTTAATGTTGTGTATTATATTGGTTTTGTGAAATTTTTGCTCACCAATATTTGTCTGTGAGTTTGTCATTCAATTTTTTGTGCGCTTTTTTGAAGAAGAAAAAACGTCCCCATATGGGAAAATAGCATGTAGCACAAGAGAGCACAATAAGCGTTTACCAACGAGGGTATGTTTCTGCCCGAGCAAAGCGTGTAGCCAATGTAATATTCTGTATTATCTAAATTTGTATAAGATTTTAAGTATCATGAATAAGGCATTATTGACTTCGTTTTGAAAATGCATAGTGGGATCTTTTTATAAAATTATAAAATTCTGAATCGACTTTATAATGTTAACTTCATTAATACTGTGACTTTTTAATGCTAAATTTATCTTACTCTAATAATGTTCGTTAAATTTTATACTTATTAAACTTACATTTCTATAAGTTTAAAACATACTAAAATTCTATTAGTAGCGGAGAGAGGGGGTTCGGGAATGCTTTCCGTATTCTAACGAAAGCGCGCACGCAAGACTCTAGAGAGCCTATGCGTCGGCATATAACAATCTGTCTGTAAATGTATAGTTTAAGTACTGTCTTTATAATAACCTGATGGGTAGAAACAGCTGTTGGTGCTTTCAATGAAGAAATTTATGTGAAACCTTAGCCAAATGTGTTCTTCAGTTATTTAACGTCATTTTTTGAACCATTCTACTAATTGAAAATGTTTTACCAAGTTTTCAATAATTCTTACAATATTTTTTTGATTTATAAAAACTAATAATTTGCTTTCAAGAATTTAATTCTTGAATTTAAAAATATTTATTTGCTTCAAATAAATATTGTTTATGTTGAAAGATTAACTATTGAGCGCAAAATCCTGCTTCAATATAATAAGTGTTTATTAATTTTTACAATATATAATATTTGAATTTAGTGTAGCTTCAAAACACATCTTAGCACATGATCGTAGAGAGCTAGGGTGGTGTTCATTAGTCTGTGCAAGTCGTCACGCAGGCCCGTGTACAGGTGGTGGTACGAAAGGTGCAGCGCATGGTGCATTTATAATACTCCCTCCTACCCATGTGCTTCATCCTTTCTTCTCGTATACTTTCTGGAATCTGTAACATACAATAAACATTATACAAGAAATCAATATATGAATAACTCATCTAAATTTAAAATAAAACTCGTCAATTTATTGTATAGATCACTGACCAAAGGTTTGATAAAGAGGTCTGCTCTCTGGATTTGGACGGTATCCAGTTTGTATCGACAAGTTTTTTATTCACATATTCTCTCACGTAGTTTTCTTTCACTTCTGCCATGCGCCTCAATTTGCTGCTCGTACCTGTCTTAGTACTCGTTACAGCTAACTTGTAGCACCATAGATTTATTGATAAGAATCATATATCCAGCACAAAGCTTATCCAGTGTTAAAGTAGTATCATTTTTTGACAAGCGTCACTCATTGATAGGTACTCAACTTGGCATGCGAAAAGTGCAACTATCTTTGCTTTTTAGTTTAACAGGCAATAACAGGTCTATATAATTTATTTATATAACCACTCATTGCCAGTGTGTCTTTACAGTCGGCAAAGCTTGCATCTGAAAAGTCTTCTAGGTGATTGGTTTTTCCCATGCAGATCAGGCCGGAATGCTTATTGTATTTTAAATATCTAAAAATTTTCTGGACTATTTTCCACTCCTTTATAATACGGTCTACTTCATGCTATTCAAAATGGTCACTGTAAATAATATGTCGGGGTGTATCGCAGATTGCCAATTGTTTCACTGTAACGTCTATGTTTCATGTTATTAGATTCTACACCTAACTTGTCTATTTTTACTCTATTTTTGTTTTTGCTTTTGCTGCATACATTGTCATGTTCCATATGTACGGCGACAGTCCTGAATCGAATATCAGAGTTTTAAGCTTTCTTTGTATTATCTGGTGAAACCTCTCTACGACGCCTTTCTGTTCCCGATTATCCAGAAATACTAGTTGTAACTCAGCCTCCAATTCGTTTAACCTCATATATATTCCGTTCCTTGGTCAAACTTAAGGTAGGAGACCTTCAATCACAGTCTTACACTCCTCAAAAATCGGTCCAGACAGCTTGTTGTTTCTCCCTTAGATTTTCTTCGGTACGCCATAGCTATTCTGGAGTAATCGTCCAGGAAAACAGCCATAAATTTGTCTGGCATCCGATAGGAAGCGACTTAACCAGTCCCATAGTATCTGATTGAATTAGTTCTAAGGGGTCGCTACTTCGTCTTCTGACTGATTTGGACAGATTTTTATTGATTTTAGAAATTATGCAAATTTCGCAGTTAAACAGTTTCTTATCAAACAGAGGTATTCTCAAGTTTTCAATGTCGCAGAACTATTTTTATAATTCTTTTAAAAGTAATAAAGCATGGCCCAATCTAGTGTACACAGCATTACGTTCTTCTGTTTAGTTAACTACACTAACTCGGGAGGCAAAATATTTGCGTTCGACGATTCATTAACCAATTTCGTGTCAGTACTCACGAATGTCAAATTTGAATTGTTTTTATCAGCTATTCCTTTACGATATTGGTTCAACATATGAAGTTTTGGGTTATTTTCCAAAATGGTTTTATTTATATATGACCATAAAAAAAAAATTACAGGAATATAAATCATTTATATTAAGTTTCTTATTATCTAAATAGACGCTTAATCCCTCATCAATAAATATCCTTAGAGACAGGAGTTTTTGGACAAATCAGTGGCACATATAATATTTTTAGTATTACCGGATAACCATCTAAGCCAAGGACATAAAGTACTGCTATCCCCCTCCTCCGTTTTAATAAACTATGTTTATTCACGCATTTTATTTCACAAAGAGTACGCCCAATGAAACTTTTCAAAAATTAATTTTTGAAAATCTATATCTGATTATCCTTCTTTTATTTACACATGGCTTCAGAGAATAGTCTATCAAATCACTTTCTACAGTATTTAAGTAATACAGATTATTTGATTGTTGGTATGAGCGTTTGTTGGAGATTTGACAGATTTATCTGATTTCTTGGTTTTTTCATCGATTTTCAATCTCCATTAAATTTTCATTCCTAAACTTGATTGAATTCACTCGATTCCTGACCTGATTGAATTTACTTGCAGTCGTAGCATCTAAAATATTAGAGTTAGCTGCGATCTCTGTTCAGACGCGACAGGATCACATTAGTTGAGGATCCGGGCTGTACCTACAAACCTTTCTCGACTTCAGTTGCCCTGAATTGTCTGTAACAAAGACTTTAGTTGGTCGGGGCTAAAAAGTCAGTACGTTATATTTGAACGCCAAGGAACTCCCAGCTCTCGCAAATTTCTCCTATATTTCTTCGAGCTCTTCTGACCGCCCCCTTTCTACATTCTGTATGTATAAAGGGACAGCCACAAACCGTATCAAATTTGATGGCGATCTCCTGAAACAAGACTCTGCTCACAACCAGCAGCTGTTTTTCTCCTGTGATTTTACTAATATCTTCCTTCGATCGCGCAATGGAATTTTCCATTTTTTGCTGATTTTATCTGAGGGTCTTCTCAAAGCTAAAGTGCAAGAGAAATGCTTATAGTGAGTACTTTTTCATCTATAAGCAGTTTACTTTTTATTCTCTAAGCAACATATCGTCAACCTATATAGGAATGCGTTGGACATAATAATATGAAGATATTTCTTTCCTGAAGCCATATTGGTATCAGTTCTGTCTTCTAGAATAATCGAACCATTCACTTCACGCAGCCTCTTTAGTCACGCCACCTCATCCGACATCTGCTAGATCTATCTACCTCCGAATGCATCTATCACCTATAACCCTACCAGTTCAAAATGCCAATCATATCAAAATCAAAATTTTAGTTAAAAATAAAATTTTAAATCACATCGAATTCAGAAATTCTTTATTCAAAATTACAATGCTAATCGCATTAAAAAATTTTTGTTCAAAATTCAAATTTCAATCGTATTCAAAATTAAATTTTCTGTATGAAAATCAAATTAACTCACATCGACTTGAAAAACTTTTAGTTTAAAATAAAAATTTTAATCGTGTCAAAAATTAAATTTTCTTTATGAAAATGAAATTTTAAATTACATCGAATTAAAAAATTATTTATTCAAAATTAAAATTCTAAGTGCATTAAAATTCGAAAATTATCGTTAAAAATCTAATTCCAAATCGTATCGAATTCAGAAATTCGTTGTTCTATAATGTTAGGTTTCGTATATTATTCTATTTACCAGACTTTCTTCTATTTTATTTTAATTATTGTTTATAACTATGATTTTTTGAAGAAGAAAAGATGTATTAAGGCTGGTAAATGGTATTTCGGGTGAATAACTTTCAACTGGGTTAAAAAGTATCATTATACAAAAAAAAAAACAATAAAATTTATACTCAAATCGGATCCCTCTGTATTAATACAATTAATAATCTAATGGAATCTCACGTCCCCAGAAAGATAATAAAACAAAAAATTAATTACTATTTCACGCGCATTTCATTTGTTATACCGATATATATATATATATATATATATATATATATATATATATATACGCCGCGTCACAAGCTAATCGAATTTTCTAAATTTCCGGGATCTCACGCGGCCTTCGACTAAATTTATATTTACTTAAATTAATATAATTCCAAGTATACAAATACGAGTAAGACTATTCAATTCAAACTTAGCGGGTTTATCGATTCGGACAAATGTTTTTATTTTTAAGTTGGTAGTACTGTCAGAGATATCTGTGCTAAATTTGACGTAATTATTTTCACTTGTCATATAATTACGCTTCTATTTTGTGAACAACGAGAAGTTGTCTCTTCGGTTTTTATACAGTCAGTCAAGTAACAGCGTAGTCGACTTTACTGACAGTTAATGAAAGATTTCGCTCTAATTGAACGCGTTGAAGATAAACCACATCAAAGGCGACCAAGAACATCGACTGATGGATTACATGTCGACAAAATCAAAGAACTGGTTCTGTAAAATCGTTGATTGACTACTAGAGTCCTTGCTGATATTCTTGAAATTTCAAATGGGTCAGTCCATCAATAAATTCGATCGCCTTACTTAATTGTCTGACCTCATATAAGTGAGCGTTATGATACAAATGGCTTGATAGAAAACATTTGTTTGTACCAAGCCTTGATATTTTTTATTTGATTGCTACTATAACTGTTAACCATATTTGGTATATATTAAATTATTGAACAAATAACATTATATTTGTTCGTCTAAAAAATATCGAATTTTTACCAGAAAGTGATGATTTGCACAAAGCATAAATTTTTTGTTTTCATTTGAAGAAAAGTGCTGCAGAGTCACATTATATGGTTGTCTAGTAATACGATGCTCATGTTTTATCAGACGCAATTGTGAAATTTTGTTCAAAGACTCGAAAGAAAAACAATTTTGCATCAAATTGTTACTGGCGATGAAAAATTTTTTTTTCACAAATCCTAAACGAAATATATTCTGGATTAATACTGAAGAACCTTTAACATCATCTGCTAAACCAGATCGATTCGGCAAAAAGACAAGGCTGTGCGCTTGATGGGATCAGAGCTGTATTATGAGTTTTTAAAACACAATGACATAATACTGATCCCTACCGACAAAAATTGATCAATTTGAATCAAGCAATGATAAAAAAATGCATAATTTTCCTTGTATACTCAATAAGTTTTTATTTTTAAGAAATGAGATATTACAATTAATGATATGTTTGTGAAATTATATGTTGGCTCCTAAAAAAATTAATTTGTTAAATTTTAGTTTCTGATTTAGTCAATTTCAATAAATTCATTTTAGCTAATTATTAAAAATTTTTTTTTAACTAACTACTTACCGCTTCAAAAAAAATCATTTAATACATTTAAATATATTTTTCTTAATAAAAAATATTTGTTTATAATAAATAAATCTTTCTTCATTTTAATTTGAAAAGCGGTATTATCGTACGTCGAGAGCAAAATGGGCTTTTCTCGGTATATTTTTTGGGAACAAAATGTTTCTTCTCTAGGGAGCGAATGAAATTATGACAAAAATGAGCCTTTTTACCGCGTATAATATTACTTTTTCTTCCAATAGTCCAAAGTAGAATGACCACAAAAAGTACTTCGTAGAAACATTTATCGATTAAACGTCATTGTGGCATGCATTTGTCCACATATATTTTTTAATAATGTAGTTCGAATTTTTAATTTTTTTATTATATTACCAATCTTTTTATTCTGTTTTTTTTGCTAATAATATTTAGAATATTATTAATAAATATTTTTGTCCATCTCAGAGCCTTTTTGTAATAATATGCTATGATAATAGAATGTCATTCTGATTGTTTCTGTTGACAGTCACCCCCAGAGTATTAGATTGTCAAGTATCTCCCTTCCGCCTTTTTGTTTTATGACTTTCGCGGCTATGTACAAAGCGCTACAGAATTCGTATCTGGCAATACTATACATCAATTTAAAGGTCTTGATATAACGTACAAAACGACGCTATATATGATTAGTTTGGATATTGCGTTCAAAAGTTATAGACGTGGAAACAAGGAATTCACTAACGCCGAAATTCGCGCTATTTTTAGGTTTTCCTTCGTCAAAGGTAAATCCGCTAGAGAAACGTTACGTGAGATTAATGGTGTTTTGGGGATGGCACGCTATCACTTCGAATCGCAGAGGAATGGTTTCGACGATTCAGAGCCGGTGAAAACGACACCATGGATAAGCTAGCCGGCGGAAGAACTGTGACGACGAATATCAATCAAATCATGGAATTTATCGAGTTAGACCGGCAGTATTCCACCAGAACAACGCCGGATCATACACTTCATTGATCACTCGTCAGAAGCTACGGGAGTTCGGATGGGAGGTTTTATCGCATCCATTCGCATCGTTCCTGTCCATTTCGAACACCCTTGGTGGTGTAAAGTTAGACTCAAAAGAGGCTTGTGAAAAGTGGCTGTTCGAGTTCTTCGCAAATAAGGAAAGGAGTTTCTACGAGAGGGGTATTATGAAGTTGCCGTCTAGATGGGAACAGATTATCGAACAAAACGGCGCATATTTGAAGTAAATCCGACCACTGTAACACTTTTTATAAAGCATTGAATGAAGAGCAAAAAAGCGGAAGATATGTGACAACCTAATATATGGAATGGAAATACTACTAAAACTAAAAAAAATTTATTTAATTAAAAATTAAAAATAAAATAATCTAACAGTATAGTCCATGCAGATGAGAATTTGGAAACATCGGACATTTAAGGTAAATTTATATTTAAGATGGTGGGGCAGCGAGATTCTGCTTTACAAACATAGAATATAGATTATTTTATTTTTAATTAAATTGAATTGTTATTTTACTTTTAGTAGTATTTCCAATTCAGATTCTACGAGGATCATTGTAATGTAAGTAATATAAAGACAGTCTGGTTATCATAATATATCATAATATATTGCATAAAGACAGTACGGTCGATAAAATCAGATATATAGTTCGAATAAACTTATTATTTTAATTTGATTTCTCTTTTCATTTAATAAAGACGGGAGCTCTGTCCCTGAAACGGCCTTATCAATCTAAATATTAATATATTCATTATAAATATTTTAAGTTTAACATAACTTGAAATATGATTATTAAAAAAGTAATTCATGATATAAAAACTGTTTATATAAAAATATGTACCACGGCTATATATATATATATATATATATATATATATATATATATATATATATATAAATATATATATATATATACGAAGATTTTTACCAGAGTTGACTGCGGCCACGAAACGAGAGCGCGATCATACGAACACGTCGTGTTTCTCTCTGTTTAAAAACTACTCGCGCAAGAGAAGAGCTTTTTTTCTTTCCGTCCGCACGTAACGGCCGATGCATATCCCCAAATTCGAGGAATCCAACTCGAGCACGGCACGGGTTTGTTTACATCTGCGCGGACACATACGGTCGATCGCTGTTTGCGGTGCACCGCGCCGACCGTCACAATATATATGTATATATATATATATATATATATATATATATATATATATATATATATATATATATATATATCATGAAGCGAGTACCGGATCTATATACCTGTTCTCTATACACAAGACTTCACTGTTTATTTTTTGCTTGACTCTAAACAGAAAAAGTATTTGGGCCGCAGATTTCAATTTTTTCCATGTACTTCTTCACACAGACAATCAAGTAAACTTCTTTCGTATGAGAAAATAGTATGTACAGCATGAGTGCAAAGGCTTTTTCAGATTCGGGTACGTCAACTAGTTACACAATATACTATTTTTTGAAAATTACCAATTTTTTATGAAATATTTTTTGTTAACCGTTCATTTATTTAAGCACATTACTCATTCAGATGAGGAGCCGTAGCGAGCTCGAAATGTTGGACTGGATCTTCAATTAGGTAAGGGTGTTGGGGACAGTCAGACTGCACTTTACTAACAAAACAAATTTTTTCAGCTAATATTTTATTTTCAGATTAGTCTACGGGGGTGACTGTAAATAAGGATAGTCTGACTGTCATGATAATTTTTAATTCAATTTTTATTTTTATTTTTATTATTTTTGTGTATTGATGTATTAATGTTAATGTAGATATGTATTGATATTGTTACGTATGGTTTTCGATTGATTTGATTGGACTGTAAGACCAATGAAAAAATATTTATTAATTTGTATATAAGCAGTCGAGAAAAGTACAATTAAATTATTTATTTAAGATTATTGTACTCCCTCTCTCTCTCTCTCTCTCTCTCTCTGCCACTATTGGTGCGGCGGCGTGCGGCGGCGCTGCAACTCCCTCTCTCTCTCTCTCTCTCTCTCTCTGCCACTACTAGTGCAGCAGCACGTGGCGGCGTTAGTCCACTCTCTTGTTGGAGCTGTGTGCGGCACGGGGGAGCTCCGCTCTTCCGGTGTTATGGAGTCTGGGATGGGCTTTAAAAAATAAGGCGTTGAATGAAGGTTAAATCTATTTATTTCTCTTTGCATGAGCCGTCGGAGATTCCGGGAGGTCCGGATCTCGATCTCTCCCACTCCCTTTCTGTCTTTCCATCCCGAAAACCCTCTCTTATATTTCTACTGCGCTTGCGACTCCGGTGGCGCCGTAAGGCTCCGTCGGTAGTCGCAAGCCCTGATTCGCTCGGAATCGCCGCGGCGGAGAGAGGGGGTTTCGGAAATGCTTGCAGCATTCCAGTGAAAGTGCACACGCAAGACTCTAGGGATTCTATGTGTCGGCATATAACATGATTTTGATGCGTTTGCCAAAAAATGAAATTAATATGAAAAATGTATTTTATGTCGGATATATGCATTCAAATTCAATAAGCTTTAGCGAAATAAGGAATGATAATAAAATAATTTCAGAGAAGCATTTATTAATAATTATTGATAAATATGGTACACTAAAGGCAGTAGCAGAACAAACAAAAGGTTTGTGTCGTATGAAAAGTAATTTAAAATTAAATAATGTATTAGTGAATACGGCAAACAAAAACGTAAATAATATGACTGTAAAAGAAAAATGGCATAGGTTATTAGGTCATGTAAATTTTAAGTATTTAGATATATTGAGTAAAAAGCAGTTGTTGAACGGTATACCTAATAAACTTGATGGAGAATTTTTAAAATGTAAAATATGAATTGAAAATAAAATGCATAATGCTCCTTTTTAAAATAACAGATACAATCCACAAGAAATTTTATAGATTATCTAATTGATGTTCGTGGTCCGTTTCAAACAGTAGGCTTTAAAGGTGAAAAATATTTTATCTCATTTATTGATGATTACAGTAAAATTAGTAGAGTATAAACGATGAAGTCCAAATGAGAAGTTATTTATTGTTTTATATAGGAAGGAATACTTGAATTGTGATGTATATAATTTTGCAAGAGACAAAGGTCTAGTAATTTCACTATGTCCTGTACATGTTCATGAATTGAATGGCGTCATGGAACGCTTCAATAGATCTATAATGGATATATCGCGTTATTTGTTAGATGAAGCTTATTATTTATTTAAACAAAAAAATATTGGCCAGAAATCCAGAAAATTTGTGCGGCAACATATTTGAAAAATCTCACGCTAACCAATACAATAAAGAAAAAAGGCCGTACGAACTATTCTTTAGAAAGCGACTGGATATCTCGAATTTAAAACTACGAGGGTGGATTGATAAGTTTCCGGCCTGACTAAGAAAAACAACGTTTTTAAGAATTCTTTTTTTTATTTCTCAACATAATCTCCTCCAGGGCTGATACATTTCTTATAGCGGTGTTCTAGTCTAGCAATGCCATCTCTATAGATTGATTCGTCAAGCTCCTCAAAATATTCATTTACAGCTTCGATTACTTCTTCATTGTCCGCAAATCTCTTACCGCCAAGCTATTTTTTGAGGTTAAGAAACAGATAATAGTCACTCGGGGCTAGGTCTAGAGAGTAGGAAGGGTGCGGCATGAATTCAAACTTCAGATGGTTAATTTTAGCCATCGCAATGATTGACCTGTGCGTTGTTGCGTTATCGTGATGAAACAAGAGTTTTTTCATCGCCAGATGAGTTCGTTTAATTTTCACTTCGTGGCTCAAACGTTGCAATAAGTCTGCGTAGTATTGACCAATAATAGTTTTACCCTTTTCAAGGTAATCAATGTATATAATACCTATTGCATCCCAAAAAACAGTAGCCATAACCTTTTTCGCCGAAAAAATGGTTTTTGGAGTTGGTTCCCCTAGTTCAATCTACTGTTTAGACGGTTGTTTTGTTTCAGGAGTGTAGTGGTGGATCCATATTTCGTCAACGGTTACGAATCGACGTAAAAAGTCGCTTCGCTTACGCTTATACAACGCCAGATTGGCGGTAGAAATGTTCTTTCGAATCAATTTTTGGTCGTCTGATAGCAAACATGGCACTTATCTTGCACAGAGGTTTTTTCATATACAAATGTTGGTGCAAAATATCTTGTACACGTTCATATGACATCTTACAGGTCTCAGCTATCTCACGCACTTTTAATCTGCGATCTTTCAGCACTATTTGATGGATTTTTTTGATCATATCTGTGTTTTATATTTGTTTGATCACATCATCCCCATTGAGTTGTGACCTCAATGGGGCGTCCTGAGTGAGGCTCATCAGAGTGTTCACACGACCCTTTTTAAACTCGGAAACCCACTGTTTGACGGTTGAATATGATGGGAAGGGTGTCCCCAGCGTTGAGTCCATCTCTTCTTTAATTTCCTTCGGCGTTAACCCCTTCAAATAAAAGTATTTGATGACAGCACGATTTTCCAGCTTTTCCATTTTTACGAAAAACACAGAGGTGTCTTGTTCAGTGTGCTCTCAAACCTAAACCAACATGGCGACCGGACTGAAACTATAGCTACAAGCTACCTAAAAATGGTACTATAAAACGCCACCTCAAGGTAGGCTTAGTGGCGCGATCTCTTGGCCAGGCCGGAATCTTATGAATCCACCCTCGTATATAGTAGTAAAGTTTTTGTAAGGAAGCCTGAAACAAAAGGATCTCGAAATGAGACAAAATGACTGAAATAGGTATTTTGATCGGATGTGGTCAAAACGGTTATCGTATTTTATTAAATAATAAGGTGATCATAGCTAGACATATTGAGATAATAGAACAAACTGAGAAATGTATCAGTTTAAAATTTAATGATTCGGATACTGATAATGATATAGAAAATGATAATGATTCCAGGAGTGAAGAATCCTTAGACGAAACTTTTAAAACTAGTAACGGTGATAAAATAAGAGTGAAAATTGCAGAAAGATATGATAGAGGACATATATTCACCCGTTGCGAAAATACAAACATTAAAAATTATCATACTATTGTAAAATGAGTCTAACTATCGAAGGGATGGATATTGAAACGGCTTTTTTAAAGGGCAAAATATTTTTCTTGAAGTGTATGTTCGTCAATCAAAGGGGTACGAAGATGGGACCGACCGAGTATGTAGATTGTTAAAACCTTTATACGATTTAAAAGAAAGTATATGAGCATGGTATGAGTGATTGGACAAATGTATATTGAATTTAGGCTTTGTAAAAAATAATATTGACAATTGTTTATACACTTTCAAAAACGGAAAATGTATTATGTACATATTAGTCTATGTTATCGACTTACTAATTTGTTGTAAAAGTAATGATTTGATACAGAATGTAAAAAAAATTTTATTGGAAAAATTTAAAATGAAAGACTTTGGTAAAATAAAAGATTATCTAGGAATCTTAATTTACGACGAGTCTTGTAAAGAAATGATATTAAGACAAAAGGAATATATTGCATTACTAATAAAAAAAATATAATTTAGAACACTGTAACCCATGGAGTTACATTAATTGTGAAAAAGATATTAAATATAGAAATTTAATTGGTGCACTCTTATACACACACACACACACACACACAAACCCAGTGTGGAGTTTTGTTGCTTTCTCCCATCTGGCGCCTCCCCAGGTTGCGGATAGGGGATGGCTCGCTACAATTTGTAGAGGGCATTGAGGAAATAAAATACTCAGGGCGGACAGAAAAAGCTAATAGGGAGGGCCTCCCGAACGTAAGGCCAATTATGACTAATGTTTGGTATAAACAAGGATATACTCCAGGGAGTAACTCCGGCAAGACCGGTCAATCTCCTCACCGATTCCGATAGAGTGCAAGCCTCTATGGTCGGTGGTAGCCCCTCGGATTCTGGGCAGGGCAAATCAAACATAATCATAGATAGTACACTGGGTACTAAAGGAGATGTCATGATGGATCAAGAAACGACGGATCGAGAAATCTCCATCACGCGCAGAAACAATCACCTGGAGCGACTTGGTGAGAAGATCAGCCAATTGTTGGACTTTGTCAAAGATAGGCATAACGTACACAAGACCATTAAGGATCTTGCTCGTTCCATTAATGCCTCATCTAAATGCATTAGTATGGCAGAGGATGATCTATTACAGTATCAACGTCCTGGTACACATGAAGTGGTGACTCAGACTACGCCGAGTCTACGCTCTGACACCAAACGAAGCGCAGCAGAAGCGATGGTTTCCACTCCTAAAACCATAGGTGGCAAAAGGACGAAAGAACCACCATTGGGCTCAAGGAGACCACTAGAGTCGGTCGGAGTATCTACAGGCAAGTCTGAAGCCAAAGAAAATCAATGGCAGACCATCAAGCGTAAGAAGCCCAAAGGCAAAGATAAAGAATTATCTAGTACACGCAGGCTTAATGGACGAAATAGGCCTAACTCCATTTTGATTAAGGCCAATGAAGGAGTTACATACGCGGAGGTACTGCGACAAATAAAGAATGACCCGGAGTTATCTCATGTCAAGAATGAGGTTAACAGGATACGTAGAAATGCAAGCGGTACCCTTGTACTTCAGTTGGAACGGACAGCCAAAGATGCACATGAGTTGGCACGCATTGTTGAATCTAAGGTTGGCCATAGCGCATCCACTTGGGTTCTGAGTAATCTCATTACATTGGAGATTAAAGATATAGATGAGGTCACTTCAAAGGATGAAGTATTAGAGGCTCTGAGAACACACCTCGAGCTAAAGGAGACTAACCTACTAATTGCTCGTTCCTTGCGGCAAGCTTATGGGGGTACTCAGACGGCGGTGGTGTCTGTACCATATAGCCACGCAGCTGAGCTACTACGTGCAGGGCATGTTCGAATCGGATGGGTCAGCTGCAGAGTTCGAAAAAAAACAGAAATAAAGCGCTGCTTCAGGTGTTGGCAGATTGACCATTTAGCGTCCGTGTGCTCGGGCCCTGACAGAACTAAACTTTGCAGGCACTGCGGTGGAAAAGACCATCTATCCAAGCTGTGTGTAAACGGGTCCTGTTGTTTACTCTGTAAATGTGAAGGAAAAAAGGAGATTAACCATGCAGCATACAGCTATAAGTGCCCGATTACCGTGGAGTTTTTCAACAGACATAAAACATGAGAATACTCCAACTGAATACCAACCATTGCGTAGCAGCTCATGACCTGCTGAAACAGACAATAAAGGAGCTAAGAATAGACATTGCTGTAATCTCCGAACTATATTTTGACAGGCACAGACCACAGCGCTGGATAAGTGACACAAGCAATAGAGCTGCCCTCCGGATTGGTCAAAATAGGCAGGTACTAAAGCAGTCGAGTCATCGGAGCGAATTGATATCCTGGGCTAAAATACAAGAAATATACGTCTTTAGTGTATATGCTCCTCCAAGCTTAACGGACAAGCAGTTTGAAATCCTCGTAGCTAAATTAGTTGATGAAGCCATGGACAAGAAACCATTATTAATCGGTGGCGATTTTAACGCGTGGTCCACAGCCTGGGGAAGCGCTTCAACAAATAACAGAGGTAGTATGCTGCTTGATGGCCTTAATTCTCTTCAACTCCACGTGGTTAATAAGGGATCTGAATCCACTTTCATTAGGGTTGATAAACAATCAGTCATTGATGTAACATTCGCCAGTGATGACTTGATTCAACGGATCCTTAATTGGAGAGTAAGCGACCTTTACACCCACAGTGATCACAGGGCGATCTTGTACGAGATTGCAGAGAAGAAAGTAAAGAACAAGTGCAATGAGTGGATACCCACACGGAAATGGAACATCAGATCGCTAGACTGTGTAGTGTTCGCCACTATAATATCAGAAGAGCGTTTAGAATATGGTGCACCAGGCCATCTGGCAAATGCACTCATGAAGCATATCTATGAAGCATGTGATGCATCGATGACTAGGACTAAGAGCGGATTTAAACATCGTCAATCTGTCTACTGGTGGACAAATGAAATTGCAGAATTGCGCAAAGAATGTCATCGCGCACGTAGACTTGCCCAGAGAGCCCGCACCCATCGTGATATGTTTAATAGTTTATTTAAAGAAGCACAGAGAGCGTTTGTCAAGGCCATTAAGGCAAGCAAGCGTCGATGCTGGCTTGAACTGTGTGCAGAGGCTAACAATGACTTATGGGGACGACCATACAAAACAGTCATGGCACGATTGAGTAGGGCACCAATACAACCCACTAGCACGGTATTGATTGATAAGATTGTTTCCGCTCTCTTTCCCAATGACATCCATGGGACTGTACTGCGCACGTAACACTCGGACGATATACCTCCTATAACAGAAATGGAGCTACATAATGCTTACGCTAAGACTAGAGACAATGCTGCCCCTGGCCCTGATGGTATCCCTAATGCGGCAGTTAAGTTGGTGATACAGAAGAATCCAGCTATATTTCTAAAAGTATATAATGCTTGTCTTCTTGGGGGTATTTTTCCTGATTGCTGGAAAACTCAAAGGTTAGTCCTGTTACCTAAGGGCAATAAGCCACTTGATGGTCCTTCATCATACAGGCCATTGTGTATGCTCGATACGGTAGGTAAAATATTTGAAAAAATAATATGTAGCCGACTGGAAGCATTCACTGAAGGATTGCACGGCTTATCCTCACGCCAATTTGGATTTCGGAAATCAAAATCAATAGTCGATGCTATTAAACTGGTAGTGTGTACCGCAAGAAATGCAATCAGTTGTAAGAGATGGAAAGGTGGCACTAATCAGTATTGTGCCATTGTCGCTCTAGATGTCAAGAATGCCTTGAATTCAGCACGCTGTTCTTCTATTATGAATTCTCTTAAAGAGTTCGAAGTACCTGGTTATCTACAGAATGTCGTGGCCAGCTACTTTGAGAATAGGATAATATTATACCGAACGGATGAAGGCATTGTATCGCATAAGTTTACTGCGGAAGTCCCCCAGGGCTCGGTTATGCAACCTATATTGTGAAATATTGTGTATGATGGCGTATTGAGGATTCCACAACCGCATGGTTCAATAACAGTAGGCTACGCCGACGAAATCGCGCTAGTAGTGACGGCTAAGGCCCTTGAAGAACTCACTGAAAATGCCAATGAGGCAATCAGCAACATCAATAGATGGATTAAGTCGGCTGGCCTACAATTAACGGAGCACAAGGCAGAAGTAGTTCTTGTCAGCAGTCGTAAGAAGGTAGATAGTATTAATCTTAAAGTTGGTAGCTGCCGTATTAGTTCTGCGCCATCTTTACGATACTTGGGTGTACTGCTTGATGCCAGGTTAAACTTCAATGAGCATCAAAGATATCTGACGAAAAAGCGCATTGAGTTTCAGCTGCTTTGTTTCGGGTCATGCCTAACATTGGTGGCCTACGCCCACAGCAGAGGAAGCTATTAGTTTATGCTGTTAATTCTGTCAGCATATATGCAGCGCCAATCTGGCATCATGCATGTGGAAATAAATCGTATTGTGAGCTGGCCATTGCGACCCGCCGCCGCTCCTGTATACGTATTATTAGTGGTTACAGGACGGAATCCACCGATGTTGCTGAGGTACTTGCCGAAATTCTTCCTTTCGATTTAGCTGCAGATGAACTGGCTAGGCTGCACAACATATGTAAAGCCGCAGTGGATTCTCTACAAGGTGCTAAAAACGTGGAACGTCATCGTTCTATAGATATATGGCAAAAACGATGGAACGATTCTAGCAAAGGCCGATGGACTTATCGTATCCTTCCAGACATACACAGATGGATCAACAGGAAACACGGGGAACTAGATTTCCACCTAACCCAGCTGCTGACTGGACATGGTTGATTTAGGTTCTATTTCCACCGTTTTCACTTGGATAATAATGATTTCTCTCCGATCTGTCCGACATTGGTTGAGGATGCCGAGCATATATTAGTGAGCTGCCCTCGTTTTAGAACACAACGTGAGCACTTGATGAATATCATCAATAAGCGAATAAGACCAGAGAGCATCCTATCAATAATGCTGGAATCTTCTGAAAACTGGAAGGCAGTAGACTTTTTCGCACAAGAGGTGATGACCAAACTCAGAAATGCCGATAGAATTAGACGAATGGCCCAGGATGAACCAGGCTAGCTGATTCTATTTTAAGATGCAGAGGACGAACACCGAATCCCTGATCACTTTTGTGGATGGGGGACGTAGGATAGTGTCATAAGAAGAGGAGCCGTATAGGCTAACTAACAGCCCCGCCGAAGTAATATTCCCGGATAGTTCCGGCGGGATGCTGGTTTCCAGAGGCTACTAGTGCAGAGCTTGCTCTACCTACGCCTAATAAAAAAGAAAAAGAAAAAAAACACACACACACAAACGCACACACCCACACACACACACACACACACACACACACACACACACACACACACACACACACACACACACACTTACACACACACACACACATATATATATATATATATATATACATATATATATATATATATAAGGTCGGCGACGAGACCAGATATAAGTTATGCCTTAAACTATTTGAGTAGAACAATAAGGTGAAACTTAATTGGAACAGTAAGCCTACTTGGTCAGGTAGGTTTTTAGATTTTAATTCACACCACCAATTCGGAAACAATATTGGAGCATTAGAGGGTGTAATTGTCGGAGCAATAAAATTGTGACATAAAAATTTTAGACAAAATAATTTACAGATAGTAAGAGAAACTTTCATTAATAATGGTTATCCAATTGAATTTATTAACAGATTAATTGCTGAGAGATTGTTTGACATTTATAATACCGAAAATAGACATAATACACGAGTTGATTTTAACAGAGGAAACATTATTGTTTTACCATATTTAGGGGATTGTCTAAAAGAATTAAAAAAAATTTTCGGAAATATAACATTCAAATTTTCTTTAAGAATAGCAATAATTTGAGTAGATTGTTTAATAATTGCAAAGATAAGGATGATTTATACTTAAAATCAGGAGTTGTTTACAACATTAATTGCATGAATTGTGATAAATACTATATTGGACAAACAGGTAGATATTTAAAAAAGAGAATTTATGAGCATAAAAGTTTATGTAGCTCACATATTACTTCCGGTTTAAAGGAGCATTATTTAAAGTTTCTACATTCTTTTGATTTTGTGAATGTGGATATTTTTGAACATGGTATTAATAATAAGTATAAAAGCGAGAGTCTTGAATGTACTCACATTTCCAGGAATAATGTGAATTTAATGTTAGAGTCAACTCTGTAAAACGTCTTTTCACAAACTTCATGTTTACTCTCGATGAGAGTAAACGTCAAAATGTCATTAAAATGCTTGTGTGGTAAGATCATGTACTAGTTCTAAATGAACAGTTTGAACGGCCAAATAAATAAAAACGGTCAGTTACCCTTTAAAAGACTTTCATCCTCTTCAAGAAGACGCCTTTATCCAAAAAGTACCAAAAAGTACGGGTATAAAATCCGTACTACATGTACCATTTCCATGAAAAACTTTTTTACATTTGTTGAGTCTTTTGTCTAAGTCTTAAAACTTTTGGGACAAGCTGTGGATATATGTGTGACGAGGGAAAAAAGTTAAAATGTTATCCCTTATATAAATAGATATGCTTGAATTTTCTAGTACCTGCTACCTCTAGTACCAATGTATGGTTTGAATTCTTAGATCTTTCATGTTTTATAACTAATTCACCCGAGAGCTTTAAAAAGATGTCAATACAATAATCAAAGGTGCAAGTTAAAGCTTTAACCAAAATGAATTTCATATTTTTAGGGTAGAGTTTTTAGGAATAAAATCTATACATTTCTGAAGACGCGATAGGAGCCAGAAGACTTACGGGGTAGATTAATGCATTTCTGAAACCAAAAGAGTGTTCAGTTTAATGTAGCCCCTAAAATGTATCACAAACTCTGCTTGTTTCTTCCTCAAAATATACAACAGAAGATTGTTATATAATCTTCTTATAAAACCACGATTACCAAACCGTATAGCTTGAGTTTCTCCAATGTTAATCATAATGCCATTCGTCAATGTTCAAACATTAAAATTATTCAAATTCTTATTAACGAAATGAATTGTGTCATCATCTGCATATAGCTGGATGGAAATCACACATTTCCATCTATCTTGGGAAGAGCGTCACCCTTATCTTTCCTGTACTGCAATTATAACATATTTTAATTGTACTTTAATTGTACTTCAAATTAATGAATATTTTCATTGGTCTTACAGTCTAATTAAATCAATCGAAAATAATACGTAATAATATCAATATATATTTATATTAATATTTATACATCAATACAACAAATAATAAAAATAACAAATAACAAATAAAAATTACAATTAAAAATTATAATGGCAGTCAGACTGTCCTTGTATAGAATCACCCTGTAGACTAATATGAAAATCAAATATCAGCCGAAAAAATTTATGTTAGTAAAGTGCAATTTGAGTGTCCCCACCACCCTTACCTAATTAAAGACGTAGTCCAACGTTTCGAGCTCGCTACGGCTTCTCATCAGGGACTAAACTACCATGTTCTAAAATATCCACATATACAAAATCAAAATAATGTAAAAACTTTAAGCAATGCTCCTTTAAATCGGAAGTAATATGTGAGCTATGTAAACTATATTTATTTTCCTCAATTATCATTTTTAAATATCTCCCTGTTTGTCCAATGTAGTATTTATTAGAATCCATACAATTAATTTTGTAAAGAACTCCAGATTTTAAATATAAATCATCCCTATCTTTGCAATCATTAAACAACTTACTTAAATTATTGCTATTTTTAAAGAAAATTTGAATGAAAATTACTTTTAATTCTTTCAGATAATCATCTAACATATGGTAAGACAATAATTTTGCCACTGTTAACATTAACTGATGCATTATGTCTATTTTTGGTGTTATAAATGTCAAATAATCTCTCAGCAATTAATTTATTAATAAATTCAATTGGATATCCATTATTAATCAATGTTTCTCTTAATATCTGTACATTATTTTGTCTAAAATTTTTATGTCACAATTTTATTGCTCTGTTAATGACACCTTTCAGTGTTTTTCCAATTTTGTTACCCAATTGATGGTGTGAATTAAAATCTAAAAACCTTTATGACCAAGTAGGTTTTCTCTACCAATTAAGCTTCACTTTATTATTACTACATTTAATGACATTAATGTCCAGAAAACTCAACTGATTATTAACCTCAATCTCCCTTGTAAATTTAATTCTATCATGTACAGAATTAAAAGCATCCACCATTTCATCCACAAAAACTTCTGGAACAATTGTAAAGATATCATCAACATATCTCTTAAATATCAGTGGTTTAAAAAGCAATTTTGACAAAGCTATACTTTCCAATTTTTCCATAACTAAATTAGCTATAACCGGTGACGAAGGTGACCCCATTGGACATCCGTATCTTTGTTTATTATCCATATCTTTTTTTATTTTTATTTTCTTTAGAAATAGCAATAATATGAGTAGATTGTTTAATAATTGGACATCTGTATTTTTGTTATTTATTATTAAATTTAAAAATTGTGTTATTAAAAACTAAATTAATTGCTTTAATAAATTCATTCATTGTTAATTTTGTATGTAAATTAATTACAAGCCACTTGTCCTGTATAATATCATTTAACAATGCTAAAGGTACATTTGTAAACAAAGATACTACATCCAGTGAAATCATCTTGTAGTTTTTTGAAATAACGAATCTTTCATTTATTTGTAAAAACACTATCCTTAATATAAGAATTAGTTTTTCCAACTATGTTAACCAATATATTAGATAAAACTCTGAAAACTACGTAAAAATATTATAGGTTGGGACATTTAGAGAAGATATTATTACTCTAAATGTCAGATTTTCTTTGTAAATCTTGGGAAGTCCATAACATTTTGCTACAGTACAAACATTAAAAAGGAAATTTGAATGTTTAAGAAATGAAAAACAATTTCAAAGCTATCAGATTAACAATGCAAACAATAAAAATTGGTTTAGGAATCTAACTGATAAGAAGATACCAAATAAAGTAGTAAACATCATGTCTAAAGGTGCCAAACGTGGAATATTATATTCTAAAAATAATCTCCTGATCAAAGAAATCATCGCGGAGGTTGAAAGTAATCTTTTTGGTTTAAATGATGAAGTGAAAAAGGAATGTAGGGCATCTTTGTTTGATATCATTAGTAATTTTAAAAGTGAAAACAAATTTGATCATTTTTTAAATAGTAATTTTATACATGAATTAATTACCGCGAAGAATTTTTTGAGAAATGACCCTAATATAATCTTCCAAAAGACCGAAAAAGGTAATGTAACTGTAGCTTCCAATAAAATTGATTACATAAATAATATAAATAATATATTAAATGATGATAGTACTTATTTGAAAATTGGTAATCAACACATCATTAAGCAACAAAATAATTTGAAGGAATTATTAAATAATTGGAAATGAATATATAAATGATACTACATATAAATATTTAAAATGTGAAAATGGTAGTGTAGCAAAATGTTATGGGCTTTCCAAGATTTTTATTTTTATTTTTATTATTTCTGTGTATTGATGTATTAATGTTAATATAGATATAACAATGAAAAAATATTTATTAATTAATACATATTGAATTGTTAGGCGTATAATTTAGCGTTAAATTTTCGCTTGCGCATTTACCGTATTTAGCTAAAATTCGCTGTTTTCTCTCTCAGTGATTGTATTTGTGGTGTATGCTCTACAATATATTTGGTGCATAGATTCTACAAATTGTGGGTGCACATTCAGGGCCGTAGGACACATAGGAGGTACCCTCCAAATTAACACATTCATTATTTATTTATGTTAACTCATAAGATGTTACAATATATATATATATATATATATATATATATATATATATTGTAACAGGGTACTTAATAGTTCAACACCCGGTAGATGTACCCGTTAACAGAGGTGCAAAGAACCCCGAACGTATTAAATTGTTTAAAACAATTTTTTTGGACCGTAGGTTCTTTGCTGTTATTTATTCCTCAGGCTTACCTTTACTTACCCTGGAAATTATATAAATAATAATATATTTGGATAAATTATCAGTAATCTAGGGAAAGACGGATTAATGATCAGGTACAGGGAGGAGAATGTGTCTAATAGTTTCTACTATATAAAATAAAATCAAAAATAGATTTATTCTATTAATCAATAAAGTAATTTAAATTTTTATTTAATTTCATAAAGTTATAACAATTGTTATTCTAATCCTACGTAATACGCACCCGCGATCCACTAACGCGCGTATCCGTTCACGCAGGGTGTGAGAGAGGTGAATTTATAAGTCTAACGGAGAGACAGAGCAATAAGAGCGCCACCTTACGAAAAACAAGGTGTACTATCAAATAAAGCAGAATGCGCGCTTGTTACTCTTGCTATCTTATTCTATGATTATATCTCTCCCTCTCTCTCACACTACTAAAGTTAATTTGCTATATTTAATAATTTCAATCGGAAAGAAATTGGATAAAAGAGTAGAAGTATATAATACTGTACTCAAAACCAAAAGCACAATAAATATATAAATAGAAAAATACACCAACCTTTATACACCGACGCGGAAAAGAATACGACCCAACGACGAAATGAACGTGAGCTCTTGGTGTCAGATTACCGGCCGGTTTGAGTGCCTTTCCTCGGCAATAATCCTTTTATATAAAAAAAAAACAATCTATTTCCTTATCTATGTAACCAAGCAAAATTTCACTCACTATCACGACTGATTATTAATAATTTCTTTTGATATTTGACGATGGCCAAGAGAAAACAAGAAAAATTTTACTAACAGAATTTTGCCACGTAAAAACTATATTATAATAATAATTTTCCTATATTATATTCATCTTTTTTCTCTTTCTCTCTCTCTCTTTTTCCCTTTTTCCCTCCCTTTTTTCCTATTTATTAAAAATATTAACATGTATAGGTTGAACTAACCTATACATGTGACACCCTCCCTCCAGACGTTGCGTATACTACTGTAAAGCAACTCTGCGATAAAACGTGAGGAATAACCATAGGAAATGTGGATGGGAAAAGGGAAATAATATTATAATCATACATATACTAACAAAAATTATAATATTTATTATATATATATACAGTAACATCCCAACGGCGAAAGAAAACAAATATATACAAATAACAATAAACAAAATTTTTTTGCTTCACCGTTGGGTGTCACGGAGAGAGAGATCTCCTGGGACCTCGACCGCCCCTAAGGAACCAGGGTGTTTTTCTTACAAATTGATGGACGTCACGATTAGGACACTTATCCTCTTTCGTGGTGCTGGTCGTACCGTCCACTAGGATCTTGGACATAGTACGACCGGAAGTCTTCATCTGGGGTTTCTATTCTATTTTTCGAAACCCCAGGTCGGGCACTGACTCCCCCTGCCGCGACCAGCAGAGCCACCGGTGGTACACCCTGGCATCCTGCCACCACGACTCCCTCCGGGTCCTGGAGCTGCTCTTGATCTTAGCCGCTCATCCGCGACCAAGTTCGCAGAATCGCGAAGGGAGGAGGGAAAACCCTCCCTTAACCGGCGAGCCTCTTCACGGGTACGGAGAAGCTCGGCATGCACCCGCTCTGCCTCGGCCTCGGCGGCCTTTTGGCGTGCGAGAGTTGCCGTTAGCTCCTCTATCCTTTGTCGCTCACGACGCTGCCGGTGTAAGCTCAGGATAGCTTCCTGAGCTCTCGATGAGTCCACTAAGTCATCGAGCTCCAGATCGAATAGTTTCTTTCAGCTTGGGAGAGTGCTCTACTGGCGAACTCCAACACCCGTTCTTTTCCGTCGACTTCCTGCGTAAGGACTGCTCCAATACAAGTGTCACTCGCATCTGTTTGCACGGTGAACTGGATATCGAACAATGGTCTATGCAGGACGGGTGCCGAAGCGATCATTGATTTGATCTTGTCGAAAGAGGCTTGTTGTTCCTCGGTCCACTCATAACGACAGTCTTTTCTAGTTAGACGTGTGAGTGGTTCGGCAATGGTAGTGAAATCTTTTAGAAATTTCCTATACCGCGATCCCATACCGAGGAAATGTCTAAGTTGCTTCAGATTTCTCAGTTCCGTGTAGGGCATTACTGGTTCGATCTTCTCGGGATTGGGACGGAATCCCTGACGATTGACGAGGACATCTAAGTATTTGACTTCGGTGTGTCCAAAGACACTCTTTTCTCGGCTAATCGTGAGTCCAGCTTCATGTACTCGAGCAAGAACACGGCGTATCCAGTCTAAGTGTTCTTCGAATGTCTCAGTAGCGATGATAATTCATATCGTCTAGATATGAAAAAGCGTTCGGCTCGAGGTCTGGTCCGATAATTCGGTCTATAAGTCGTTAAAACGACGCTCCAGCGTTTGATAGACCGAAGGGCATCCTGGTAAACTGGAACAATCCCATTCCAGGTACCGTAAATGCTGTTATCGGTTTGGATTCCGGATGAAGTGGTATTTGATGATATGCGCTACTCAGATCTAAGGTAGAAATATATCTGGCTGTAGCTTCCTTAGAATCTGGTCCATGTTAGGTAACGGGTATGCATCAGGTTTCGAAACTAAATTAACTTTTCGAAAGTCGATGCAAAATCTATACTTCCCGTTACTTTTGCGTACCATCACCACTGGGCTTGACCATCCACTTATGGATGTTTAGACTACTCCAGTCTCTAACATTTCTCTAACTTGAGAATGAGTCTCTTGTATTTTCATAGAGACTGGATATGGCTTTTGGCGTATAGGACGAGCATCTCCTACATCTATTATATGTTCTGCCCACGTCGTACGTCCCAGTGGCATTTCTCGCGCCGGCAGGATTTTATTTAAAAGCTTCTTCATACGTTCTTGCTCCTGCCGTGATATATCCGAGAGACCAATGGATGCTAACCTCGAAAACCCCATGGTCAGATCAAAACCAGTATTTTCTTCTGAGTTTATTTCGCCTATTCGAATAATTTCAGAAGATAAGCCGTCAGTCAATCGTAACGGAGCTAGTCGTTGGATTTCATTACATGTGACTGCGGCTACTTCCATTCTGACCCGTTTATTCGCTACTTGGACCCACAGCGAATTATCAATCGGATCATGGATGGTACTGAACGCTCATGCAAAATTGGCTCCTACGTAGCAATCGACTTCAAGGTTTGGGATCACAGCAACTAATACATTGTGCGTGATCCCTGTCAATTCTAACGGCAGTTCGACGTGGCCCGTGACGTAAAGCGGAGAGTTCCCTGGACCTCTATTACCAACTCCAGACGCTGGGTGAAACTCTCGCTGGCAAGCCGTTGCTAATTGTAGCTCGATCTTGCCCATGATAGTATGGGACGCGCCGGTGTCGTACAATGCATGGATCCGATACTCAGCAATTCGTACCGGGATCTATTAGCATTTTCCTTTGTATCCTTCGCTGGCTTTCGGATCGTGTGTTACGCAGCAGTCTATTCAATTGCTCAGTCTCGGGGAGAGGTGAATTTAGCCGATCAAATATTGACAGGAGAAGAGCGATATAATCACTCGAAGGTTTCTTGGCTCCTTGAGTTCGAGTTTCGGCTTCTCTAACCCAGTTTCCTCGATATTCTTGACCAGCTCCGTATCATTCTTTTGCAGCGGTACGGACGTCCAGGTAGTTATGCCTCTTTTTCTTAATGCGCCGAGTCATAACTCTGCCTTCCCCTTGAATATTTCGTCCGATATTTGCGAACTTCTTTGGCGCTCCTCTATCCGCTTGAGGAATAATCCTAGGTCCTGATGGGAATCTTCATAATGGATATCCCATTTACGGACCACTAAACCTATATCCCTCTTGGATCCCCCCCAATGAATTCTAACTTCTCACTGGCAATCCTCCGGACAGCGTCATCCTTGAAGTTTCTGTTGGCTTTGAGGAGTTCCCCCCCTTCCAGCCACGTTCACGGACTCGAGGACTTGAGTGTGGTGTCGAAACACCACTGGCTGGAGGTTATTGGGAGACTGACGATTCTTCCTGCACGGTGAATGCGTGACACACAAATGTGTTTTGTATCTGCACCTTCTTCCGTGCAGGGTTGTGGGCCAGTCGTGTACTGCTGACCGGTGCGGAACGAACTTGAGACATAACTGATAATTGGTTGGTTATGGCAGCCAGCGCTTCTTCTAACCTTTTCGTTCGTTGGTCTTGAACTGCCATAAACCGCATAATATCCATTGTGCATGTAGGTAGATTGTCAGATGGGGAAGTAGGGATTGCGCTTGACGACGGGGGTGGAGTCGTCTGTCCCGACTGTTCTTGTGGGAGGAGTAGGCCTCCTGCAGTCGTCTGCTCATTCACACCAGGCTGGATGGTCAGACCCACCCTCAAGCGCAATCTAGAGACTTCGAGATTCCGTTGGACCTCTTCTTCATGCTCCAGTGACTCCAACGGATGCCTCTTCTCCATCAGCTGTTGAGTCTAGCCAGGAAGGATCACCCTGGACAATAATCCTTTCAATGAAGGATTTCCTGGCTGACTCATGCTTAAGAAAGACATGACCCGAAACTTCTTCTATTTCTTCTACAAAATGATCCTGGTCATACTCTCCTTTCAGCCATTGGTTTATTCTGCGAAGCCGGTCAAATATCGTAACATCGCTTCGCAGAGACAGCTGATAGAGGTAATCATCAACTTCACCTCCTGTTAGGTATAAACACCATTGGTCGATTGGAGTCGACGGTGCTTTAAAGGAGGGAGAGGTTGATCTTTTGGCCGTGTCATAATACACAAAAGATACCTATATATACAACAATGAAAGTGGAGGATAACTCAAACTGTGTTGCTATTATCTTTATAGAGGGAGCTGCTAAAAAAATGGGTGCTCTCTATAAGCTAAAGGAAAAAACAATATAATATAAAATATTTCTTACCTAACACAATTTGAGTTCCTCAGTGTTCGTGAGGTGACTCCTCTTTTTGGGGAAGCTTTAAATTAATTTTTATTGCCTTCTATGGCAAGCCTGAGGTGTTATCCTGGGCTTTGATCTTATTGTATTTATTTATTAATGGTAGGAATTGATGTCTCCGTCCCTTGAGAGGTATCGATTCCTACTATATCTAAATATTATTAATTTGATAAAAAAATATGATAAAAAGTAATTAAAAAAATAGTTAATAAATAAATAAAACAAAAACAAATACAATAAATAGAAAATATATTCTAAGCCCAGGACCAGATAACACTCAACACTTCTGCCTATTCCACTTTGAAAAGATGGAACTAGGCTCAGGCTCTATCAAAATATCAACAACAAAATACTCACAAAAAAAATTAAAACTATTTTTATTCCCCTACTTTCGAGTAACGACAAACGTAATTTCTACTTTGCATTGATAAACTAATGTTATTAAAGAAGTTATGTTCTGGCAGAAGAATGTGACATATATAAACCATTTCATCTCTTTGTGCTCGTGTCTTTTAGACCTGCCAGATAGCTTAGTACTCTGTTACATATAGAATTCAGCAAAAATGGTTCAGACAATACATTTCCAAAGATAAATTAAGGTTAAGTTTAGTTTTTTTAAATGGAAACACATACTTTTTATGTCATATTCGGATTCTGCGATAGAAATACGTATATTTTGTATGAAATATTTTTTTCTTAAATGCTTTGACTTCTCGCTAGAAGGTACTTTTCAATTTTGACCTTTGTTTAGTCATAACAGGCAAAGTTCAATTAGTTGAATCAGCCCAGGTCAATTTTAAGTTTCAATCAGATCAATACATATCAAGGTCACAGTAGAACTAGGGTTAAGTAGCAATGAGATCAAAATCAAATCAAGGTTCTGGCCTGGTCAAGGCCAAGATGAGGTCTAATGATAGATCAAGTACAAAGCCCAGTACCTACAACAAGGCCAAATCGAGGTTGAATCATGTCCGATCTAGATCAAGCTGTAATCCATTCTAGGTCAAGTCAGAGTCAAGTCAAGATGTAGTCAAGACAAGACGTACCCCAACGTTCAGCAACTTAAGGCAAAATCCCGACGTCCAGCCCCTCAAGACAATTTCAGCGCCTCAAATTATCTATCAAATGCCCATTCTGTTGAATATGCATTTATATTCTCTGTCAGGAATTTCTTTGGACATCTATTAATATTTGTGGATGATTTTGTACCATCGTCGGGCGCTCTGCGTAAATTCTCTGCTTCACAACTCCTCACAGGAAGAATTTTAGCGGGGTTAAATCTGGTGATCTAGCTGGGAATTCACAACGTGGATTACCAATGTCAATCCAGTCATCTCAACCATCTGGATATGTCGCGTTTAAAAATTTTCTAATAGGTAGTCCACTATGCGCAGGAGTGCCATCCTGCTGAAACCACATGTGTCGCCTTATTTCTAGCGGAATGTTTTTTAATAGAAGTGGAATCCGATTCTCGAGAATATCCAAATAAATCTGGACGTTTAAAGTACGCTCATAAATATAGGACCTATGATGTCCCCCCCAACTATGCCTGTTCAAACATTTATTGACCATCGTCTATGTGTAAGATGATCTCTCTGCCAAAGTGGATTTTCTTCTGCATAATAATGCGCGTTATGAAGATTAATTCCTCTTATGCTGTCGAACTTTGCCTCGTCTGTAAATTGAGTCCGATTAAAGAAAAAGGGATCTCTACGTATTTGGATTTTCGCCCACTGACAGAAAACAAGTCACCTGGGGGATCAACTGGCTCAATGGTATGTGCCAAGCGCAAGTAATATGGATGAAATCTAAAATGGCGCAATGTAAGGGAAACTATTGATCTGGCTACTCCATGTGTACGTAGAATTTAACGCGTCAAAATATGAGGGTCCTCGGCAATAATAACACGAACCGCAAACGCAATATGCTGTCTTGGGCCTTTCCGTCGCCGCCTTTTTGAGCCCTTACCGTAAGTAGTCCAATAGTCCTCCTAGTAGGATGACGAGCATCTGGATACCTTTCAGTGTAAAAACTCTCCATAGCCCTGTAATTTTCATTACATTGTGCAAGAATTTTGATCATACTGATAATCTCTACTGGCGTATACTCAGTCATTTTTCTTCCGTGGGAGAATCTTTTACGAAATTCTCAATCTTACCAAAAATAATTTCTTGTAAGTATTTTTGTTCTCTAAAATTCAGATGTTCAAAGTCGACGAAAACTTAATGATGACAAGCATGGAGGAGCTGTCAGAACTTCTAAGCGATATCAAGAATAAGATTTTACATTTCAACGGGTCTTACGAAGACTAGTACGGTTGGAAAAACTAAAACATACGTGAAGACTAGCACGTTCCGTATTTCTTCGCGAAGACTAACACGTTTCGTATTCTAACATTTTGTACTTTTTCGAAAGTTAGCGTGAGTACCTAAGTTATGGTGATCGCTGATTACAAATGTTTACGAAAAAGTCAAAGCTGAAAAATGTCTTCTAGCGAGAAAGCAAAGCATTTAAGAAAAAATATTTCATACAAAAGATACATATTTTTTATCGCAGAATCTGAATATAACATAAAAAATACGTGTTTCCATTAAAAAAACTAAACTGAACTTGATTTGTCCTTGAAAATACATTTCAATGTCATTTTGACATGGCCCACTTAGAGTGATACAACTATTGTCTAAACCGTAAATTGCATATCTAAAGGGATATCAGGGGTGAAACTTTAACATGGGATACCCTATATATATATATATATATATATATATATATATATACTGGCAATCTGAATACAATAGTCACAGCCTAAAGGCTCCGCCTTTACTGTTTACTTATTAATTTTCCTCCTTCCGCTTTATTCTATTGTTCTTAAGTTATAGAATATTTACATAAAGGATTTATTTCATCGAGCCTGATCTGTAATGACGCGTTCACTATTCTACATCCTTAGACTCGCTTACCAATAGTAGCCATGTAAGCTACCCTAACATCTATATAAAGACAAACTTATGTATATATATATATATATATATATATATATATATATATATATTTGTCTGAAGCCCACTTAGACACGGAGCCGGAGAGGAGAGAGAGAGAGAGACTGAACCGTCGCTTTACTATTAGCTTAACTGCATTTAACTTGCTAACACAGAACTGATCAGAAAAAGTTCAAGTGCCATTTTTCTCTCACCGTTCCTGGTCAGAGCTGGTAAAACAGTCAAGTACAGTGGCCTTGTCATCTTGTCTCTGTCCAAGCCCTGGGAGACTTCGGCCACTCTTCAAAAGCGAACTTAGCATCTGCTTCGGGAGAGCGCATGAACGCCAGGCGACCGTGCGCCAAGAGTGGCAATCCCTAATCTCTTTTGTAAGTGGTAATGCATATTCTCTGTCTTAATATGCAATATAAATTTCGTAATTACAAAAGTGAAAGTATAATACAAGATATATCCAAAATAAATAAGCATTTAATGTATCAAAAGAACTTCAATTTTTTAAATTATGAATTAATATACGTACAATTATCAGTAGCAATGCTATTTTATACAGTTAAAATAAACGATAAAAATAAAGGATAAAAATAAACGTTCAGGTGTTATATTTTTTTAATTGAGTAAAATTTTCACCTATTGAAGAAAAGAGCTTTTTCGATTAGATGATGTGTCCTTGTGAGTATCGTAAGTATGATTATTGATATTACTGTTCACATCAATTATTGTGATTTTATAGCTATAAAATCTGGATATTAGGTAAAAGCAAGTTTAAGTGATCGGTATAAAAAAAGAGGTGACAACAGCAAAGGAATCACTATTGTGAATTGCGCAAAAAAATTCTTTGATACCTGATTTACCGTATATTGAAAATTGTGCATGGACAAACAATGTAGACTAAAACACAGTTGTATATTAAAGGAAACTACCCTGCCCTTCACTATTTATATTTCGGCCTGGACGCAAAATACCTTCATTAAGAAACTGATAAATCTTTTCAATGTAAAATCGCATAAGTTGATATTGAAGAAAACGCTCTTAGATTCCTCTTTGCCCTACCCTGTTATAGTCAGAGAATTGCCATTCTCTCCTGCTACGACTTATATTAATATATTAAAATTAATAAATATTTCTATTGGTCTTACTTGAATTTTAGATATTTTTGATTAACTATACATGCTGTTATATATAGAGATGCATATAAAATGCACTTAGTCATTTGTGTCAATGAGCCATTGTTTTAAGACGTTATTGTATGTATTTTTGTATTAATATATTATTGAATTTAGAAAAATATTTTATATAAATTTTTTATAAATTACATGCAAAATCTTACTATGCGAAAAAACATAGTAAGAATACAAACTCGCCTAACAATTTTACTTTTGTTAAATATATAATACAAACAATTATAATACATGACATTATAATTGTTAATTACTTATATATTTATATGTATTAATATTAATATAAACATATATTAATATAATTATATATTATTTTTAATTTAATTGGACTGCAAGACTAATAAAAATATTTATTAATATTATCTGAAAATATTCGATACAAGCACAATTAAAGTATTTTAAATTAAATTAAGGGGTATGTAATGATTCCTTTTGGAAAAATTGATTGTAAATATCATAGTATTATTAAAGATATTTGATCGAAATAGATAAAAATACATTTAAAATTGTAATTCTTAAAGAGAAATTTACTTTCCTTATTAGGTTCAATAAATCAAATATTTTTCTCGGGTTTCTAATAATATTTTTTCTTATGATCTAAAGAAAAATAGTTCCTTTTTTTAAAGTAAATTACTTAATTTGGAAATTAGAGATTTACATATTCAGATTCAATCCTTGAATACATATTGATTAATGATTGAATATTATTTATATCAAACTATAGAAATAAATGATTTACACGAATTTTTTCTTTGTTAGAACAAAAGTTTTATTACAATAAAGTATAACAATAGATAAACATTAAAAAGGAAATTTGAATTTTTAAGAAAAAAAACAATTTCAGAGTTATCAGAAAACAATACAAATAACAAAATTTGATTCAAGAACCCAACAGAATTATATATTACTGGGTAAGGGGATATAGAAAAGTAGGCTGGCGGTAATTCTTTATAAATTAGCTTTATTGAATAAGTACACATGCACTTGTACGCTCCTTGCTTCTTGCGACTAGACCAAAGGATTCAACAAGCGCTCTCGCCGAGTACATGCAAAATTTCTGCCACTATATATACAGAGGGCGTAATCTACATGGTTATGTGCGGGCCGCAGTTCCCACATCACCCCTCTCCAATTTTTAGATTTTTGCCTGTTTACAAAATTTATGAGAAAAATCTGGGAATTGAAAAGGTAGGTTTTTAATTTATATAGTGAAGAGTTTCAAAACTAAATAGAGTCTTACAAAATACTTAATTCTTAAAAATATGGAAGCGCTTTTCCAGTACGTATTTGAGCTCGGTAGCACCCATTCGCTCCCACCTGTAAAAAGAAAAGGAAGTAACCAACAGCAATAAGTTGTGCCGAGTAACACTGAGGGAGTAGTAAAAGTTGCAGATTAAGATTCCTGCGCAAAAACACTCCAAAGTAACGGCGCCCAGTAAACCTACCAGGGATTGCCTGGAGGTTCCAGCACATGCTGCGGATTTTTATGAAACAATAAAAGTGGTCCTCAAAACATCGGAGGATCCTACACTGAGTAAGGAGGAGCTCACAAACCTCAAGTAGTTAATGGTAGTCATTTCAGAAACGGCCTTCAGATGTGCTCGCACGGAGGCCTTGCATGAGCTGACTGCAAAACGAAAAGGGATCAAGAGACCACAGATCTATGCAATTGTAGTCTCCAACAGCAACAATAGCAATTTGACCGAAAGGCAAAAAGCTGAAAGCAGGCTGGTCGCTCCAAAGACCCAGGTTGCCAAAGCCACAATAAGGCCACCACCAAAGGTAATCTAATTAAAACCTAGGGATGTGGAGGAAATCTCCTCCACAGAAAAGGCGAAGCAAGTCTTACAAAAAACATTCAACACTAGGCAAGCGAAGGTCCAAATAAAGAATCTGAGAGAGACCAGGAAAGATTCCTTGTGGAAACGGCAACCGAAGCGGGGTTGGAAATGTTGAAAGCCCCAAAAAGCCTTAGGGAGGTTTTTGTAATAGAAGCCCCAACAAGGGGTAAACCGATGCTCATCGTCTGCGATGTGTCTAAGGACATGTCGTCAGATGAGGTGACCTCGACTATAGACGAGCAAAACGAGGGACTGGTCTCGTCGACTGTGGAATTCTCAGAATTTTTCAAACCCCGCTTCAAAACAGGCAAGAGGAGTGACACTGCAACGAACTGGGTGGTAGAAGTCACCCCGGACACCTGGGACGAACTTGTTGAAAGAAAGAGAATCTACATTGACTGGCTATCTTGCCGTCTGCAAGAGTACATTAAAGTCACTAGATATTACAAGTGCCAAGGTACGGGCACGTAGCTAAGCACTGTTAAGAAGAAGAATGTTGCTTCCACTGAAGTCTATCGGGACATGGCAGTAAAAACTGTAGTAATAAAGAGACAGCGCCTAAGTACGTTGACTGTAAAAAGCGGAAAAGAGCATTTAATCATAGCTCTATGGACACAAAGTATCCAGCATATAAAGCAGCCATGGAGAGATTAATGAACTCCTAAGGATAGTAGAACAGAAAAGATTTCAAGTGGTCCTCTTCTGCGCTTTGCGCAGCTAAACGCTAGAAGAGCGCGCAGGGTCACTCCTGAAATAAGATCGAAGTGTGGAAAGAGGAGTAGACATTCTGCTTCTTCAGGACCTATACCAGCGCAGAGGCCGAATAGAGGGGTTGGCACTGCGCACGAGAATCGTATATGTGAAGGGGATATCTCCTGGGCGACAATAGAAGTCCTTAATCCTAAAGTAACAGTGCTAAAACTGACAAACCTCACCAACTCACATTTTGCGGTGGCGGAGATTAGGATGCGCACTTTGTCGATGTATGTGGTTAGTGGATACTTTCAACTCCGTCACGAAATAGTGGTGCACCTTATACAACTACTAAAGTGCTGCACACACTTCGGGGGAGTATGATGCTAATTGGTATCGATTCCAATGCCAGGACACTTCTATGGGGATCTGATCACACCGACCGCAAAGAGAAGGAATTGGAAAACTTTATAGGGTAGTGGAATCTCAGGATCGCCAATCTACCAGACAGTATCGCTACCGTCTCCAATGAAGTTAGAGAAGAAAATATGGACGTTACTCTCGTCTCCACGAATTTCGAGACATTCATCACAGAATGGCCTGTCAGAGAGGATGGACCTCGAGTGATCATAGAACGATCATGTTCAACCTTAATGGAGCAAGCACACCTGCAAGTACAGGTGTTGCAATTCAGAGACAGAAGATAAAACGATATTCCACACAGAATGCGACCCAGGATACCTTCAGCGCTATACTGGGGGATGAATGGGGCCAAGTCGTAAAGAAGTGCCATGATCCGAAATAGAGACAATTGAGAGAGTTCGCTCATTAACAGTCACTTTGAGGAAAGCGTGCAATGCTGCCATACCGAACCCTGAACTAGATAGGATAAAAAGGGACACAAATCGAGCGCGTCGAGTATTTCGGAAAGAGCGGAAACACCTCAAGAAAGAATGCAAAGCGGCTGGGAAGGAGTATGTCCGTCAATTCTGGCATACTAAAGAGACCAGGTGGCAAGAGTTTGTCACAGTGAAGGGTAATCAGAACCCTTGAGTCATAGCTTACCGAATGCAGGTAGGTAAGCTGTCCATCAAGGAAGTTGCCTGCAACGTGCGCTTGGATCAAGACACCTATACGATGGACTGGGTGAGTACTGCAAAGGCAGTACTAAACGCCCTATGAACTCCAGACAATATACAGGATAAAACGCAAGAGCAAAAAGATATAAGGAACTTCTCGAACACCTTTCAGCTCAGAGGAATCGAGGTTGAATTTAATCTCGCTGAATTAAATCAGGTTTTGGCTAAGATGAAGCTGGGTAAGTCCCCTGGCGTAGACAGCTTCGACTTGGCCATCATTCAAACAGCACTGCCGACCATTAGGCATGACTTGATCAACATATACAACTCGTGCTTGAGACATTCAGTCTTCCCCCAAAGAGTTCCCATTTGTCTATTGCCAATACTTGGTAAAGCCCTTGAAGCTCTAATACTGAACAAATTAAACAGGATCATTGAGACACAACTATCTCCAAGACAAATGGCCTTGAACTGTACGCAAGCCATAAATATGCAGTGTTACATGAGCACCAACGTGATAACGCGCGAGAGATATCAGGAAGATATCTCGATGACTGGCAGGAAATCTGGGATAACTCGACTAAAGGTAGGCTGACACATTCTTACCTACCTAGTGTCAGAGACACGATTGGGGCAGACTGGATTGGGCCGTTACGATGGTTAATCCAATTCCTCACTGGGTATGGAGAATTTGGGTCTTATCTATCTCGCTTCCATTTGAAAAAGAACGATAGGTGCTCAATGAGGAGACGGGCACACCAAAGCACGTCCTAACGGTCTCTCTCAAATATGACGAAATTAGGATCAGGTTCTAAAGAGAAAAAATACCTCTATTGAGATGCGAGCTCTATTGAGCAAGGCGACTTATAAGGCACTCGAAAATCTAATCAAAGAACTCCTCCAAACCAAGGAGTCGATCGAAGCGATAGAGAATCAGTCAGCTCGAATCAGAGATTACAGAGGAATCTGAATAGGTATGTAGGGAACTGACAATTAGGACTTGACGGTAAATTTATTTAATATATACTCTATAATCATATACTGCAAATAAAACATATACAAACATATATACAAAGATAATCTTTCTTATATAAGTAGACCGACATTATACACTCGTCCACAAATCAGTAAATAAGAAACCGCAATAAGAACTAACCAGCCTTTACACTGATTAGCAACGAGTCTGGAGTAAGAATATGCAATAAACAGTGGTTCGAAACCCTCTATATACTGGAGGTCCATACAAGTCACACAAAAGTGCAATGATGTGTAGATCTGCAACTAAAAAAAAAGTTTAGCAAAAATGAAGAGTTTTGGAACACAACCGGCCGATAAAACAAAAGCTGGGTGCGGCTGGGAATGTCTATATGTAACAGAGTATAATTGAGCGACCTTTGTTTCTTTTTATTTCTTTTTTTGTGTTTACGACGTTCAGTTTGCTCAGGCGTCTCGAGCTCAGGTTGAGAATCATGTCGTTAATGTCCCAGTGATAACTGACCTGGAGGAGCTTTAAACTGTTTTTTTTTCACAAAGCTGAGGTGGAAGGGCAGCGAAATACCAAGCGCGTCTAGTGTATGTAATTTTGTCGTATTAGAAATTACATGCTGCATCTTTGCGGTTGCGTAAGTATTATTGGTCAACATCAGTGTCTCGATGTCCTCTGATCCTCGCGAGGCGCGATCGCGAGTTGCGCGTAGAAAATTCACGAAATTACAGCTGTATTTAACCTCATCTTCGGTGTGTCGAACCGTAATTCGTCGCATTTGAAAAACAGCGCGTCTGCGATTAATCGTGTATTTGTTCGGGTGAAGGGGCTCGTTAGCGATGAGCGCACGATTTCGTCCTGGAAGCTAGTGCATGCGGCCGACGCGACTCGTTTTTGGTGCACGTATTTCCGTCGACGTCGATAATAAAGTCCTTACCGTCGTAACTCCGGTTTATAATCTTGTGCGGCCCCGTGTACGTTGAAGGGGGTTTTTCTTTGCCCCACGTTGTAAAATGACGTGGGAGTAAACGTTAAGATCTTTGAAAATAAAGCCTTGAGATAAATTGTTGTGATAAAACGGGAGCCGGCCTAACATTGTTTATATATTCTTTCAACTAGGTTAAAAATATTTCGTCGTCGCGCTCATATCTCTGGTCGCTGTAAAAGGCGCCAGGGATACGGAGCGTTGTCCCGTACAGGAATTCTGGCCGACTGGCGCCTGCGCTCGTACGAATGCGAGAACCCAGGCCCATCTGTACGGTCAGCAGGAGGCATGGCCACTCGGGATCGTACGGCGGGATGATACGCGTACGTACAAATTCGTTCACACCCTGTAAAATCTAGCAATTCCTTAAATAGTTGCGCCTCGAACTACCTACCTTGCTCAGTTGTGATACGTAACGGCGCACCGAATCTCGCGATCTCCGTGATATAAAACGGGAACGCGACTGTCCATCATGGTAAGCAGGTGCTGATATACCTCATAGCTCGGCAGCGGGTCCACAATATCAAGATGCACATGCTCGAACCTAGAGTCATGCGCGATAAAATGCACCGGTACCGGACGATTATACCATTTAACCTTCGATGCGTGGCACGGAATTTATCTCTAGTGCGCGTTGCAGAACCCATCGAATAATCTCGGTTCCTTTTGACTATTGGGAGATTTCTGGGTATTATTTTCGTGCAGTTTACTCGGCTTCGACGGCGATTCTTTCCGGCTTCGGGGTGCTTTTCGTGGCGAATTATTGGTTCGGCCCGAATCCGTTTTGTTCTCCCGATACGCGATAGTGAATATCTCACGTCGCGTCCATTTTAGATCGTTAACGTTCTCGTTGTTTCTTTCTTCGCGGGAATGTCCTTCCTCAGTATATACATCGAATACTTGATCCGCGTGAGACGATGCTTGTTGATCATCGTCGTTGATAATCGCATACTGTATATATTACGGCAGGCCCGATCTCCACAGTGATACTATGATCTCATGTGGAATGTAGGTGCCTGCCTCATGCAACATTTCCTGTAGGTAGGCGGAGGGCTTCCGGTTACCTCAATTCGTCTGCGGAATATTCGTTGAAGCTTTTGCTTTGAATATTGTAAATTTAAATTTGTATGCTGCGATAATAACTCTATTTTCAAAACAATTGAATTTTACTTTTGTCGACTGCCCATATAAAAATTAATAAATATTTTTTTTATTGGTCTTACAGTCCAATCAATTCAATCTAAAAATAAAATAAAAATAAAAATAAAAATAAATAAAAAAATAAAATAAAATAAAATAAAAATTAAAAATAAAAATTAAATTAAAATAATAATGACAGTCAGGTTGTCCTTGTTTACATTCACCCCCGTAGACTAATCTGTAAATAAAATATTAGCTGAAAAAATTCTTTGTTAGTAAAGTACAGTCTGACTGTCCCCAACACCCATACCTAATTGAAGACTTGTCCAACGTTTCGAGCTCGCTACGGCTCCTCATCAGTCTCTGATGAGGAGCCGATGAGGATCTCGATGAGGATCAGTCAGACTGCACTTTACTAACAAAGAATTTTTTCAGCTAATATTTTATTTACAGATTAGTCTACGGGGGTGAATGTAAGCAAGGACAGTCTAACTGTCATTATAATTTTAATTTAATTTTTAATTTAATTTTTATTTTTAATTTTTATTTTATTTTATTTTTTTTTTATTTTTTTTTTATTTAATTTTATTTTTATTTTTTATTTTTATTTTTATTTTATTTTTAGATTGGATTGATTGGACTGTAAGACCAATAAAAAAATATTTATTAACTCTACTTTCAACCCGTTGTACATATCGTCTGGTGATAGCGAGTGAAATATGGTAGAATTAGACCTTATTAGATCGCCCGATAAGTGGTTCGATAGCGCTTTAAATTTCTCAATATCCGTCGTGATTCCATGCGCTACTAGGAAGCGTTCAAAAACTGTAAACCATCCTTGAGCATCGACTCGCGTGAACTGAGCGAACCGTACGCGACTGCCGCGATTCGTTACGTTTCCGAACGCGGGGTTGTCGTTTGACGCGACGAAATAGTTGTCTCCGATGACGCGGGGGTTCTCAGTATCCACGACGTAGTGACTTTGCCGTAAGACCAAGGTGCGTACAAGTTCGCCTAATTGAGCTACTTGGTTCTGCATTGCAGCATTATTAGTCCGCATTTCCGATAGGCGCGAATTTAATGAATTAACGCATTCTGACAGTTTTGTCAATGCAGTTACTTTCCGATTTAGTACAGTTTGCGTGGTTATGCTCATTGCTTGCGTGATTGTTTCCGGTTCGTTTGGAACAACTACTACTATCGGTCCTTGGCGGGATATGGCCCATCTTATTGTTGTCACAAAAAGGAAGCGTCGAGGAAAAGCTCATTTTGCTTTGTATTACTTTTTCCACCGACCTCAATGTTCTATCACTACGGAGGAACCCATGAGAGCGAACAGTCCCTAACCTCTCAATTTCTAAATTTACTACAGACTCCCTAATAGGTACACGCAAGCACCTTAATAAAGGTTGTTTTTGCGGAACTTTCCGAATACTACGCTACCTGCATATGTGATACGTGTGTGTTTAACTAGGGGGAAAATATATTCGCGAAATGTAAATTTATCATTGAAAGGTCCTACTTTACCGACCGCCGCGAATACATGTTAATATAAACCATACGACACAGTGTCGGTATGGGAGGCTCACACCCTCCCGATGGAGCACATTAAGTAACATGTACGCTGGTCGACACTTGATCTCCTTCGTCCGCCGATTGTCGACCAACTTATACGTAGTTCATGCGGTATATTTTATGCATATAAGTTCTTCGTGGTCACAAACTTATTGCGCGGAATACTAATTAATTGCCGGGGCTCTATCCAGAATTAATTGATTCTAAAACTTTATAGTACAAATCGCGAGAATCTATATAACTTTCTGTTGAAGCTGAATAACGCGGACTGTTAAATTTGCATGGTGCTTCAATTACTTTCGTGGTGTTGAAGTGGCTGAAAAGGCGATGAATGCCAGTGCAATGATTGATTTGCCTGTTGATGTAACAGGTTACGTTTTATCATAAATTCATTTCGTAGACCTGCGGCTCGGTACTGGGCTACCAAAATTATGAAAAAAACCACCAAGTCTTTATTTCATTTACTAGATAATTAAATAAATTCTCAATAATTTGTTCGCTTCTTATGATAATCCGCAAACTGAACGGCAGATGTTGTCAACGCGCTGCTTGTGCCGAAGTGCGGCGTTGCTGGCCGTTCTATCGAATACTTGTAATTGCTCAGCTTTGTTGTTGATTTGTAGAAGTACCTCCCCTTCTCTGAAGGAAGCTTCCTTGTAGCAGAAAACGCGGTCCACGTATTCTGTATAAAACACCGGTTTAGCTAATGAATAGAGTTTTTAGAATTTATCTTACACTTACAACTGGATTTCACTGCAAGCAGCCTTCTAAAAATTTTTAGGAAAGAAGATAGATTCTTGAATGTACAACATGCTCGCACAAAATCTCTTCGCCTCCTCCCTTCACTCTCTTCCGAGCGGTGTATAAGGTCAGTGCGGGAAATTATCGACGTAAACAGCGCACGGCGATATTTATAAGTCTACGCGGTTTATAGGGCCGCTCGATGTCTGTATTGTGTTGCCTTTGTTCTGTACACGCACATGGCTACGCGACTTGTAACGATTTTTCTCTTTCTCTCTCTGTCTCTTTCTTTCCGTGTTGGGAGTGAGCCAAAGGAAAAGAAAGTTGTCAGTTTCCAAAGCGCACTATATTTAATGTGGCGGAAAAGTATTTAGTATCGCGCACACACTATGTTATCGCGATGCACCATAACTATATAAAACAATTTTTCCACAATTTACTATGCATACATAAAAGTCGAAAATTCACGGAAAAGTTTCCGGCTAACCGAATGTGTCCCAATCAGAATTTTAAGCGAGTTCAGAAAAACGATGGGTCACCAATGTCAGATATGAAGTATTTATGTTAAGATATAAGTACCGCGATTACAACTGACTTCGTGACTGTTGCTCAGTCGTACCTGGATATGGACGCGAACTGAATTAAATATAGGATTATATATTACCGGGTAAGGAAATATATAAAACGAGGCTCGCGGTGATTACTTATAAATTAGCTTTATTGAATAAGTACACACGCACGCGTACGATCTTTGCTTCTTCGGAGGTTGCGATTAGACTAAAGGGCTACGCGAGCACTCTCGCCGAGTACGAGCATAATTCCCCCCACCTATATATACAGAGGGCACAATCTACATAGTTATGTGCGGGACGCAGTTCCCACAAGAGTAGTTCAAAAAGTCTAAGATCGAACGTAAATTTAAATTTAAGGGGACAGAGGCAGTCAGGTTGTCCTGTACTAGCATATATATTAAGTGTATAAGTAAGTTTCCAGCGCTTCTCAAAAGATGGTGTCACTAGTCGATCCCTGACAAAAATCTCAGACCGCACGTGTTTTATTTGTAGATTATGTATCTGTCAACAACTTTGTAACATTATATTTGAGCATTTCATTCGGTATCGCTTATTTGATTGAGCAAAATTATGGCAACTTTCCTGTCAAATAAAAGTCATTTGCGAGAAGCGCTACTTTTATTCTTTAATATGAGAAAAACTACGGCTGAGTGCTATTATTTGCTTTCGGAAATTTATGAGACGGAATGTATTTGTGAATCAACGTGCCGCGAGTGGTTCAGCCGGTTCAAAAGTGATGATTTTAAAGTTGGAGACAAGGATCGCTTCGAAAAGCCGAAATGTTTTGAAGATGAGAAATTAGACGTTTTGCTGGACTCGGATCCGGGTGAAATTCAACAACAAAGTGCTGCATCATTGGGCGTCACGAAACAAGCCGTTTACATGCGACTAAAAGCATTGGAATTCATTCAAAATGTTAGAAACTGGATGTCGTACGTACATCATTTTTGCATAGCATTATAACTGATTTATTATGATAATCGTACAATCATAAAATCGTATTCGAAGCCCCGCGAGCCCAATCGACACCGAAAACAAATATTCGTGTAATGAGGTTCTGGTGGTATCAAATGTGTGTCATATACTACGAACTGCTTTCGTGTGATCAAACCATAAAAGAACCATCGTATATAATTCTGTCGTTTGAAGCGAGTATTACAGGAAAAATGGCTAGAATATTAGACCAGGTACGAGTCCGCTCTATTTCATTATGTTGGCGCTTGGCTACATGTTGCGAATTCGGTCAGAAACTATTCGGAGAATACTATATGGGAAATTCTGTTTCACCCTCTTTGTATTCCAGACGGATTACGCTTGAGTTCATTAGATGAAATGAAAATTAGCTGGATACGTTCTTAGGCTTGAAAAACAAGAAATTTTTTGGTTCGAAATTCATAAATTGCCAGAAAGATGGAAAAACATTAAAGTCTCCGTTGGACGATTCTTTGAATAAAGTATATGAATTCATAATAAAACCACATATTTTTGAAGAAAAGAAAACGCGGAAATCTTATTTGTACACCGAATAGATCATTTTATTTATTTTGTATTAATTTTCATTGCAGATTCTATGAAAGTGGTTACTAATCAGAACAGTCAATATAAACTGCAATTATAATAGTATAGTATATTATTGTATAAAGAGAGGAAAACGGATAGAAATATTTATTAATTCATCGTTTTGAGGCTATCATATTTTTAGAGATACTCTTATTGGACAATAGATTTTTTTTGTTCACGCAGCCAAAAGTATGAACATTCAGGCTCATTTTCGGAGCAAAAAAAAGTGTTTTGTGTTCGACTTCGACTATCCATCATGACAATTTGTTAACCTTAAAATTCTGTTTATACCATAAATATTTCTACGCATAATAAAAATACGATGATTTGTTAAATTTCGATTATTATTATCTTACTTTATTTATTAGGTTTATATTAATGCACGAAAAACGACCCTATTTAAACAATACAAAGGTGTTGTTTCATGAAGACAATACTCCGTATCACAAATCAACAATGAAGTCAATAACTAAATTGCATGAATTAAGCTATTAATTGGTTTCCCATCGACCGTAACAGTTTTCTAAACCAAATTGACTATCAAGCCTAATGTTTTATAAACTATTTGCTAGTGATTTTTATGAGCAATCAGATTTTATCATCTTTTTAGATTATTTTAAAGAATTTCATTGTTCAGAATCATAAAGGATATGTTCGCGCCACTTACATTATAATAGTAAGTTTCAAGTCTTATATGCCTGGGAACTGATATTCAGTTTAGCCTTACTGAAGCAGACAACGAAATGTCAATATGAGTTCCAATACTATGGATAAGGACTGACCTTTTATGTCTTAGTTTTCCACCTGCAATCAAGTTTGGACACTGAGAACTATAAGTAAGGCATGCTTCCGGGCTGGAGGCGATTTTTCAGAGTGCTTCTAGACTGCTGTTAAATACACTTATTTTACTTGCTTGTGAGAATATCCAACTGTAAACTTGGAGAAATCAATTTAGCTTACCGAAATTGCTCTTAGAAGCTGTTGAAGTCCTACTGGACTTATGCACTTCTAAACAAAGAAATGGAACAGTCAGATAATTATGTAAATTACTAAATTTTCTTCTCAATGAACCTCATCTGATATATCTGATATTCTGCGAGTAGGGTTTTTGTGTACTTATATTGTGTACAATCAGATTCAGAACAATTATATTTATTTAATTCAGTGGCTTGATACATGGAAGAAATTATCCCAGAGTCTCTTCAAATGTTTTCAACGCATTTATTAGATTGATCTAAATCAGATAATATTGGTATAATGAAACTATTAGCATAATCATCAAAAATTAGAGAAAAATTAGACTTAAATACAATGAAATTTATAATATCAAAGTTTTCCAGTCTCTTGCTCTAAACTATAGAATAATTATAAATTATGATAATGTATAAACAAAGAGTGAAATAGAAAGTTCGACTCCAGAGAAGTATAAAGTCATCTATTGATAAAAGAGCTATATTGAAGACCTTCGCCAAGGATGAAATGAAATTGACGATAGATTTATGCAAAGTTTTTGCAATTATATATTAGGGTAATAGATTTTTATTGCTACAAATCATCTTTATACATTGGTTTAATTCTAGTTATTTTTAAAAATAATGCAGTGCATAATAATGATGAGGAAAATTTACTGATCTGAAACTAATATAGTGGTCAGAAACAATGAAAGATATTTGGAACATCATCAGCCGCTAAAGTGAACTTTAGTTTTAGAATCACTCAATAAATAAATAAAATAGAAAATGGTAAACATATAAATACACATGCGGTAATAAACAAACACAGACATAGAGTAAATTAAATATATAATTTAATAAACTAACCATTTATTATCGATATTAATATACTTGATTTAAATATTAATCAATAGAAATAATATTAATTTAAATTAGTTTAAATGTTAACCAATCCAAGTTTTGTTAACGTACATTTACAATATATAAAAGTGCATTCATTTTTGCCAAGAGCGCGGTTGATTTTCGGCATTCATTGAGGAAGGATACCTCTCGAGTAACCAAACAAATCGTCACACTTCGACCGATCCATCGCTTAAAGGAAAGATTCGATTTCGGTACTCGTTGAAGCAGGGTACCTCTCGAGTAACGAATTCGATCGATACTCCTCTGACTGATCAATTCTTTCCTTTTTCTAGTGAAAGATTCTTTTTCGAGGCAAAGGGAAGACACCTTTATTCGTAAAATAGAAATAATAAAAAATAGTAGCTCAGAAGAGTTTTTATTCTATTTCATGTGAAAAAACCATAAGGAAAAGTTAAAAAAATAAAAGCAAATATAATCGAGACTGAATATAATTTATTCGGAGAAAATACGCCCTCCTTCACAGAATTAAATTATTATAATACGCCGGCAAAAATTCTACTAGACAGACCACAGAAATTTTATTATATAGATACGTCTGGGAGCGATAATTTTGATAAGAAATCAATTTATTCTTATTATAATTTCGATCTTTTTATGTTATTGATTAAGGCACACCTTAGAGGAATATAAAAAGGAACAAGTGCTGTTCCGAAGAAAAATTGTTCGAAACAGTCGGTTTCGTGTAAGTAAACGAACCGAGCCGTGCCAATAAATATACGTAAATACAGAAATAATAGAAAGATCAAGAATATAAGCGAAGGCCGCTCGAAATTCCGGAATTCGGAATTTGCTACAGGGAATCTACCAGGAGATCCCGATTGATAAATAGTTTCTTTATTTATATTATAATTTTTATTGTATTTAATGAAAAAGAATATAGTAATTGTTTTTGTTATAATTTGAAAATCGAGTTCAAAGTTATTCACCTAAATTTTCGACTACCAGTCCGGATATGTTCCACCCACTTCCATCGAAGCCTGATATAAACTTAAAATACCGAAAACAAAATCAATCTAAGGGAGAGTGAAATTCCAATCATGGAATTTATCGAGTTAGACCAGCATGTGGCATCTCGTCACATCGTCCAGAACATGAGAGTTAGTCACCAAACCATTTTAAACCATCTACAGAAGGCTAGATACAAAAAAGCTTGATGTTTTGGTGCAGCATGATTTGACGACAAAAACCTTCTGGACCGAATCAACGCCTGCGATGTGCTGAAACTGAACGAACTCGACCCATTTTTGAAGCGGATGGTGACTGGCGACGAAAAATGGATCATATACGACAATAGCAAGCGAAAACGGTTGTGGTCCAAGGCCTGTGGACCGTCCGAAACAGTGTCCAAGCTGGAATTGACGGCCAGGAAGATTCTGCTGTGTGTTTGGTGGGATTGGAAGGGAATCATCCACTATGAGATGCTCCCATATGGTCAGACGCTTAATTCTACCATCTACTGTGAATAACTGGACCGCTTGAAGCAGGCTATAAATTTTATCGTTAAGGTATTATAAATAAAAGTCTATTTATCGATCTGTTTCTCTCGCTCGCTCTTCCTATTTCTCTAAATATTTTAACAATTTATTTTTCCTCGTACAACAAATGTTATTAATTTATAGATTATGTTTGTATATACTATATCTACTATATCCAACTATAATATAATTTACTTCTTATTTTTATGTTTGTTGTAATTCCATAAATTTCATCGAGTAAAAGTAAAAAATTAACCATAAGTTCGAAAGAGTTGTCATAAAATAAGCAGTGTCAATAAAAGCAATAGCTACTTTTCTCTAACTGATAATCACATAGAGCAGCCTAATTAAAGAAGATAGGCAAAAGTATTAGAGTGAAGTAATAGAGTGATGGTATCAAAAATTTTTATCTGCTAGATGGCATTACTGTGGCAGTCTGACGCGACAATCGGCCGCGGCAGGTAGCCGCGTGAACTATGTGATGCGCGAGCGCGCAAGAACGGGCAGGCCAGGCCAGCTAAAAAAATGTATGATGTGATATAAGATAATCCGGGGTTTTAAGGCTATAACCTGACCTGCATTGAGTAGATTCCTAGCGATGAGAGAAAATTGAGAAAAAGAAGGATTTGAAGGTTTCCGAGGTTTCGAGCATTTTAAATTTTCTTCGAAATTTATGTCCCTTCGTCTTGCCATCAATCGCGATTCTCGTAAAATGCATTTACAATTTAAATTGCATATTATTGCGTGTACAGATGGGTTGTAAGTTTATTACAAAAAATCGTTAATAAAGTATACATTTTTGTAACATTTCTAATTGTATATAAACTTAAACTCATATGCATGAAATTGATGAAAATTAAGTACATTTAGAAAAAAGTATTGTTTGAAACAAGTTTCATGTATATTTATATTTTACAAATATATAGAATAATTATACCGATAACGATCGATATGTCAATATATGATCATAAATATGATTATTACGGCATAGTTTTAACATTTAGAAATACGATCCTTTTTTTAACTAATAAAAATCTTTGCAATCTATTTGATTAATATTTTGGCCCCATATGTGTAGATAATTAATTAACTATTTATTTGATGACGTTTTATCTTATTACGAACTATTTTCGATTACATTATCAAAGTATTGTAGTAGAGCAATGCTTTTTACATAATGCATTTGCATTCATCATAATCGCTTACTTTCCTAAATATTTCCTAAATATTGCTGAAAAATAAAATTATTAATATAGGGACTGTAAAGAAAATATGTTTATAAAAGGAAAATGTGACTTAATACAAAGGATGTACAATACACTAAAAAAAATTAGTTACTTCTATGAAATATTTAGTAAAAGGAATAAGTAAAATGTATTTAGTTAACTTAAATAAATATTCATTGATATAAATAAAGAAAAATAAAATTAAGTAAACGATTTAGTAAAAATAATATTTAGTAGACTAACTAAATATTGAGTTAGGTCACAAGCATTATACTTAAATGTACTAAATGGTTTAGTATAAATAACGAAACAATAGTTATTTTATACAAATTAAAGAGTCTTGTATATTATTGTAATAATTTATAAATTTTTCTGAAAAAAAATTCTGTAAAATTTAAAGAAATAAACTATATGTATATAGATATTTCACTACCATACTTCCATATAACAAATTTCCTTCATTTCCGTTATTGTATTTTTGATTTATTTGTAATGAAAAATTTATAACAATTAGGAAAAGGTTTTTACAAATACTTTTTCGAGCTTTGGAATATTAATATTATACATGAAATTGACCGAATGAATACTGAAATAGTGAAAAGCCTTAAAAAATTTGTATATAATAATAAATAAATGATAGTATATGAAACAATAGAGAGTTTGTTAAAAATAATTATAAACAAAATTTGGAGATCTACAGAAAATAAATTTATTACATTACAAATATTTTCGTTTTAAAACTATAATTTTATCAGAAAAATTTAAAGTTAAAATGTACTTGTACCATGTATGATCTGAGCACGTATGACCTGACGTATCGACTATGATTTGGATCGATAGCAGCTCGAAATTAATTGCGTTTTACAAATCATTTAAATTAATTTAAATAAATTCTCTTCGAACGTTCAATATCTGTAATTCTGTAATTTCTTAACATATTATATATATATATAATATATACAAAACACCGGATATATATGTAATAACATAAATTACCATTTTATTTAGACAAAAAAATTAAGTTCAGCAAATACACGTCTGGCACAAATTGACTGGACTTGCCAAAAAAACCAGCGTTATAAATTATCTTGTGCATTACATTAAAATTTTTTTCAATAAAAGTATAAAAGAAGGCAAGTATAGTGTGTACTATACTTCCTAATCATTTAAAATCTCTTCTTTATAATGTATCATATTTATAAAATGAAAACTGTTTTCTAATTATACTAGATAGTCAGTTGCATGTAAATGCCATGTTTTAGACAAAAGTATAAAATAAGGCAAGTATGGTGTATTGGAAATTCTAATCATTTAAAAGCTCTTTTCTAAAATGCATTATATTTATATACATGATATTTTTTCCGAATCAGACTTTACAATCACGTGTAAATATTCTTCATTTAAAAAAAAAAGTTATAGCCAAAGACAGTAATAAAATAATATTTCAGGATTATATTAAATTATTTTTAATTATTTCTATGTATATATATATATATATATATATATATAAATATTAGCATCGCAGAACAATTTTTTAATGAATTTTGTCCAGAAAATGCATAAATTATTACAATAATAAACACGACTTTTAATTTATAATAATTAGATATTTGTATATTGGTATAATGCATGCGATAAAATCATTTAAAAGTACTTGCAAAATTACAGATAAATATGACAAAATTTTTTAAATGATAATAAAGTTCTGAAAAATTTATTAGGTTATACTGTGAGAGTGAACCACGCGAGATATCCATCGTTTTCCAGTTTCCCCAAAAGCGCGCGCTACTACTCCAGTTTTACCCATCATTAGTCATTTCTTCTCGTAAAATTCTTTTTCCATCTTGTTCTGCAATAATGTAGTTCATTTATAATAATTTTTAGGATGGATATTTCGCGTGGTGCACTGTCATCGAATCATCTAATAAATTTTCCAGAATCTTATTATCATTTCAATAATTTTTGTCATATTTATCTGTTATATTATTCTTTAACAAACTATAACATTCTTTACAGCACCTTCTTTTACGTCGTCATCCATCTTTCATATTACAGTTAACTAATAACTGTAAGATATGGAATAATTTATAAGTACAAGATAATATTAAGCAATGTGCATAATATGTATATCCATGTTTTTATAATTAACATGTAGGAATGTAAGAAATCAAGAATGATACCATTTTCTCTATTATCGATCATTTTCCTATATAAGTCAAATAAAACTATAGCTAAATTATATGTGAATGACTTGTTTGATACTCTAAGTTATACCGAACATTTTTGGTTTCACTAGTTTCAATTTAATTTTTCTAAACAAGGTACAATATAAAAATACTAATTTTACGAATTATACATATTAAATTAGTAATAGAATGTACATACACATGCGTAAATAAATATATAATGGAGCATTGATGTGTATTGAATGTGCGTATATGTATGTAGATATATTGTTACCGCGTAGTTACCGGATTTAATTACCCCCTTTTTTGCCTACACAGATTTTACGATCCCAAAACGAATTTTCCTTGCGAAATTCGTTACCAAGATCGGAGTGTAGGGGCCAAAATGATTGGATTCCGTCAGGAGTGATACTGGTATCTTACCGCGTAAACGCTTAGATAACAGTCAGTACCTTACCCAGAATCCAATCATATCATGGATACCCGGAACACTGAATAGAGAATTAGTTATAAATAATATAGACAATAATACTCACTTTTGGAATTTATTTAACGTTTCCTTTTACAGCAAATATTCTATTAATATAAGGCGCGCACCGAACTGGCGGTAGTAGAAGTACTCAGCACGCGGTGAGATGACTAAGTAAACGTTAAGAAGAGGAAAAACGCGATTGAAAACGGCTCCTCGTATAGTGAGGGCGTATTAATAAAAAAAAACTCAAACGCGAAGGGTCACTGCGTACCGCTGGCCTAACGCCGATGGGTAGGCCAGTTTTCGCTTCCTGTAATATATACGTCGGGTTACCGCTGAGAGCACTCACCTCGACGTCTAGTATATTAGAGGAAGGCGAATGGTCGCAGCGCCGAACTGACAGACCGCTCAAGGCGTCTTGTCAATTACTGGGGCCTTCCGCACAGCCGTATACCGGGGTACAGCCTAAAGCCTTTCCCAATATACCACGGATGCGACGGAATGGCACGCGGAGTCGCGATGTTTCAATTGTACTATATGTCGGTATATCGGTATAATAGCGTTTTACTCAACATACTGAGTACGCTCCAGAATACCACTGCGTCAGATATACCGCTAATGCTTTCTCTGAGACAATGCTTCTCTGGAGGGACCCCGAAACTGGGATGCTCGTTGCGTTTTTCCACCTCCTTATATACGAAAAATCTAACGTTGCGCTTATGGAAAAGTCGTAAAAAATAGTTTTGGGCCAATAAGCTTATGATATCTCATCTACTCGCCCTCCTTCAAAACGTAGTTGCATTAGCCCTATGCAAGCCTTGCAGCGGTGGGGGAGGAATTACGACTTTTCCGAAGCATATGGGGAATAAGTACAGCGCGAGCTCGTATCGTTAATTTTTCCAGTTCGATTTTCCGTTATACAATAAAAAACATATTTGCATGTTTATCAAAAGTATGTTATATGGTGAATTGGGTTCACTAAAAATTATGGTTCATTTTCGTTTTTGAATTGTAACTATACCTTAAAAATTAAGGAAGTTACGGCATTTATTTATAACGTACTCATGTTTTACAATGTTTACATTACCTTAATTTATAGACGCTTGCATATTTTTGTTTAAATATTTATTTCGAAATGTATTTTCAATTTTAATTGCGATTATTTTTATATAGTCATAAGTTAGTTAACATATATTATTTCTGTAATTTTTATTATATTATAATAAAATTAATATTAATACAATTAATTATTAAGATTAATACAATTTTTAATGATTACAAGCTTCAAATTTATAATTGTTTGAAAATAGTAATTATGTAATAGAATTGTTAATAATAATAGTGTAAAACTAAATAGGTTGTTTATTTATATTAGATTCTTAGGTTTTCATTAAACAACTCTTTTGATTACTAGTTAACTATAATAAGAGTATTGTTATAATATTATGATATCGTAATATTATTAATTATCGTTATAAGAAAAATGAGTAAAACAATAATTATTTTATTATTATTAATATAATTATTATACTGTAAGACCGATAAGATTATTTATTAATTTAATATCACTCGTTACGAATTATTATATTATTTCAATAATATTCCTTTTATTATTGACTATCTAAAAACAAAAGAGATTTTTTTATTTCCCCTTTCTCTTTCTCATATTAAATAAAGGCTAATGAAATAAAATATACAAGGTAGAATGGCGCCGAGGATTCGCGGCTTTTCAAAGTGCGTTCTTGCTCGGCAACGCGTAGCTGTCAGGCCTACTTAGCTCGGGGCAACTTCGTGTTACCCGAGGCTCTGATTGACCCGCTACAAGACTAGGTCTTGGGTTTATGTTAGGTCCAGCATGTTAGGGGATATGTAAATCGAGCCTAGACCGCATCAAGGCTGATGAAAAGTAGCGACCACCTTGGTGCCCCATCCCCGGTACAAATTTCATATTTACAAGGAGAAAAACAAAATGTAGTTTTGGAGCCACTCGGTAGCATAAATAAAACAGTAATTTCAAGCTAAGTAATTAAGAAAATCGAAGAATAAAGGAAAACACAAAAGTCGACCTTCTGTTTATGTCGGCAATTCTGTCGAGGCGAAAAATGTTCGGGCAAGTTCGAAGAGGAGTGGGGCAGCGACGAAGCGGCTCGAGCCTCTGAGTAAAAACCAGCGTGCGGCGCGCTCACTTGTATATCGAACCTTGGTATAAATAAGTTGATATAGAAGTTGATCATATATGTAGTCCTATTATTATCCTTCCTCATTAATATATACAAAGGGGGCCATAAATGACGCACAAGCTCGCATTTCGCTTTCTTCCGACTTTCCTACGGGAAGATAGCATCGATGGGGGAAGTAAAGGGGGGGCATTTCAGTCCGAGTCGTAATTTCGGCGCGGCCAGTCCGCGCTACGGACGGACCTGCGGCCTAGCTATACGGTTCGGGCCGCATCTAGTCGGACTTTTATTGGGGGAGAAAGGCGCGAGCTACACAGTTAGTCGCCCATATACATTGGCGAATACCCTCGTATACTATTTATACGTCTCCAAAATTTTCCAGGGATTATACTGGAATTTTCTGGAGACTGTATCTTCAACGTATATATGTTTTTTTCGGCGTAGAAACAGCGTTGCCATATCCCTTGCACTTTCTTCGCTCCCTCTTCTTATTAATATCGTATCCCCTTCTCCTCTTTCCCGATTCCGTTGCTTACTTCCCCCCGTTTTAAAAATCGTCGGGAAGTATACGCAATGACGCGCCGTACGATTTGACCTGCCGCAAAAATACATGTATGGTTGCTGGACGCAACAGTGGATATAAATATTATAAGAATAAATAAGCGTTAATAATTGTAATAATACGTCGCCAACTTTTATAACACGACGGTATATATCTATATATATATATATATGATGATAAGAAAGTATCAAGTGGTGCAGGCAGATGCTGATGAGGCTGTCGCGTAGTAGAGAATTGTGACCACAGAACTACTCTAAAAATATAGCAACAAATTACGTGCATTGCTCCGCACCCAATTAGAATCTCCACATAGCTGCAGCGGCGGCTCGGGGAACTGCTTACCCCGAGCTTTTATAAGCATCCGAGTTACGAGTTCCGAGTTACAATCCATTTTATAAAACACGCGCCTCCACTATTAAAGTTTTTCAGTACATTCAAAAAATACTAATAGACGCATCAAAAGCACCCAGACTACGAAAACACACTCTCTTTCTCTGGACAGAGATAGTAAGGGTTGTAAGAAACAAAGAGAAAAAGAGAGATCAGAAATAAAAGTAAGTAGCAATAAAAATTTGTGTTCTGTAATTATTCCTCATAACCATATCCCAATCCGGAGACGCGATCGGTCCTCCTTTTAGGTGAGGACTATGCATGCTCCATAAACATTGTTAAATGGGGATGCAGTGGATGGTTAGTCGGGAGGAAAGGGGATTTCCGAATAATCTGGTCTCGTGGGATTTATTTTGTGGCCCTGAAAAGGGCCGTTTAGTTAGCGCTTCTCGCTGATCAACGAGGATGGTACCGGGGAGGGGTCCGGTAAGGGGAGACGAACGGGGGCGGACGGAGCGTGCATGCCGCCCGTCTCCGACTTGCACTTCGGCTGCGGTGTGGAACGGCTTCCCCCACGAGGCCGATGCGCGGGGCCGCCGGATCAAAGAAAGGCTTCGGTCGGGGAGTCTGACCGTGGCCGGGGCCCCCGGGATTTCCAACAGGGGAGGCCGAGGAGGGGGGCAACAAGCAACGGCCGAGTGGGACGGCGGATGGGAAGGCCTTCGGCCCAAGCTGTACTGACTTCCGCCGGCCTTGCACTTGACCAGCTGCGGCGGCGCTCGTTGCTGCGGCGGCGGCGTCTCGGTCAACTCTCTCTTGAGCCGCCGCAGGCGGCACACGGCGGCGCTGTAGCTCCCCCTCTCTTTCTCTCCATCTCTCTCTGCCACTATTGGTGCGGCGGCGCTACAGCTCCCTCTGTCTCTCTCTCTGCCACTACTGGTGCGGCGGCGCGCGGCGGCGCTAGTTCACTCTTTCCCTGGATATGTGTGCGGCGTGGGGGAGCGCAGCTCTCCCGGTGTTATGGAGCCTGGGATGGGTTTTGGAAGGTCAATAATAACAAGGCGTTGGATAAATGTTAAGACTATTTATTGATTTGGGATGGGCCGTTTGAAATCCCGGTAGGTCCGGATCTCTATGTCTCCCGCTTCCATTTCTCTGTATTTTCATCCCAAAAACCCTCTCTTTTATTTCTACTATGCTTGCGACTTCGGTGGCGCTGCTATAGACGTCCTACGGAGAGAAAGACTTCACAACAGGTTTCGCGCTGTCTGTAGAGGCGCGACCAGAGCAAGCGAACGAGAGGAGCACACGAGACCGAGGGGATCGTCCGTGGAAGCCGACGACTGTTGGCATCACCGGGACCGTGCTGAAGGCACTGCAACTCCCGCCGTCGCCCAGCGTCGATGCCAGTACTCCTGAGGGACGCCCTGTCATGAGTACACTCAGATTAGTTTATGCGAGTGCTCCCTTGCGAGGCACTCCGCCAGCGGGCGGACGAGCGTGCGTGTGATAGAGAGAAAGAGAGCGTGTGCGCGTATTGCGGCCTGCGGGACTTCGCGGTCGTTATTACAGGCGCGCGAGCCTCGCGGCTTTTAATATTGTCAACCGGGAGATTGTCGTGCTAGAAATAAATCTTATACTTGAAAAGTACGTTCGCGTTGATTTCTGTGTTTTTTTCCTCGCTGTCTCTACCTTCCCTGTTCATTTTCTCGTATCCCGCTGATATTGCGAGCAGGATCCACCCGCCTCCGCGGGAACGGCGTAGAGCTTCCGCCGTGCGATCTGAACTTGTTGCAGACTCTACCGCCGACGGGCGCTTATTTCCCGTACGGTGAGAAGAAGAAGCAATGTGGATTGCGCGCGGGCCATACGGGAGCGGCCGCGCGTCGATGTTCGAACTGGAGTTCGCATAATCGGATCCACCTCGTTACAATATATATATATATATATATATATATATATTATACCTAAAATTTTCATATAATATGTTATATATAATCCTCTCTCTCTCTCTCTCTCTCTCTCCCTCTCTCTCTCTCTCTTTCTCTTTCCCTTTTTCCCTTCTTTTTTCCTATTGGTAATAATTATTAACACGTAGAGGATAAGATAACCTATACATATTACAATTTATTTATAATAAGTTATTTAATGTTTGTAGTACTATCGAATAATTTGAATGTTCATTCAAAATATAAACCTCATAATTAGAATTATTAATTCTAATATTTTATCGTCATAATCATCATTGTTATAGTATATTCATTTTATGATTTACACATAACTTTAATTATTATTAATAGTAAGTATTGTTAAAAATTAAATGCCTTTCACACACAAACATACCTACACACAGACAGACACACACACACACACACACACACACACACACACACACACACACACACGCGCGCGCGCACACACACACACACACACACACACACACACACACACACACACACACACACACACACACACACACACATATATATTATTTTATACATTCCTTCTATCTTTCCATTCTATGACTCTAATCCTACAATAAATATGAATCTAATATTGGATATATATATTGATTGATAATAATTTTTTTATAGTTATTAGGAATTGTCACATTGCCTTTACCATTTGCCTTTTTAACAGCCTCGCCAGTTCCTTTCAATGCAGAGCCAACTCAGTTTTTAGAACTCGAACTTGGAATCATAGAATATGCAGCAGATTTACTTATTTTTTTCAATGTTGATTTACCAGTTAATTTTTATTTCTGATTTTTTTTTATTTCAATTCCAATACTAGCTTCACTTTAAGTTTCATTGCATGATAGAGTACGAGTATAGCAGTCTTTTCAGTCATACTTGTATCCTTTGATTTAAGACGCAATCGAGCTTTTTCTGCGAGAATTTGATCCGCAGCATCTGTAGCTTGCATATCATTACCATTATTGGAATATGCTATGTCGTGATCTTCGCAGGGTGAATCAAGGGAACTGATTCCTGAATCACCACGATCTATCCGTTTTTTTAATTTTGTCCCAGAACCACAGGATTGATAACCTGGTAAATGTAGTGCAATAGGTAATTTATTACGTGTCTTATTAAATACTCCACTACATTCTCGCTTATGTACGAGCATTCTATATCGAAAGTTAAATGATACTACTTGAATTTATATATAAGCCTGCTATTTATACTCTATTCTCACAAGCTTACTTTTGCATCGGAAGACATAAGAATGTTGATTCTTTTTATCTTTGTCAGTCCTATGCACACGTTCCGAACAATCTTGTAAGGGATAATGTTAATTTACTTATATTGTTTCGATAAGACGAGGTTAATTTAAAACATATATATCTTGATCATGTAAACTGAGACATGCCTTTTAATGAAATCAAAAATATTTGCTCAACTTATTGGGACGATGAATAAACATAGTATTATAGTCATTAATAAAGATCAAAACATAAATTATGATATATATAGAAAAGGGCTCGACTGTTTTTCTATAAATATAGCATAAAAAAAGAGAAGAACAAGTTATCTACTTCTAATGAGTTCTTATCTTAATATTTGATACATCAGACACTTTTCCTACAGTAATGACTTTTTTTTTAGAAGAGTTTATTTAAAGGAGTAAGGATTGGTTTATAGGCTTCATCTAATGCGCGTTCTACATTAGTTCGATTATATTTTAATAATTTATATTTAAATTTTATTGCTTCACGTGACTTGGTTACTTGACGCAATATACTTTTTTCTCGGTGATAGTCGGCCATGTTGAGTGTTCAACTTTTAAAACGAAATGTTCGAATTATTTATCTTATGCTATATTTATAGCAAAACAGTCGATCCCTTTTCTATATCTATCATAATTTATGTTATGATCTTTATCAATGACTATAAAACTATGTTTAGCATCATACCATCAAGTTGAGCAAATTTTTTTGAATTGATTAAAAAACGTGCCTGAGATAACATGATCGAGATGTATATGTTTTCAATTAACCTCGTCTTATCGAAATAATATAAGTAAATTAACATTATCCCTTACAAAATGCTTTGCAACGTGTGCATAGGACTGACAAAGACTATGAATATCTTTCCACTACATCCAAGCACGTGTGGATAGTGAAAACGACGAATCAACTGGAAAACCCGCGATTCGTAATTCTGAGACTTCAAGCAAATAGAAAAGGACAAAAAGATACAAATTCCAGATGCTTTGACCATTGTGATATCAGTAATGTGAAAATTTCTCCATTGTCAATTCTATCTGTATAGAAATTTAAATGTTGATTTTTATTACTAAACTTTTTATTACTAAAAATCAATATTCGATATTGTATGATATGTATGCAAATTTTCAAAATGTCTATTACAACAAGGAGTTTCAGCATATGTAAAAGTAAACACATTTCCAAGATCATATGTCACTTATAGTTATTGATTGTTCAAAGCCAAATGAGTCTCTCAAAAGTGCACCCGTTGATTTACGCCTAGAATTTGACTCGAAAAATATTGCATGATCATATCAAAGCGCAAAATAAATGTCTTGAACTGAATTATCTTGGTATTCCATGGAAATCAGGACAGTTTTACTATAATTAAATTGTCAATATACTTTATGAAAATTTATCCAATGCAAATAAAATACTCAACGATGGAGAAATAAAAAGTGAATGGCTAGCTAAATTTAAAAGATACAATTTTATCGTTTACGATAGTAACACTGTGAATTTACTATTCTGCGAGTAAAAGAAACAGAGGCGCAACAATCCTCTAACAGTATGCATCAATCATAATGCAGAGTACAAAGTTACGTGTGCTCTGCATAATATAAAACTATTGAAAAAATACTATAAAGTAGAGTTTTTCCTCGTCAAACATAAACATAAGAGTTGCCTGCATGAAATGGCAATAAAAACGATTACATAAACGTCCTCCTTGAATTGACGTAAACACGTCCATGCATTTAGATACCAACGGGACCGTGGCAAGTATGTAAGAAAAGGGCTCTGGCAGACAGAGAGACAAGTATATTGTTCTCTTTCTGTCCAGCTCCCATGGACACCATCGACTCTCCTCTGTAATACTGCGGGCGGTAATAAAGAGAAAGCTATATACTTTTCTCTTCCTCTAACATGCAATTAGTGTTGTTATCGAGAAAAGTATATAGCGAACTCTCTTACACACGCCACTAGTGGCCATGCGGCCTAGTATTTACAAAAACAGCGTGTTCTGAGAGAGAGAGAGAGAGAGAGAGAGAGAGAGAGAGAGAGAGAGAGAACTACATACTTTCATATCCCTCTGCCAGAGAGAAAAGTATATAGCGCCAAAGATCGCGACGTCAGGGATTGTGACGTCAAGGCCCGTGACGTCGGTACTGTAAGATATAGAAGTTCCCGATCATCGAATGTGATCCGGAACTACGCGTGACGTCAGGGTTCATGACGTAAGCGCTATGAGCTATGAGAGTTCTGGATCATCGGAAGTGATCCAGAAGTCTCATAGCTTATCTACTAATATGAAATGTTTAATTGGAGTACAATTTTGTTTATGCTCATTCGTTTGTATTGTCATAGTTTTCTTCTTCTATATAGGTTCCGTAATTTGCAAAATTTTCACGTATAGTTTCCATATATGATTTTAATATTTTAACTTTGCTATACTTTGTTAATTTTATTCAAAACTATATATGGGCAATTCTTTTATAGTAATTGCGCAAATTTAATGGAATCGAGATATTTTCACTTAAAATCGTATGGATTTTTTACAGCTTCCTGTTATAAAATTATTTAATGCCTATTTTAGGATTTTGATGAAAAATTTTGAACATATTCACACATGAATTTTGAAAAAATTGGTAGATTTACTCTGAAACCTTCATAGCTGAAATTGATTCTAAAACTATATGAATCGCCTCTATAACGAACATTGTTCATTTCTATATTCTGTTATGTAATCTTTAAAAGCGAATTTCAAAAAATGTTTATAGCTTCAAACTTAAAAGTATAAACAATGAAATTGTTAAATAATTATAACATGACTGTACCAAACTGTAATCCATTGTGACAAATATTATTGTGTTCTGTATTCTTTCATCTACAAATTCCATTTTTAATAAATATGGTATCTCTGATAGTATACGAGCAGTATTCTGCGGTCCAGCAAACTGCGGAAAAACAAATAGCTTATTAGCTTTAATCACTCATCCCAATGGTCTTAAATTCGAGAATGTGTATGTTTATTCAAAATCGTTAAATCAACCAAAGTATCAATTTCTCAAAAGAGTAATAGAACCAATCGAAGGCATCTCATATTTCCCGTTTAGTGAACATGAATCTGTAATATCACCAGATGAAGCATTGCCCAATTCAATTATGATTTTTGACAATGTAGCTTGTGACAAGCAAGATAACCTCAGAGCATTCTTCTGTATGGGGAGACATAAAAGTGTAGACTGCTTCTACCTATGCCAGTCATATGTTCATATACCAAAACATCTTATTAGAGATAATATTAATATGTTGGTAATTTATCGTCAAGATGATGTGAATTTAAAACATATTTATGATGATCATGTCAATACTGATCTGTCTGTCAACGAGTTTCGAAATCTTTGTTCTGAATGCTGGAAAAATGATAAATATGGATTTCATTGATGTTATTGATAAAAATAGAACGATGGATGCTGGTAGATACAAAAAAGGTTTTGACTGTTTTGCAATAAAAAGAAATTAAAAAAATCTTAATCACTGAGTTCAATTTTACACATCAACACGACACCATGTTGGACTTTCAGAAAGAAAAGAGTATTCTTAGCGAGCTGTTGCAAGCTCGTAAAGCTATTAAAAGAAAATCTGCACTATTGAAACAGGAGAGAGAGAATCTCGAAAAAATTTTAGGAGATACATTGAAACCTGTCATTACACCACTCGAAAAGCTTGTCGAATCAAACAGTTTACAGTCTTCTAATCTCATTTCGAATGATCAGAGCATTATAAAACCAACTAGATCCCGAAAAAAGTTGAGTTTTATGATAGTTAATAATATTCGCTTAGCTTCAATGAAAGATTATGGTTCCGATGATGATTTTGCCTCAGTAGATAACTCAATGATGAATTCGACATTCAAATTTATGCATGAAGACAACGTTAAAACTAATATCGTAGATCAAAGCCGCAGTAAATTTAACATATATGGAGTAAGAAATATTGAAGGAATATACAAGCTTGGCGATTCTGAAATTATATTTGATGATAATAAAATAAAAGTGAAAGAATTAACATATCCTAAAAGTAATGGACTGATGGAGCTACTTATTAAAAAAGAACCAGACGACACATTAATAAGTGCAGCAGATCCTGAAAATTATTGCAGTATTCTAGAAGCAACAAGTGCTCACCGGAAAAAACATAGTAAAGATGAATCTATACGTTCATCGAAGAGTAGAAAATATTTCAACATCATTGCAACAATGTTTCGCACCAGTGCTAGTCATTCAAAAAAAAGAGGGGGAGAAGGAGGTAACCTACCTAAATATAAAATAGCAAAGAAATATTCTTCAATAGAGTTAGTGTATTGGGATGATCTGAATGAGCTTGTTGAGAGACTAAGATTACTAATTGCCGAACAATCAGCTGGAAATAACAATCATATCAATGAAATCCCTTCAATTATTGAAGAACTGCGTGAAATCGGATATATATATTAATACACATTCGTCTATTTTTCAATCAGTATCATCATGAGTCTCGACTTGTTTGGAAGAAATTTGAGAGACTCGAAGGGGAGTCGAGGTCCTCGAGGCGTTGGATACAATTTCACAACAAATGGCAATTTTGATATAGAAAATAAACGACTTTGTAATGTTGGTGAAGTTATTGAAATTACTGATGCAGTTTGTGTAAAAACGTTTTATTCAATCTTGGAGAAGGAACTAAATACTGTATTTTCAAAAATTAATGAAATGCTAAAAGAAAACGAGAAACATCAGGAACAAAATGGTATGATAACTGAAGGGAAATTCAAAGATCCTTATCAAAATCAATTGAAATTGGAAGAAAAAATAAATAATTTGGATAAAAATCTTATGAAAACCAATCAGGATAAATCAGAACTGGAATCGAAATTGAAAAATCTTAGTGACTCACATACTCGTTTAAAAGATACTATGACACAATCGGTTTTGAATTTTAATGGTATTATAATAGATATTAATGGGAAAACAAATGCATCGACAAAATCAGCAAAGGCAAAGTCAGCAGGAAGTAAAACAAAAAGTGGTTGAAGAGCTACACAAATCTGCCCGTCGCAGATATAAGCGAAGAAAATATAATATACGTAGTATAGATGAAACTTGGCAAGCAGATCTTGTAGAAATGATACCCTACTCTAAGGAGAATAAAGGGTTTCGTTACTTACTCACTGTTGTAGATTAATTTTCGAAGCATGCTTGGGCTAAACCAGTAAAGTCAAAGAATGGTAACGACGTTACTCTCGCTATCAATACGATATTGAAACATGGAAGAGTACCATCAAATCTGCAAACCGATCAAGGAAAAGAATTTTACAATTCACGCTTCCAAAACCTCATGAAAAAGTATAGGATAAATCTATACTCTACACACAATAATCTTCATGCAAGTATTTGTGAACGATTTAATAGAACCTTAAAAGATTCAATGTGGATACACTTCAGCAAATCAGGAAACTCTAAATGTATAGAATCCTACCAGATTTACTGAAAGCTTACAATTCAAGAAAACATCGAACCATAGGAATTAAGCCTGAAAATGTAAGCCAAGAAAACGAAAGGGAGTTGAAGAAGCATTTTTCAATTGAGATGATAGTAAGGAAAAAACCGAAATACAATATCGGAGATAATGTACGAATAAGTAAAATAAAACATATTTTTGAAAAAGGCTATACACCTAATTGGTCTACTGAAATTTTTACAATATCAAGAATTGTAAAAACTGATCCAGTAACTTATCACGTTAAAGATTATTACGATAAGCCTGTATCTAGAGGTTTTTATGAAACTGAAATTTAAAAGACTAAGTATCCTGAAATTTATCTAGTAGAAAAAGTGCTAAAACGGAGTGGTAACCGCGCATATGTTAAATGGTTAGGATTCAATAGTGAACGTAATAGTTGGATAAATAAAAAAGAAATTAAATGAAAGCAATATATAAGTAAAATATATGGATATATGGAAGGTCACTAGTTATTAAATATGAAAGACAGTGTATTATGATTATAATATTTATTTATGTAATTAAGTTATACATGTTTTGATTTTTTTTTTTACAAATAAATAATGATAAGAAATTAATCTATGTGTGTTTTATTAATATTTAAGAAGTAGAAGTGTTAAACTTAAAATAACTACCGCCCTGATACATTATAAATAAACAAAGCTTATTTGCTTTGTTAGCTATATTTATGAAAAATTCTTCTTCTTTTAATAATGCCGAAGATATCTTTTGCGGCAAAAATATTTGAAAGTTATCGTCCAGCACCGCAACAACTTTGGTGCCATATCTTGTAGAGACTTGCTTAAGAGCAGTCACCATGTACTGCTGATTTTTCTCTAATTCTGTACATTTCTTCCGCGGTATGAACTCGCTCTCAGATATCTTGTTAAGAGTAGCTAAGTCCATTCTAAAAAAAAGAAAAATTTTTTTCTTTTTTAATTCTAACATAGTAAAAAAAATTAATTTTTTTTTTTAAAGAGAAAATTAACTACGAATCTTACCTTATTAGATTAGTCTTGTTTTCTTTGGAGATGGTAGACAATTCTCAAACTCTTCAACTGCTCGAATGAGTTCCTCGTCTTCCTTCATCTCTTCATATAGCTGATTCCACACCATAATTTCTGCCTCTTCCATTGCCTCACGGAGTACATCCCTTCCCTCGGCTTCAACTGCGCTTACCCCTTCCAAGACTTTCAAAATTTCTTCAGGGTTCCATTCGTGCATTAGTTCGTCAGATGTATTATACTCAATGCTTATTGGTTCACCTTCACTGCTATAGAGCGTCACTCTTTCTCGCATAAATTGATTTTCATTAGTTACTTTATCGCTATTCTCTTGTTCTGCATGTACATCTACCGTGACTCGAATCTCATTGCCCATTGTATTCTCCCTCTCTTCTTCTCCAGTAGCTACACCTACTTTAGCTATTTTTCTGTTGGACTCATCGTATCTCCTCACAATATCCTTCCCCTCCTCTTCCATTTGCTGACCTGTACTTCCCATTATTTTCCTCTCTACCTTACTTGCAGCTTCCAACATTTTCTCTTCTAGAATTTTATACTGACCCAAAGGTGTCTGTAGTATTAGGTAATAAGTATCTTTTATCATCAAATGAAGTTAGGGCAATTTTATTCTGTTTTTCTGTATGCACTATGTGTAATTTTGAGTGAATGGTGCACTGTTCTCGTTGTATAATTACGAGGTCTTCCAGGCATCTTCTATAATCATCGAATGTAATTGATTTCTTCACTACACCCGATTTAATACCTTTAGCTTTTTTTACTATTCCTCCTCCACCAACTAAAATACTGTACATTTTACTTCGTAAACCAATAAATACCATCATGATCTTTCCATTACATTCATCTTTCATTAGTCCAGGAATTTTTTTATTTTCACGTGGAATTCCATACTGATTATTTTCATCATAATCAGAAGTATCAAATCTATGAATATCTTCTTTCATTATTTGATGCATATCAATGTCCTCTACTTCATATATCAAGCTATCAGTGTCAGTATACAAGAGTTTACACTTTTCGCCCACTCGCTGTTTCATGTAAGAGTAGTGAAAATCGTAGACTAATGTTTTTGATAAATCGAGGATACAAAGCCCAACGTATATAGGCTTTTGGATTGTTACACCTATTTTTTTCAGCTGAATGGAAACTAAATTTTCATCAAAAATTGCACAGCTATGATAATTAGGTAGAGCTATGCGTGCCTCTGCTCCATATCGGCCAGTAAATTTATTTACTAACCCTACATCAACGGAAGATCACTCTCGCTCAATACATTTTCCATAAATAGCATTAATTAACAGTTTATAAAAGAGTTTTTCAAACTCATTCTTTGCATGCTTTCACTTGTCAGTATTTAGTACAACATATGATTTTAACCAAAGTTTCTGTTCAAAGCTCAAAATTCTATGTACTTTTTTCAATTGAAGACCATTGTCGAGCGCTTGCTTAAGGGCGCGATAATGAATTATATACCTTGCTTCATCGTTCAAAGTAGTTAGAAGTTTCTTCTGTTTTGAGCCAGGTGGTGTACGATGCTCGGCACAGAAAGGTAAATCACGATGAATATCATGTATTTCCTCTGGATACTCTAAATCTACTTCAGCAATATAACCTATGTCCGAATCTGTTGGAGCATTGAAAAAATCTGGATTGGATTCATAGTCAATCCATTTAAATTTTCCCGTTGGCAGATGTTGTGCCATCGCCCATCCATATAAATTATTAATATCATAATATAAAAGTGTTTTTTTTCTCTTGTTTTTATCGTATGACGAACCCATGTACGGATTATTTGCCTTCGCATATCGATTGCAGCACTGACTTATTCCACCTCGAATGGCTGATTCAATAAATAATAACATGTCAATATCTGTTAGAAGCTCTAATTCTACCTTTATCATTTTAAGAGCTGCTGCAAATGTTAATCCTGGAGTAGTGTAAAGATGTGCAGGACATAAACCGTATGCTTTAATAGATGTCTCTCGAAAACTTTCAAAGACATCTGCTAAGAGTAGAACATCTGTTTTTAAATATAAGTCCGAATACTCTCCTAATGTTCTTATATTAAAACTTTCCCACACTTGAACAGCATGCTTATAGTTTTCCTCACTAATACCTGAATCTGTCAATTTATTATCAAATTCATTTTTCGACGGCAGTTTTGTAGTTATTAATTTATGAAGTCCATCTACAAAATCGTAAGGAAATATTCTTTTACGTCTAAGAAGATCAATATTTTCGTTTGAATATCCATCTAATTGAAATTCCTGTATTACTATTGGTACATTATCTAGATAAGGCGCAAGTTTCTCTAAAGATGATGGCAAAAATCGCCAAGAATCTAAGAATCTAAAACTCACATCACAGTCATCCATATACTTTGTGAATGAAATATATTTTTCCTTGTTATGAGGTATTAAGTTAACTCGACCTTTCATTAATGTAGAAGCTCCAATTTCCTTTAAAATAAAATGTGTATCATAATTGAGATTGTCAAAAATTACGGGAATAAATTTCGAGTCTTTATAGTTCAAATTGCAGGAATTATGGGTAGCACCTCTGAATCTAATGAGAAAAAAAAATTAATTTAGCAAAATAATTTTTTTTTCTTTATTATATTAAATTATTGTTAAATTATTATATTCTATTCAATTTACCTTCCTGTTAAATGACAGTGATCTCACAGTAGCAGTTGCTCATCCAAAAATGGTTTTCGACATATATGGCAAACGGTCGACCATTGAAAAGTCAACTCTTCATCATCTGTGAGTTTTATTGGTTTTGGATTTTTATAGAGATGATCAATCTGCTCATCAAGTGATTTTAATTCATGCACAAAGCAATTTGCGGGTATCTCATCCTCTGCACTTTTCTGTCTATATGCTTTGTAAACGGATAATTTGTCATCAAAACTACATTTTACATAAAATCCTATACTGTAGGCCTGGTGGAGTTGAAAAGCATTTTCATTTTCTGTAGGTTTTAATAAGCATTCAAAATCAGTGTAAACTACAAAAGGCACTTTTTCCTCTTTATTATAATCTTCAAATTTTAAAATATTATTCGATGAGTTAGGTAAATTTATTCGACAATCGTTAATATTTTTACAAACAGTTTCATGGTTTTCTAGCCTTTCCTCACTATAAAAATGTTGTAAACATTTTTCACGATGATATAATTTTTGGTCTTACTCACTTATGAACACACAAGTCTGGACATACTTTTAATCGCAACATAATGGAATTTAGGCACACTTCCATTATCATCAAAAATATTATTTTCTTCATACTCATCGATGTAGAAATCTTGAATGAGAAGAAGATTTATATGTTTCTCCTTATTGTTTAATGAAATATGACAAGGTGATACTTCATATTTCGATCCATACTTTCTAAGCATATAAACATTTATTGAAATATTATTCCATTTTTAAATTTGGAAACATCTTTTAGTTTTACAGGAAATTCTATATCACCAAAGTTCAACTCGTTTGCATATTTATCATAATTATGAACTCTTTGAGGATTTTTTTCATTTGGATATAATGCTGAAATAATAGCGTATTTAAAGCATTGATTATCAGTATTATGGACATTGATACATGCTCTTTTTGATGCTATGAACTTTGGCAGAGGAATAAATGATCTTCCCTTGTGAGGTGAAAATATTTTTCATATTTATGCACAAACTTATAATACTTTTTAATGTTCATCCAGAATCTTTTTCCTGAAATTCTTCTAGATGAGTAAACAGAGGGTCCTTCATATGTTCCTCATACTATTTGCCTAAATCAGTAGACATGTATACTGTAGCACTCATACTTGTAAAATATTTAATATCTGTTGTTTCCTCTCCATTTTTCTGCATGGAAAATTCTGACATAAAATCAGAATTTACTTTTATTGCACCATATTCTTGTAAGCATGCTTGTACTTTATCCGCAAAGAGCTTCTGTGCATCGAGCAAGAAACTTAAAATGTTCACATGTTTTAAATTAATCACAACACCTGTCCTTATTCGATTTTTAAAAGCTGATTGAACATCTGGCCATTCAACTTTAGCTGACTCGATAGAGATTAGACTACCTCCAAATGGTGCTGCACTATCAAGATAGAACCGAAATCCTGCTTGTAAACATGACAAATGAATAAGAAATGTTAAACATTTTTGATTTTCTGCTCGAGAGAGACCTTGTTTTTTTCCAAATTCTCTCAGCTCTAACAAAGCCTGTTCAGTTATTGTTGAATAATTATCGAGTTCGATTACGTTCAATACACTGACACGCTCGTAAATATCACGAAGTTGTTTCACTTGAAATTCGACAGACGAACGATAAGCCATTTTACTTTTATTTTAACGTGAACTAATAAAATATATTAAAAAAAATATTTGGAATATATCAAATTTCACTTAATATTGCGTCTTTATTCACAATTACAATACAACACACTTGTATAACTGGCAATAGAAAAAAATACGAAAGATGGAACTGAACTTATTTAACTGTGGTGTAGAAACTGTGTTCCTCCAAGAAGCTGTCTCGCTTTTAAAGGAAAATGAAAAATAAGGAGAAGGGGAACCAGAAGTGGAAGGACAATGTCAAGCCTGCGATAGAAAACATTGAATAGCATGTTAGAATAAGAAGAATATATTTAGACTAAAACCAATCAAAATATCATCCTTTCTCCTTGAACGTCCAATCATAAACCTGATTTTCCTATGGGGGGGGGGGCGTGTAGAGTTTTAGGACCATCTAAATATCTACCGTTACTTCCTTTCTCAACGTACAAATGCTTTTCTTCTTCCACGCCCAATCGTAAGTGACTTTCTCTAAGAATAGAGGGGATGAATTGGCTTATAACCAACCAAAAAAAATTCAATCATCATTCATCCAGTCGAATCTATTTTATTTTTTCTCAGCCAATTGTAGGACAGTTCTCATTTCACGAGGAGGAGGAGAACTATTATAAAAATGAATGCACAAGCATAGAACTTACATTCCTAATCATCACTTCTAACTATCGGTAAATAGAAATAAACTGAAAATGGCTAGAGTGAGGGAATACGAAGTGATGTTTAGAAAAAATATTCTGAAGTGTCCAGACGATAAAGTGTTCTTCTGCGACATGCAGGGTTTTCAGACAAGAGGTCCGCAAACTTTCATTTTAAAAGAATTTAGTTTATTAGGAATGGAAAGAAGTGCACTACATACAGTATATATCTTTAAGTCACCATTTCCATGGAGTGACTTGACATGGAATGAAAAAAAAACAGTTCACTGGTTGCAGCGTGATTACCATGGGCTTGAATGGGATATTGGTGACATTCCATACCATAGGCTCCAAAGAACATTGGAGATATGCTGTACTGGAGTAAAAAAATTATATGTGAAGGGACGAGAGAAGAAGGAATGGATGACAATCATTCTGCCAAATATGTAAGTAATTTGCATACTTATAATCATTTTTATATTTATTTCATGTATATATTTCAGAAAGTAATAAAAAATAAACTTTATGGAAAAGAAAGTATATTTTCATACAATTTTCATACATTGTTCATACTTTTTTATACTTTTTCATACTTTTTTATACTTTCTTATACTTTTTTTTCTAATTCCAGAATTAGATCTGATATGGAGAAGGAGCTGCATTGTCCATCATTGCGTCCATCAAATGTGATTTGCCACAACCATCCATTATGCAGCCGAAGTATACCAATGTGTGCGATACAGAATGTCACAATAATGTAGCATTAATAAATAAAGCATTATTGTAAAAATGAAATTTGTAAAAAATTATATTAATAAATACTATATATATTGAAAAAAAATCAGATTTGTAATTTTTATTTTAATTATTAATATTATTGTATTATATAAATAATATAATATAAATTCTTATATTATATTATTCCTATAATTTTTTAATTTTTAAATAATTTTAAAAAAAATATTGAAGAAGTTTTAAAAAAATAAATAAGTAAATAAGTAAAAAATGTTGAAGTAATTTAATGACATAACTAAATAGTAAATAAGTGAAAAAAATTTGAAAAATGAATGAAAAAAAATTTGATACTATCAAGTTAAAAAAAAAAAAAATTCTCGGAAATACACAATTTCCTAGAATTTTCACGAAATTCTTGGAAATGGTATATTTCCAAGAAATATGCCTCCAAAAAATTTGGGGGGGGGCAAGCCCCATCTCCCCCGTTCGTGGGGTGCCTTCCATTTATTCATCTGGTTGCTCTGTTACGTATTCCGCCTCGCTTCCCGGTTTCCGCTTGCTCGCATGTTTTACTTAATTCCTTTCCAAGTATACATAAGACGAAAATCGTTTCTGTCCTGCTTTTGTCTTCGGTAATGGCTAACATCTTGAAAATATTTCAGTTGATTTTATTTTTGATTTTTTTTTTTTGCAAATTACATAAACATCTACAATACAAAAACTGATTCAATTTTTAATCAATAATGTGAATGAAATACAGAGTTTTCATTAATGAAATTATAATAATGATTATTTAATTATTGTTATTATTTTTGATTGGATATTACGTTCTTTAAAGGTGCTCTACTTCTATGCGGAAAGGTAGGAATGAGAAAAAATTGTAAAACGACATAATTTTGATCTATTTTTGCATTTCTTTATTTATTTTAATTTTTTCATACATTCTTTATATTTATATATATATATTTATATTCACATTTATATTTTCATATTTTATTTTTTTTACATTTCATTAATTTTCTTAATAAAATACAATATATATATATATATTTTTTTCATACATTTTTTTTTATATTTATATTTATATATATATATATTTTATTTTCTTAATAAAATACAATATATATATATATTTTTTCATATATTTTTTTTATATTTATATTTATATACATATTTATATTTTATATTTTTATAATTTATTTTTTTTTAGATTTCATTAATTTTCTTATAAAATACAATATATATATATTTTTTTCCAATTTACATCCATTTTTTTCCAATCCGACATCCTTGATGATCCTTGGCTGCGCTAAGGGAGGTTCAGCGTTGATTTCCTCAACGCTCGAGCAGCTTGAGTATCGCATAATTTTGAGTATAACAAATAAATAAAAATCATACATATTAATATTAATATATTAAAATTAAATATTAAATATATTTTAAAATTAAATAAATAAATATATATTATGTAATATATATATTATATAATATATTATATAAATTATATATAAATAAATATATTTCAAATAGAAGAATTTTAAAACAAATTATTATTTTCCTAACCTCCATCTAGCTTGTCGAAGAATTTCGCAAACTTGACTGCTTGACGAATAGCTTCCGTCATCTCCTGCACTCTTCGGTATAGCGCTCTCCAATCCATCGCAGAGCCTGGAAAGCTGAAAAGCTCCTTACATCTTCTTCACAACAGGGCGTTACAGCCCTTGTCAGCGAGGCTGCGACGATCGAAATTGGCGTCGTCGGCCGTGCATCATCCTCCTCCTGCTCTTGCTCCCCAAACAAATCCATGCACTTCAGATACTTCCCCCTACTTCGAGGAGCCTTTTCCAAAGCAGGCATCCACTTCCCGGTGCTGTTGCTGTTGCTTCGGCCGCTGCGTGCCGTGCTTACAGCTACCTTCATTTTTTCAATTTTTAATATTCTTAAACCTTGAAATTTGAAGGCATATTGTAATGGAAAAACTGACTGCGATTCCGCTTTTATAAAGTTTTCCAGTGCTGACCTTTTATGAAAAAACGTTTCTATTGGCTAAAAAAATAAAAAGAAGAACCGCCTTCGTTTACTATATTATGGGAAGGATGGTTCACCCCTTCTACTTTGATGCAAGAAAATTTTCCTCATTAGTGGTGAAGCACAAGTTTTCTCCTCCCTCCTTGATAATCCATCCCTCCTCCAATAACTTGTATGGTGATCGGTTATACTTTTCTGATGGACCAAACGAAAATTTTAATCTCCTGCCTCTCAACCACGGCAAAACGTATATTATTCCTCATTGGTAGAGGAACACAATTTTTCTCCTCCCTCTCAGACTCGGGGGAGCGTACGTTATTCGTCACTAGTCGAAATTGTATCACTCCATACTCTATAAAAACACAATCGCTCGCTATAATCTTTCTAATGACCTGTCTATCTCGTATGATGTATGATTTTAGTCGGTTTCACGTTCTTCTATATTCGAGCGAGAAAGCGTGGCACTAGTAAAGAAAAAATATCTCGCTTCCAGCATTTAGTATGGTCTCACCTGTTCCTTATAACAATACTCATCTATAACCATTAACGATAAGCAGATTAAACTATATGATCAGTCACCCTCGGTCAGTATATCAATAGGCGCGCGTGTCCCCCTCACCTCAGATCTACTTTTCCATGCTCCTTCCAAGAAGTAAACCATTTGAAAATAGAACGCCTATATGCTGGTTTCCCACAGTCACTCCCTTAGATTTCCAATTGCATTGATGTTGTATTCGACCGAAATCGTAAAGATTTAAAGCGAGGGAGTAACAAAGAAAAATAGAAACATGATCTTGCTTACAGTATATCGTATTGTCTCCCGTGTTTACTATAACAATAGACATTTCTAACCATCAACGGAAAGCGCATTATCCTAATTGATGAGCTAACCTCAGTCAGTCTGTCCAGAGGCGCACGTGCTCGCCTCTTATTAGACCCGCTTTCACATGCTCCTTCCAAACAGAGTACCTGTTCGAAAATAGAACACAGTCACTCCCTTCTTTTCAATCGCAAGGATGTTATATTCTGTCGAAATCAACAAGATACAAATCTAGAGAGTTATAAAGAAAAAGAAAATCATCTTGGTTACAGTTATCCTAATTGATGAGTTCACCTCGGTCAGTCTGTCAAGAGGTGCATGTATCTTGCACGTGCATCTGCAGCAAGCGCATTAGAACAGGTAAGCGGATTATACTAATGAGGGTGCAGGGGGAGGGAGGCGTGAGACCAGCAAAGAAAAATAAGTCGCTTTCAGTATTGGTGCATCTGTTTTCTATAGCGATAGACATGCATAACCACCAACGCAAAGTGCATTATGACTTTAAGTAGATTATACTGATTGACAACGGTCGACCTCAGTTGCACCAGTGTTCGTCTCTACTTAAACCCTTTCCCATGCTTTTTCGAGAAGTGGGCCTGTTTCAAAATAGACATTTGTACTCTGGTTTTCTATACTCACTCCCTTTTACAAACGCATCGATATTATCCTCGATCGAAACTAAAAGGATGCAAGGTGTGGGGCCGGCAAAGAAAAATAACTCGCTTTCAGTATACAGTATATGGGCACGCATTTTCTATAATAATAGATAACTATATTAACTTATACACACGCATATTAAATTTTTAACTAATAACACACGCATATTAAATTTTCATCGTGAAGAAACATCACTCGGCTCAAATTTAATGAATGGAAATGATGAAACGAGTCGTTCCACATCTCCCTCTCATTATCTAATATAATATAGTGCCTAAATTTACTTGAAATTACTTACCTTATTCTATACTTTTGTATAAAATAAATTTAAAGTATAAATGAATTGTACTTCTGTCGACTGTCCATATACAAATTAATAAATATTTTTTTATTGGTCTTACAGTCCAATCAATTCCATCCAAAAATAAAATAAAATAAAAATAAAAATAAAATAAAAACAAAAAATAAAAATAATAATAAAAAATAAAAAACAAGAAATTAAAAAATAAAAAATAATAAAAATAAAATAAAAAAATAAAAATTAAAAATTAAATAAAAAATTAAATTAAAATTATAATGACAGTCAGACTGTCCTTATTTACATTCACCCCCGTAGACTAATCTGAAAATAAAATATTAGCTGAAAAAATTCTTTGTTAGTAAAGTGCAGTCTGACTGTCCCCAACACCCTTACCTAATTGAAGACTTGTCCAACGTTTCGAGCTCGCTACGTCTCCTCATCAGGGACTAATATAAACCTTATATTCTAATCTATATATACCCATCCCCACTACCAAATTTCGTAAATTAAATATAAATTCCCCCTCTCAGACTGCACTTTACTAACAAAGAATTTTTTCAGCTAATATTTTATTTTCAGATTAGTCTACGAGGGTGAATGTAAACAAGGACAGTCTGACTGTCATTATAATTTTAATTTAATTTTTAATTTAATTTTTATTTTTAATTTTTATTTTTTTATTTCTTGTTTTTTATTTTTTATTATTATTTTTATTTTTATTTTATTTTATTTTTGGATGGAATTGATTGGACTGTAAGACCAATAAAAAAATATTTATTAATTTAAATTTAAAGTATGTTTTAGTTGTGTATGTAATTTTTAAAATTAAGATTTTTAGTGCTAAAGAGTACATGTAACTGACTTATTAACCAGTTAAACACTCTCTATTTATTAGGATTAAGTCCTAATAATAACCCTAATTAACTTTCTGATCGAGATGCCTAAAGCTTGAACGGCAGATTGTGTGCGCTGAACATTCACTATCATTGCGTTTCGTACAATACAAATATATTACAATAAAAATGATGGAAAAATATGTAAATTAGTTAGTATTTATTGTAATATAATATATAGTGTACGTTTACATCGTTGAAGATTACGAAAATGACGGTCTAATAAGTTAAGATACTACAGTTGAATGTTATATTTTGTTTAAATTCTCAGTTCCCATACATCAAAAAAATATTTACTGTATTTAACTAAACATTCAGTATTTTAAATGTATAAAATACTTTTTTTGAAGAAATGGTTAATTAATGATATACGAATCAACCCTTTATTTAAATCTATAAAAATTTTTTTCAGTATAGACTTATTTCTATGACATACGTTTTACTTGGAACTAAAAAAATGTATGTTTGATTTAATTTTATAATGTTTCTCTATTGAACTAAAATAATTAAGTTGCAACAAAATATATGTACGCTTTAAACAAATTAACTTAACATTGAGACAATATTCATGGCCATTGTGAGCAATTGATTTATGTTTACGAATACTATAGATCTCGAAAAAGCTGCTATTTATAAATTGTAAACTTTTTAAAAAATTATTTGATTGCTTTTTATATTTTTGGAGTATCATATCAGAATCCTATATAATCATATTTGACACATAACTAGCTTGTGTGGAGAAGACAGAGAAAAAGAGAGACAGAGTGAGAGAGAGAGAGAGAGAGAGGGGGGGGAGGGGAGAAAAAAATCCAAGGGGATTAACATGGATTACTGGATGTTGGTGGGTGTTGCCATATCATGTACCTGCATGTACCCGTAAGTGTCCTCTATACTGTTTTTAGCAGGCAGTTTACCGTTATACATGCAACAAATGTTGCCATAATTTTTTTTTTCTTTTTTGTTAAATTTGCAGTAAAAAATATCCTATCATCTAATCCTGACCGTATAGAATACGTATTCAAAATTTGAAGGCGATCGAAATTTTAACTTACATTCAGGAAAAACATGATTTTCTTAAGAACAAAAATTCAGTCAAGTAAATATTTATTTAATTATAATGTTCTAATTACTTAAATTTAGCTCATCATAATCTAAATATAAGCATTTTTATTTTCTAGAAAACGTTTCTTTCAAACAAGCTGATCAAAATTAAAATGGAAAACCTGAGTTTCTTAAATTTAGTAATCATTTACCTGAACACAATACTTTTGATTCTCTAAAAAAGGCTTTACAGAATCAAACTAATATTTTCTAGAAATTAGTATTTAATTGTTTTTATACAGTATGTATAGAACAAAGTTACGCAATACATATATAAATAAATATGTTCTTAATCTAAGAAAACAACATTTTGAATCAGAAGGTTATTATATTAAAACAAAAACGCAATGCATTGAATTCAGAAAATCTAATAGCTAGAATTGCAAGTGATCTAAGTACTTAAATTATAGATTGATCAAATCTGTGGTCAAAGTTTTTTCTGATACTATCTAAAGAACAATATTATCGAATTAATTAAATAAAAATTTTTTTAGTTTAAGAAAAAGATTTTTCGACATAATTCATTAAAATTATATACTACTAAAATTCTAATATAAAGTAAATATTACTTGATTCAAGAAATTTATGCGATTGTTCTATACTAAGTAAATATTTTCTTTAACCAAGTAATCGCATAAACTTTAACCAAGTAAGTAATTACTAAAATAAAACTTATATTTTCTCAAAAGCAGAACACAAATATTGGAAATTAAATGAATATTGTCTTATCTAAAGAAAATATTATCTGGAGCCAATGATTTCAAATTTAATATCACGAAAATAAATTCTTGGATTAATTAAATATCTCCAAGATTTTTGTCAAGATTTTCAAGAAAATGGGTGAAAATATTTTCTTGATCCAATAACTGAAAATTTTGAATCAAAAAATTTAATTATTTGATTCAAGCCGACAAAATTAAGTGAATATATACTTGGATTAAGAATTTCAATACTTCACTCGAGAAATTGAATTTAAAATGAAGAATTCGATCCCTATCTTTAAAACAATAATTACTTGAAATACGTTTTTATTTTCAAAAACATCAAAATTCAAGTATGTTAAATGTTTAAAATTAGTTCATAGTTCCTTAATTTAAAGCACTATGTTCTTGACTTTAAAAATCAAAAGTTTAAACTAAGCGAATAATTTCTTGAATTCTTTTACAATTTATACGTTGATTTACTTTTATTACATTTATTTCAAAATTTCGACTTAACCGGGATTCTATTCGCAGACCTTTGGATTCATAAGCTAACACCTTATTAATTACGCTATCGCAGTACTCTGTGGCAATTATAAAAATCTTATATATCAATTTTACATCTCTTATAGTTATACATTATGAAATTCTAATATTTTTAGATTGCAAGAAACTGATTGCTTATTAATTAACTTCTCTCAAGAACTCAATTCCTTATAGCAAGACATTGGTTTGAAAATTTCACAATATAATAAAATATAATAATTTTGAGTTGTACACTATAGTACACAAATGGGTAATATTGAGAACTGGGTTCTCCTGTAATTCTGAATGGAAGCCAATAAGTTCTTCAATAAGGAATTTCTTCTATAATTTCTTTTAATATTTTCTAATCATGTATATAGTATGTGTAAGCGTAATTGCTTTAATTTGTAAAGCATAATTAATTTTGTGACGTATGGGATACGTCACTTAAGTTACCAAATAATCAAAAATATTTTTTTTATGTTAAAACGTCAAATTCCAATTATTAAAGAATTTACTTGTTGTTTGAAAATGGTGGAAACCCATCCACTTATGATTTTTTTTCTGTCACGTAACTCACAGGACATCGGATACCTGCAATAATAATATATAAAATATATAAGATGAGTAATATATAGCAGATTAATTATAGAATTGAGTAAATTAGAAAAGATTTACCGGTTCTGGCTTATAATTCTTGGTACGTATTATATTACAGAGCTTTCGTATACAATAGAGACTGATCGTTATATTTAACTATAGTGATTAAGATTCTAAAATAGACTTACATTAGTTCACGTTGCAGTAAAAACAAATGGCCCTTCCAAAGAAAATTCATTGTTTTAATAGAAGAAGTCGTATACTATCTCTCCAATGGTGCATACTGAAATTCTAGAACTTCGATTCAAATCAATAATAATATATGATATACTGGCGCATACTGTATTTCAATATGTATCTTTATTTTAAACTCACGAATGGATTTTAGGGCTTCTTTAGAGAAATTCCAGGATATTACGATGAAATTGTAAAATATGCAGAAGCTGTCTACGTCATATAAAAATGTAATAGATCATTCATAGTTTTACATATATTTTGTGACGTATGAGATATGTCACTCAAGTTACTAAATAATCTGAAAAAAAGAAAGATGGTTAAATCAAACACACTTAAATAAAATGACTTTATTAGAAATATAATAAACAAATTAAGTTATCAAACCAATTTGAGGTTAACACTCATATGAAGTGTTGTTGTTAGCTGCACGAATTCTTTCCGATGATATACTAGAGATGCACGATGAAACGACACACCGAGACTGCACAACCTGCACTACCAGAGTTGCGCAGTAGTGCTCGCTAACGTAGGCGGCGAAGTGGAGAGCGGAACGGAAAAAGGACTACCGGAATGTTACGAATGCATAGAATATGCATTTCCGGCGTTAAAGAAAAAAAAAGAGATGTATAGAAATATCGTTGTGTGTCCGGTAGATGGCCGATAGTAGTGGAGACCCTTCTTACCGACTTCAAATGAATTAATTACATTCACGCGCGAAACTCAAATGAATAATTGAAAAGGCAGATTAATTGCTCCAATCAGGAGTTATAGGAAGGCAGCGCAACCGGATTAAGACTTAAGTAGTAAAGGTAGGAACCAATATCTGTTTGATAAAGTAATAAATTAGAGTGTTTAATAAATTTAATAAGGTAATTGGAGTCTGCCAAGAAATAATAAATTGGCGGTATTTGAAGTAAGAGGGGATGTTAATTTTTGTGGAGAGAGCAGTTGATTTCTGACTCTTGTAGAGATTAGAAGAAATTAAAGTTCTTTCTTTCGTGAGGTTCTCTCTTAGTTTTTTTTTTGAGAATTTTCAAGTTGTGGGGTGTTATTTAAATAGCGGTGGTGAGTGGGGGATTAATAGGAAATTATTGTATAAAAGAAAAGTGAAATTTTAGTAGTAGTGTAGAAGAAAGAAAGAAAGGGAGAGAGAGAGAGAGAGAGAGAAATTCAGAAGTGAGGAAGTAAGATTTGGAAAATAAGATCGAGGAAGTGGAAATAAAAATAAAGAACAAGATCAAATGGAGATATAGAAATGTATTTATGGAAATAATAATTATTATGGAAATTAAGGTGAAGATTATCAGTCTATATTTATTGAGGTGATATAAGTATTAATCATTATCATATTATTAATTATATTGAATGGCAGACGGGTAAGTTTTTTTATTATTATTTAAATTAAAATTTTATTAAAACACAAATAGAGTAGTGGTGACTAAATTAAATAAAATTACATTGAATAAAGTTTCGGTGGAAAGTAATAAAATTCCACTCAATTTCGGAGTTAATCCGGCGACTCCAGACTCGGGAAGAATTCCCCTTCGTTGAGTTAAATTAGTGCAATTGGACGATATTGGTGAAGAAAAAAAAAATTTTATTTGATCATACAGTGCGAGATTTGCGTTTCGTATTCGATACGCTAAATACTGTGTGACAATTTTTAAATATACATGTTATATTTTTAAAAAAATTTTAACTTAATTTTTTTAATTACACAGAAATATTGACTTGATATGAGAACCATTTTTTCTGTGATATAAATACAAAAATTAATTATTTTTCGTTTTTGTATACGTATTGATTCAATTTAAGAAAATATTATCTGGATGTGGTAAATCACATTTTATGTGAATTAGAACAAGAAACTATGCACTTCTTTTAAACATTTAGCATACTTCAATTTTGATGTTTTTGAAAATAAAAACGTATTTCATGTAATTATTACTTTAAAGATAGGAATCGAATTTTTCATTTTAAATTCAATTTCTCGAGTGAAGTATTGAAATTCTTAATCCAAGTATATATTCACTTAATATTGTCGGCTTGAATCAAATAACTAAATTTTTTGATCCAAAATCTTCAGTTATTGGTTCAAGAAAATAGTTTCTTTAGATGAGAAAATATTTATTTAATTTCCAATTTCAGCCACCCATTTTCTAGAAAATCTTGACAAAAATCTAGGAGGTATTTAATTAATCCAAGAATTTATTTTCCTGATATTAAATTTGAATCAATTGGCTTGAGGATATATTTTCTTAAAATAAAAAAATATTCATTTAATTCCCAATATTTGTGTTCTTCTGTTGAGAAAAATAAGCTTGATATTGGAAATAATTTTTTTCAGAATATATATATATATATATATATATATATATATATATATATATATATATATAAAATAAATATATTCAATTTTTTAAAATACCATTCACTCAAAAGAATGAAATCTAATAATTATTTATTTAATTTTATTAAATGAAGCACAAAGATTTAATTATTAAATGTAATAAATAAATAGTAAAAACTACAATATATATAAATCAAAAAAATATTTTCTATTTTTGAAAAAATTATTTACTTATAACATATAACTAGTTTTATTAAAAGATTTATTCCTTTAAATATAATATTTAAATCTTTGTGCTTCGTTTAATAAAATCGAAAAATGTTTATTAATGTTTAACAACTCGTTCGGTCTAATCAAATAAATATATTTCACCTTTTAATAAATCTATTTAATTGTTCATATTGAATAGCTTTTCCAAAAATTTAATATATTTGTTAAATTTGAGTATATATATAGTTTTTCAAATATTTATTTATTTAACTTTATTTTTTACATATATGTAGTTCCGTTTAGTAAAATTCAAAAAATATTTATTACTTTTCAATAATTTATTTAGTGTAATATAATAAATATATGTTCGCTATTCAAATAAACTTAATTGTTTGTTTCAAATATATGGTTTACTTTAAATTACAAAATATTCATTCGTGTTGAATATGTATGTTTCTGTTTTAAACATAAATTTAAATAAATATTTGTTTTATTCTAATAACAATTGAATTAATTTTAATGAATGCATGATACAATGTAAATAGCAATGAAATAAAATTTATTATATAAAAATTTAATGAATGCTATTATATAAATAATTTACAGGAAGTAATTTAAGTATAATTTTTTATATCAAATTAGTGTTACTATTAAGATCAACGCACTCTTATGATCAAGTTTTAAACTCAAAATTTTAAGAAAATACGTATACACACACACACACACACACACACACATATATATATATATATATATATATATATATATGTATATATATATATATATAAATTTGGCAGCGGGGTGTAGTAAATAGGATTCACTGGTGTCGACGAAGAAATTCTTTAAGTGCCGTACACCTAGGTATACCTTTTCGTAGCCTCGATCATCGCCACGCAACGAATTTAAAATTTTAAGAAAATACATGTGTATATAAATACATACATACACGCTTGCACACGCAGACAAGAAAATCTATACGCACTTCAAGAATTTCGACTCCAGTTAATCCTTTTTATTGCATCTATTGTTTCGGCGTCCCCCCTACTGAACGCCGTCTCTCCCTCGATCGCACCAGCTGGAAAACCAACATCTGGAATATCGCACGAATGGAGTACCGACGTTCACCGCTGTAGCGCTGAGTGTCAAAATTTTACTGCAATGTCTAACATGGGCATCGGCGATCTCCCCTTATTATCTCTGATATTAGCTAAAATAGTGACAGTCAGACTGTCCTTATTTATATTCACTCCTGTAGAATCTGAAATAAAACTTATTACTACAATAAATTATATTAAAAATTAAAAATAAAATTAAAATAAAATAAATAATGAAAGCAATATTCTATGTTAGTAAAGGACAACCTGACTGCCCCCATCAATTTAAATTTAGAATTACCTTGGTGTCTAGCATTTCGAACCGCTACGATTCATCCTCAGGAACTAAACTGAACTAAATTGAAAAACCCAGCATGCTACTTTATATATCAGATCCCTAGTCTAAATTTATTAGTATAACATTTATAGGACCCCCCTTTTTTTCTTCAATTTAAATGCGAAATACAAATTTTAGTTTAATAAGGAATCTCCTTTCTTAACTTAAATACGAAATATAAATTATTGACTTTGAATGGTGGTGTCGGCTGTGCTATAACTGAAAACAGGGGATTGGGGGATCGAAATAGAAAGAGTTAAAATCCGTTTATACTCAAGAATGAACAAACATTTATTTACATAATCTCGCGGAGTTACACATATCAGCTTATAGCGCGGCGACCGTGAAAACCTCGGAGTGGGTTCCGCGGGCATAGATGCACAGGGCAGTGCGGGGAAAGGGGGTATGCGACGCGTAGTAATCCTAACAAGGGACGCTCGCGCGCGCGGCCATATAGCGATGACGCTCATATCGGGACGTGCACTTCACAGTTTCATATATTAAGAGGTTACTTGCCGCTGAGTCCTAGGTGTAGCGGCTTCCTCGCATGTGGGATGTCCTCTCATTGCCTTGGCGTCAGGCGTCCTCTTTCTCTCTCTTTCCCCCTCTCTCTCTCTCCTTTTCTGTAAGGCTTCCTTCCTTCCTTCCTTCCTGCTATTTCTCTCCGTGGATTTCGGAGCTGATATTCGGACAACAGTGAGGACGTTCGCATAGTCTCGTGTGGCTGCGAGGATTTCTTCGGTGATCTCCCAGGTGCATTGTCGGGATGGCCGAGATGTGGCTGAAGTCGGTATATAGACAGGATCGAGAAAGAATCTACTAATTTTAATGGTTCTAACCTCCATGCAACTGTCTCCCTGGACAGCTCGGAAAGGAAGATCGATTCTCCTCACATTCGGTTTCAAAACCACGGCCCGGTACTTCAGCAGGTCACAAACTCCCCCTTCTAAACCGATGTGTGAGGCGCGTTTATTTTTGATTTATTTATTTTACGTGCCTGTGTTTAGGATCATCAGGTAAAGTTATTATTGGGGATGAGGATTGGGATATGTCTACATCGAAACCGCTCGAAAGAAATTATTTGTGTTACTTAGAATGAAGGAAGTACAACTGTACTTTTTACTGTAACCGTAGGTGATCTCTGGGTGTCATCGTCGTTAGGTGATGGCTCTATACAATGCTAACTGGATCTTAAGCTAGTTACAAAACAAATCGTTGATGCCATTTGTACCTTTGGTGTGTCTGCACGTGTGGCTTCCTTTCTATCTTACTTGGACGTACTAAAAAGTGAAAGCGATGTCTTATCGACTTCACCTGACGACTGTTTTGTGCTGTCGACTACCCACTCTCGCTTCCCAGACGAACCGGCAGGGGACGGTCTCTCGGGACAAGCACGCTGGCTATCACAGCGGTAGCAAAATTTGTTACTCCGCGGTTGCGGGCAGGTAGAGTACCGATGACCGCTATCACTTCCCCTACTGCTTGGAGAGCGAGCGTACGACATAGGATGAGTGCGGTCGCTTGGGGAGTGTGAAATTGGGGGGGGGGAGTGACTGTCATCGTCATGAGCGCTGGGATTCTTGGGGTTGCCGTAGTGGAATTTTGCATCGCCGGCTGCATGATAGAGCTATCGAGGCTGGCGAGGGGGCTGGTTGTTTGCGAGATTTTAAATTTTTGTACTCTAATCTGTAAACGTCATTGTGGCTTTTGGTTGCATTAACTGGGCGCGGTAGGGAGATTTGGGACGTGTTATCGGCACAGGTACGTTCTTCATAGGGACCGTTGTTTCCTATGAATTTCGTTGGGACTATTATTTTGCTTGCGTGTCCTCGTCATCATTGCCCGGGAATTCCTAGCACTTCTCTCGCTTACCAGACTCCTGTATCCCCACGGACGGCATGAATGCACAGCAATTACCGCGGTAAAGGCGAACCTCGTGGTATTCAGGGGCATTTACATAGATGAGGGCGCTGGCTTTCTGACTTTTGCTAGTCGCTTGGGTATTACCCTTCTATGGCTTTTCAGGCCTGGCCAGTATGGTAGGGAGCTAATTGACCGTATTTGCTGTATTATAGAATACGGTATCGGATCTCGCACACTATGATGAACCACTATGCGTCTACGAGACGCTTCAAATGGTCCAGTCTTATGCGACGCGTCGCTGTTCGACATGTAACCTACTGCTATAGTGTCATCCAAGTCCTCGTATTTCTTCGCGAAGAGATTGAAAATCCAATCCGTTTCTTTCTCCCTTGTTTCTACTACGTTAGCTATTTCTACCGATATTGATATGGTAGTTTTATGTCGTTCTGGATGCTCGCACTCCTGAGCGTTTTCCGTAATATTACGTCCTTGTGGACGTCTAAGTTCTCGTACTTCTGCTGTTTCCGTAGTTTTACGTCGTTGCGGACGAGCCTCTCCTATTTCTTCTATTGACGGTGTGGTAATTTTATATCTTTTCGGGCAGCCCTCTTCAATTACGTCAGTTGTGTTATGATAGTTTTACGTCTTTCCGGACAAACGCACTCTGGTGCGTTCTCTACTTCTCTTTTTTCTTGCGTAGTTTTACGTGGTTGCGGACGAATCTCTTCATTTTCTACATTGCTAGTGGTGGTACGAGGTGCATGGTAGATGTTATTGTTTAGATCGTCGACGGGGGAATTGTTGGTGTCTAATAAAGACAACGCGAAGGATTCTTCATTGATTGGTATTGATGTTTTCAGTTCTGATTTTTCGACGCCTATTTTCGAGTTGAGTTGAGTCCGGACTAAACTCTATCAATTTTCTACATCGGTTTCTTTTTCTCGTAGCAGGGCCTGGGTTAATTGACCCATGTCGAGGGTTTGATCGCGGTTACGTTGACGCTATTGCGTTGCTCGCTCGCTCGTCCCCAGGACTTGCGGTGTAGTTGCGTATTCGGGTGCTAAAGCCGTTGAGTTGATCTAGTGGACGTCCCCTGGCCAACGCGGTTGGTCGGTCAACATGGACCGATGCAGCCCTCTGTCTCTGCATATAACTTGAAACATCGTTTCTGCTGGCGGTATCTGTGGAGAAACGAGATAGGACGTTAGGGGGATAACATGTTTTTATGCCCAAGATGTGTACTTTTGTATTCTTCCTGTCCTTTATGTCTTCTAGCTCGAAGATGACAGGGAATATCTTCTTGTTGATTCAGCATGGGGCAACAAACTTTAGAGCTAATTTGAATACAAATGTATCCGGCCCTGATGATAATACGTGGTTTCTTCTACAGACCGTCTTGTTCTTCTCAAACAATGCTTTTCTTCTGTTTTTATTATAATAGGGCGCCTGTTTCTCGCTTGCTGCACATCAATTCTTTCTGACTAATTGGTGAATGATAGGTAGTATTTTCATTCGAATTAGCCAGTCAGCGAGTGTTAGTCGCTGAAGTGGTTGGTTGTTTATGCGGATGTTTCTGTATGTGGGCATCTCTCTTGGGTTTCTACCAAAGATTAAAAAGGGTAGCGAGGCTTGCATACTTGCGTGCACAGACGTGTTCATGGCGAAAGTCAGTTCAGTTAAGTATATGTGCCAATATTTATGATCTGCTCTTACAAAGATTGAGATCATCACCTTGAACGTGCAGTTTACTCGCTCTACGGGGCTCGCCTGTGCATGATATGGCGATATCACCCGTTTTATTATCCCGAGCTCATCGAGTCACTGTTTGACCATCTTATTGGGGAGCCCGGTTCCATTCTCGGAGATTAAAAATTTGGGGCAATCCCATTTAAGTACGACCAGCTCATCAAGCGCTTTAATTATCACCTGTCCCTTTGCCTTATGCAGTGGTCGAAACTCCACATACTTGGTGAAAAGGTCGTCGAAGATCAAGAGATATCTGTACTGGCCTTTACTGGCAGGAAAGATACCCATTATGTCAGTGGCTACACTTGTCAATGCTCCTTCAACATTTCTGTGTGCCATTAGGCCGGTTGGTGCCTTCTGGGAAACTATTTACAGCTGACACTGTTTGATGTAACTATCTCGTTTCATTTCTGGTCAGTAATAATTTTGAGGAACCTTGTGTATGGTCTTTTAAATACCGAAATGTCCGTATGTCAGCGTGTTGTGACATTCGAACATGATCCGCTCCCGGTCTCTGTAAGTAATGACGATCTTCGAGTCGTCTTCCTCGGGATCTAGTACGTCTGAGTAGACGTTCAGACGATGTTTTAAGAGGGTGTTGTGTCTAATGCACCAGTTCGCGTGTTTTTCTGCGGAGTCTCTGGCTTCTTTTAGTTTTTTCTAATACCAATTCTTTCACTCCAGGGCATGCGCTAGCATGATATGCAGTTGATAGCAGACTTTTTTTTATTAATTTGAAGCTCCAACTGATTACGGCGGGGCAGTACCGCTTCTAGTTGCTAAGTATATTCCTCGAATGTATTTGTGGCGATAATAATATCACCCATGTGGACAAACATGCATCGTTGCCACTGTAGTCCGAACACGACATCCATGTCTCGCTGGAAACTAGCCGGGGTGCTGATCAGCCCATATGGAATTTGGGTGCATTCAAACAGCCCCTTCTGCGGGACTGCAACGGCTGTTATTTTCTTACTAGCATCATCTAAAGAAATCTGATGATACGCTTGGCTCAAGTCTATCTTAAAAGATAACGAGCGTCACACAGATTATCCAATAGAACGTCCATGTGAGGAAGAGGATATGATTCCATTTTCGTCACCTGATTAATTGTCCTATAATCTATACAGAACCTGATCTTGCCGTCTCGATTTTCTTTTTTAGACATGATCACCGGATAGTGCACCACGATCTTTCCGAACGTTCAATAATGCCTTCGGCAAGAAGTCTGTCGACTTCTTCGTGGGACTGCCTTAACAATGTGCCAGGTATGCGTCGGAGGCGCTGCTTAATACGTTGGTAGCCTTGCACGTCTATAGGATGTGGGCACATCTGTCTGTTCCGGTATCAGCTGGCTTAGTAGCTAATTTAGTGGCAATCCAACGTGACAACCCCATTTACTATTGCTAGGGCAATAATTGTCTGCATTTCTTGCAGGCGCGTCACAAAGTGCTTTACGATTTTTCTAGGCATATGCCAGGTTTCCTTGGTGAAATTAATCGTCATTAAAAGTTGTATTAGGATACCCACCTCGAGGATGATGTCTTACTTTAAAGATGTAGACACTTTGAAGTTTGTCGTAACTTTTTGCCCATCTATTTTCAGGAGTAGATCTATTTCTCTCTCATTGAAAAAATCTGGCCATCTGGCAGCTGCATAAATGATGTGATTGGTATAATAGCTGTCTTAACAAAACCTTGCTGGACGCGGTCCAATATAGGAATTTATATTTGATAAATTAATGCCGAAATGTGTTAGGTGATAATTCGATATTCAGGAGAAGTTGATTCTTATTCTCCGGAATGATCGCGGCGATTATTGACTCGTCGTAAAGGGTAGTAGGGTGGTGTTGTTGTGATTGTTCTTGGTTGGGAGCTCTGCTGAGTGACAGAATTTTGCTTATCCACAGTTTTTGTAATAGCTGTTACTTTATCTGTTATTATCTCGTCTGCCACATTTAGTTTTGTAGAGTTTATATGATTCAGTATATGATCCAGGACCCTCGCAGAGGATTTATTCTAGATCACTTTCCACCACACCAGGGCAGCATAAGTCAGCCCCGGCATCAGTATTGTTTTATAGATCCATAAAACTTTCTGCGGTTCAAGCCCCCAGCCCGTGCCAATAGCTGACCTACACTGTATCAGTATGTTGATGATCTTTTTACTCTGTATTCATAGGTGTTGTCCCCATGATAGATTCTTATCTAGGTATACACCTAAATATTTAACTCCTTCCATATACGGTATACCTTACTCGCGGAAGTTGACGCACGATTTTTGCTCCTGTATTTCCTAGTAAAGGCTACAACCTCGGTCTCCTTTGGATTGATCCCCAGGGATCTCTCTTGACACCAGTCATTGACCTTTACCAGAACCTCCTGAAGAATTTCAGGTAATATCTCTTTATACTTGCCCCTGACAAGTATTGCGAAATCATCTGCATATGCGACTGCGAAGATTCTTTCCTCTTCAAGCATACGCAGTAAGCCATCAACTACAAGATTCCACAGGAGAGGTGAAAGTAACCCTCCTTGTCGACATCCTTCGTTGACTTTACCGCTTACGAGTTTACCTTTCTATTCACTATATACCGTTCTATTACTTCAGGAACTCATAATCCACCTTCTAATAGAGGGTTTTATTCTCTTAGCATATAGAGCGTTGTCAATGGCAATCCTAGCGATGCTATTGAAAGCACCTTCTATATCTACGAAGGCACCTATTACAGTTTCCTTCGAGCTCCAATGTGTTTGAAGACTGAGTGAAGAGCTGTCTCAGTGGACTTGTCCGTGGTGTAGGTATGTTGCCTACTTGAGATTGGGCTATTGATCAACACTGTTTGCCTTATCTGTAAATCTACTACCCTCTCCATAGTTTTTAGCATCAATGACATCAGGCAATTCCGTCTGAAGTCTTTCACCGACGAGTAACTACCTCTCCCAGGTTTGGAAATGAAAGAAACACGAGATGTCTTCCATACCTTTGGTATATACCGAGTTGTGATACTACTTCTGAAGATTCCCGTAATAAGTTTTAAAATACTTTCACACCCCACTTGTAACATCTTAGGGAAGATGCCATCAGGTGCTGGTGTCTTATAAGCTTCAAAAGAGTAAATCGCCCATTTTATCTTCTCCGGAATCACAATTTGAACAGCCGTTTTCCAATCCGCACCTACAAGTTGTTCCGTGATGGTGTGGTATATTTCATTTTTGCAGTTCCTGATGAAGTCAGGAAAGTTAGCCTACAGAAGTAGTTCAAGTGTGCCCTCTTCTGTATTTACATAACTGCTGCTACATAACCTGCTGCGTCTCGTAGATTTTGCAGTCGATAGTTCTTATCGTTTGTTAGGATTTTGGTCAACTTGGCTACATCAGACAGGTTCTCGGTCCCTGAACAGAAATTCCTCCATGCTTTTAGCAATGTTTAGTTCTCTATTGAAATCGCCCATTATTTTCTTATACATGGACCATCCCTTAGAGTTTTTCCTCTTCTTTGCCATGTTGAAGGCCTTGCGTGCCCTTTTTTTCAGCGCCTCTAGTTTCCCATTCCACCAGTATGCGCTGTTAGGTTTCCTAGCAGGCTTCAGTGGACAGTTGTTTTAGTAGGCTCTGGTAATTGCTGTCTGGACTTTACATAATGTCCAGTCTAGTGGAATCTCAGTGTCATATTCTCCTTTAAGATGATCAGTGCTTTCACGAAGTTCATCGTTAAATAGTTCCCAATCTGTATTTGTTGGTTTTCTCCTCGGTTCCATTCTTCTGTTAAGACATTTCAATTGGAATGTTAGGGTCCTATGGTCCGACATGGATGGTTCTTTTTCCACCATCTATCCATGTATAATACTCCTAACTTTAACAGATGCTACAGTAAGATCAAGGACCTCATTTCTGTTAGCTGTTATAAAAGTGGGTTCATTTCCTCGGTTGACTATATCCAAATGACTTCCGATTAAATACTTCAGTAAGGCTTCTCTTCTGGCGTTGATGTTGGTGCTATCACATGTCACATGATGTGCATTAGCGTCACAGCCAATGATCAAGTCCAGATTCGAGCGTCTGCTGAACGCAACCGCCTTTCTCATACTGGAGATAGGTATATCCTCATCGTGTGCAAGGTAGACTGAGCAAACTATGATACTTCGGACATGTCGGTCTTTGCTCTTGATTTCTATTTTGATGGTGATGCAGTCCCTGCAGCTCAGCTCCTGCAACAGAAAACCATTAATTCTCTTGATGAAAATGCAAGCTCTCGCGTTTCCATCTCTGAACCCCACAAAAAGTTCCTCTTTCGCGTTAATACCCCTAATACGTTCCCTCCAAATCCAGGGTTCCTGTATTAGGGCTATGTGTGTATGCACCTTTTCCAGGCTTCTCGTTAAGATCGCCGAGGTGCTTTTGGAATGGTGCAAATTTATTTGGGTAAAGCGTATTCCCGAAATAGCCATTGAGGATGCTATTTCTTAGATACGCCTTCCATAGAAGTTTCTCCCTTTGCTCCAGCGGTACTTTGCCGAGGCAATACCTTAAAGGTGACCGTCTCAACACCCACCGAGATTTTATGGTTTCTGCTTCGGAGGACCTCCATTGATGGTTCATCTAGACCAAGAACAAGACTACCGTCGGCAGACCTGTTGATGATCGCCCATCTTGATGGATCCACTCCTTTGTTCTGTCTTCGGACCAACTTTAGGAAGTCCGGGACAGATTCTATCTCCGCCGGAATCTTTGTGATTACTTTTGTAATTTTAAGTTTCTCCGGAAATACTACTCTGACTTTGAGGTCCGAGTCTCCCAGCTTCAGATTCTCAGCCTCCTTTCTCAGCCAGGTCTCAGAGTCCCTGTCCTCGCAGACAAAGACCACCGTTCCCCTTCTGGGAAAGGATTCTTTGAATCTCGGTGCGAAATCGTCATCGTCAATTTCGCAGATTTTCTTCACCACTGCTTTTTTCAGTGACGTGCAGGTTTCTGCAGGCATTTCCCTACCGAGGTATTCACACGTGAGTGTCACTCTAGGCAGGTGAGATGCTGCCCCTGCGTACGTACCTCCCTTGCGTTTTTTGAGCGGTTTCTTAAACCCCTGCTCAGTAGACCCAAGGCTGGTTGAGGCTCCCCTTTTACCCGAATCAGTGGCTGGAGCAGCCGAGGCCAACGTGGTCAGTACGGTTATTGCCCGTCTCTTTTCTGCCTGTCTCCGCTTTCTCCCCGCCCCCGATCTAGGAACAGATAGACCCTCTTCCATCGCTTTTTGTTTTAGGAGTTTTCTCCTTTGTGCTCCATTCAGGTTCCGGTTCATGCTCGCGCATTCAAGTGCACTCATCTCTCCCTGTTCAGTGGCCTGAATAGGCCTCAGTACCTCCGAGATGTTTTCTGTCGGTAACAAAGCCCGACTTTCTTCCACCTCGTGCTCCCCCCCCCCTATTTCCATCTCGATGTTTTCAGATTTATGCATTTCTGTTTCCAAGTGTATTGCGGATAGATATAGTCCACCCGGTATGGGCCGCAACTATCGGGTAAGGCCTGTAATACGACGGGATTCGGCCTGGTTTCCTGAAGGACCCCTTTGCGACACAATCACCTATGTGTCATTCATCCTTCAGCACGGTATCTAACACATTGGATTAGGGGCGAATTAGCAGACCGAGATTCGCCGTTTCTCAGCCGCAGGCTGCTTCATAGTTACCCCAGGAGCCTTATCCTCTTCCCTGACACTCACATCCATAACATACCATCCATAGTTTCGCAACCATTCTCAGTAAATCCATTTATAGGGATCCTCCCATCAGGAGAGCCCGTTTATAGGGATTTTCCCGATTCAAATACTCGTGAGCCAGGGAAGGATGCGGAACTCTTCGTGTTGTACAGATCTAAAGGATCTGGTACATCCACCAAGCGCTCCTTCTTGCTCCCCCGGCTTAAGCCCTCTCACCCCGTCACAGTCATGCAGCCCCTAGAGAGAGAAGATGTCATATGAACGTGTACAAAATATTTTGAACCAACATTTGTATATGGAAAAGCTCTGTGCAAGATGGGTGCCGCGTTTGCTAACAGTAGACCAAAAATTGATTCGGAAGAACATTTCTACCGCCAATTTGGCGTTGTATAAGCGTAATCCAATCGAATTTTTGTTCATAACTGTTGACGAAACTTGGGTGCTCCACTACACTCCTGAAACCAAACAACAGTCTAAACAATGGATTGGACTAGGGGAACCAATTCCAAAGAAGACAAATACAATTTTTTCGGCGAACATGGTTATGGCTACTGTTTTTTGGGATGCAAGAGGTATTATATACATTGATTACCTTGAAAAGGGTAAAACTATCACTGGTCAGTACTACGCAGACTTATTGCAACTTTTGAGCCACGAACTGAAAACTAAACTACCTCATCTGGCGTAGCAAAAAAGCTTGTTTCATCACGATAACGCACCAGCACACACGTCAATCGCTGCGATGGCTAAAATCAACGATCTGAAGTTTGAATTGATGCCGCACCCTCCCTACACTCCAGACCTAGCCCCGAGTGACTATTATCTGTTTCCTAACCTCAAAAAATGACTTGACGGTAAGAGATTTGTGGACAATGAAGAAGAAATCGAATTCTTAAATGGGTATTTTGTGGAGCTTGACTAATCAATCTATAGAGATGGTATTACTAGACTAGAACACCGCTATGAGAAATGTATCAGCCTTGGAGGAGATTATGTTGGGAAAGAAAAAAATTCTTAAAAACGTTGTGTTTCTTGGTGAGGCTGCAAACAATCCAGGCTCAATCCACCCTCGTATAGTTTACGTAGTTCACATATTACTTTTGATTTAAAAGAACATTGTTTACAGTTTTTACATTCATTTGATTTTACAAATGTAGATATTTTGGAGCTTGGTATTATAAATACAAATGGGAGAGTCTTGAAATTATTCACATTCGAAAGAATCCTAATAATGTGAATTTAATATTGGAGTCAAGTAAATTAAATAGCATTTATCGTTCTTTATTAAATTAATTTTTTTTCAGCGAATAAAATTTTTATTTTAGATTAGTTTACGGAGATCATTTTAAACAAGCACAGCGTGATTATATGACTATATAGTCTATAGTCTATAGTCGTATTTACTTCGAAGTCTCGAACAGGTTGAAAGTGATCCTACGCTTCTCAATGGAGTTATTACTGGTGATGAAAGTTAGTTCTTTCAGTATGGCTCCGAAGCTAAATGACAAATACAACAATGGCCGTCCCCTGGAGCACCAAGGCCAAAGAAAACAAGAATGAGCAAATCAAAAGTGAACACCATGTTCATTTGCTTCTTCGACAGCAAAGCGGTGGTTCACAAAGAATTTTTACCACCTGGACATACCGAAAATCAAGTATTTACCGCAATGCGTTCGAAAATTACGACAAAGGTTGCTCAGGGTGCGTCTAGAGATCCCAAAGATTTGGGTTTTCCATCGCGATAATGCTCCCTGTCACAGTGCGTTCATACACACACAAACACACACGCGCGCACACACACACACACACACACACACACACACACACACAAATATATATATAATATATTTCACATATTTATTAGCACATCATAAATAAAAGATAAAATTGATTAAAAATGATGACTGAAAACTTAAGCTGTCCTATTTTAGCAGAATTTTGAGGTCTCTTCCTCTAGTTATGTACTCCACTGTTTTGATTTATTTCTAAAACTTTGAAATCTACTTGATGGAACTAAGTATATACTCTAAGATTTGCACATCCAAAATAGCTCTCTCTTAATATAATTACTCTCAATACAACCTCTATTTTTCTACAAAGTAAATTCTTTAAGAGTATGGTAATATGTAATAATTTAAGTAAATAATAAATTAATTAATTTTAATTTAATATTAGTGTAATAATAAATTAATATAATTTTATTATTAAATTAATATATTAATTAAACTTAAGTTGTCGCAGCCAGTAATTATTAAAGTAGTTTTTTTTACAGATTTTTGTTACTGTGTATTTCTTAGTAGTGACGGTAGCCTATGATTTAGAAGATAAATCATTAACTAATATGATATTGCCAAAAGGACAATTTGAAGCATTTTATGTAAAGGGAGAAGAAGGAAATGCTGCACGACCTCCACACCAGCATGGCACATTCCATAAATATAAAAATCCAGCTTTAGTTGATGTTATGAACAGTGCAGCTTATGGTTTTCGATTTGATGGGAAACGTAGATTTAATTTTGATTAATGTATTTTCATAATTTTTGGAAAAATATTCAATAATTGAAAGTATCTTTTAAACAATCTACATATTTTCTCTATCAAAATGTAATCTAAATATAAATAAATACCATAAAGTTGAAAATTAAAATGAAATAAGTAACCTTAATTGTCTAAAACTTATGACTAAAGAAAAAGTATAGTACACTATAATATATTAAAATCCTTATATATCGCGCATTCTTCATAGTATACATACGCGCATACTTAATAGTATAATACCTAATAATGCATCAGAATTTATGTACGTTTATGAAAATAACATGAGAAATAGAATTCGCAAAATAAACATTTAATAAAAGTAATATATTTAGGCAAGTTTGATGTGCCTTATCATAGTAAGAATTTTAAATACATCTTCTCATGTATTTTATAAAAAATTTATATAAAATATTTTTTTAAATTCAGTAATATACGAGGGTGGATTGATAAGTTTCGGACCTGGTCAAAAGATGGCGCCACTAGGCCTACCTTGAAGTGGCGTTCTATAGTACCTCCTTAGATAGCTTGTAGCTATAGTTTCAGTACCATCGCCATGTTAGTGTAGGTTTGAGAGCACGCTGAACAACATGCCTCTGTATTTTTCGTAAAAATGGAAAAGCTGGAAAATCGTGCTGTCATCAAATACTTTTATTTGAAGGGGTTAACGCCGAAGGAAATTAAAGAAGAGATGGACTCAACACTGGGGACATTCTCCCTATCCTATTCAACCGTTAAGCAGTGGGTTTCCGAGTGTACGATCGAAAAAATGCATCAAATAGTACTGGAAGACCGCAGATTAAAATTGCGTGAGATAGCTGAGAACTGTAAGATGTCATATGAACGTGTACAAAATATTTTGAACCAACATTTGTATATGGAAAAGCTCTGTGCAAGATGGGTGCCGCGTTTGCTAACAGTAGACTAAAAATTGATTCGGAAGAACATTTCTACCGCCAATTTGGCGTTGTATAAGCGTAATCCAATCGAATTTTTGTTTATAACTGTTGATGAAACCTGGGTCCATCACTACACTCCTGAAATCAAACAACAGTCTAAACAATGGATTGGATCAGGGGAGCCAATTCCAAAGAAGGCAAATACAATTTTTTCGGCGAACAAGATTATGGCTACTGTTTTTTGGGATGCAAGAGGTATTATATACATTGATTACCTTGAAAAGGGTAAAACTATTACTGGTCAATACTACGCAGACTTATTGAAATTTTTGAGCCACGAAGTGAAAACTAAACAACCTCATCTGGCGTAGCAAAAAAGCTTGTTTCATCACAATAACGCACCAGCGCATACGTCAATCGTTGCGATGGCTAAAATCAACGATCTGAAGTTTGAATTGACTTACTCTCCAGACCTAGACCCGAGTGACTGTTATCTGTTTCCTAACCTCAAAAAATGACTTGGCAGTAAGAGATTTGCGGACAATGAAGAAGTAATCGAAGTTGTAAATGGGTATTTTGAGGAGCTTAACGAATCTGTCTATAGAGATGGCATTACTAGATTAGAACACCGCTATGTAATAAGGAATCAGCCTTGGAAGAGCTTATGTTGGGAAACAAAAAAAACTTCTTAAAAATGTTGTGTTTCTTGGCCAGGCCAGAAATTATCAATCCACCCTCGTATTAAGACAAAAATATATACAATAATGTCTTAAAACAATGAATCATAAAACTAATGGCTAAGTGCATTTTATATGCGTCCCTATATTTAAGAGCATGTATAGTTTAGACAAATATATCTAAAACTCTAAAAGCTAATCATGAATATATAGTTTTAACGGAAATGCAACTTAATAAAGTAATGAGATTATTTACCAATAGCCAAGTTTATTTTCACATCATTTGGTTCTCACGTGGACTCACAAAAAGAAGTTAGTCTAAGTCTGAAATAATATACTTTTCAATAACTTAAATATATAGACTCTAAGGTAAAAGTACATAATCATAATGAAAATTGTTTACCATTCGGTAATTGTGTACTTTAAATTAGAATTCACTTGGAATAGATTAATCCAATCTTACATACAACGAAAATAAATATATGTAACTTGAAAAATACTTATAGTGTGATATAATTTCTTGTATGAACCGAACGAATTGAAAAACTTCCATAATAACAGAATTTTTTTCAAAGCCCAGTCGATAAGACTAAATATTATAGAAATTTACAAACAGGATTAAAGCATATATATACTACTTGATCAATCAAATGCTCCACCATATTGTTTCTTGAAGTTCCCTTTAATAGCAGATTACTATTTCCAATTTGTGTAAAAGTCCGATTTTCGCTTATATATAGTTTAAAAAATATTTCTAAATGTTCTAGAATTTTTAACTCAGGATATTAAAATAATTTTATAAATATATTTAAATTAGCTGGGCTCAGGCAATAAGGACATTTGATTAATTATTATCATAAAGTACCGGACTTTACTTGCCCATTTAAAGTTTGTGAATGATCCAAGTTGGATACCTGTCAATGGAATTTTTCGGAATGCTTTTACAAAACAGTATTTTTCTATTTCTTTGAAGACGAACATTGAACTTTTAAGCCAGAATCCTTCAGAAAAATATGATATAATTTATCAAATAAATAAATAATATCTTGTCATAAATAATAGTTATCTATAATTCAGTCATAATAAACTACAAATCATATTTACTTATATTTTTGACTATTCAAAACGTATATAGCTACAAAATTCAAAATTATTTACCAATCAAGACTGACTTATGCAAATTTCAGTAATCTACTGTCGGGTATCGCTATCTGTTCGTAGAGAAAAACTTTCGCGTCCGCTATCATGCGTTTTGTGGTGTTAGCGGAGCGGTAACGTGGAATACCGTTGTGGAGCTGGGTAGTTATCCCTTTGTAGCAGCCAGGGCTACCCAGAGCTTCGTAAAGACCGAAGAAGTCGCGAGGTTCGATCTGTTTGCCGATCGATTGTAGCATCTCGAAGTAATCGATGACAATAGTGATTCGCGGATAGAATGGTTGAATCGGTTCCGGTACCGTGCTGCAATGTTCATCGCTAAACGATAATGGAATAACCCTGACGAAGGTCGATTTCCCTTTGAGGTAGAAATACTTTAGCTCATCTAGGCATGCCCGACACTGAATTTCAGCGAAGCTGAGAAAGTCGGCACAACGCAAGACGGTCGTAGAGTATTTCCCCAAGTTGTTGATTTCCACCACCTCTATGTTTTTAAGGTGGTGGGCCTTTAGAAAATCGCGTATGCGTTTTTTGCTGACGCGGATTTTCATGTTGTATAGAAATAGATCTAAAACAGGCGTGCTATTAATTATCAAACGCGGAAAGTTGTATGTACGTTCACGTGCCATACCTGCATCGATCGTACGACGCGCATAGATTCTACGTGGTATCGCGCTTCGAATTTTCCTTTAAATTCAGCGAGCTGGAGTTTTGGTAACTCGGCGCTCGCGCGTATGCGTGCACGCGGTCGAAGACGTTCTCATGTCTCCATGTTGGTGAGCTCCTCATTGATATGCTTAATAGGCGTGATTCGAGGCTCACGTACCTGTAACAATCCTATATATATATATAAATGTGGATTAGATGTAAGCTACGTGATCCCTAACTATTTACATAAACAACTAAACCTAACTGTGGCTCCGTTGCCGCCGCAGGATATTCGGCCTGTGTTTACGCCTTCCGCGTCCAGTCGAATGGGGAGGTATTGTCTCGCGACGCGGCAGTTATTTCCGTCTGGGCTGAGTATCTATATGGTCTCACGCGGTGTCGGATGCTATGTCTTCGTTCGCAAACGCGGCCCAATTCCCGTTACTCTTTCCAAGCTGTCCCGTGGTATCTTGTGAAGAACCTCCCCCTTTTTTAGGAAGCTTTCACAAAGCGAGAAAACACGGCCTGTGTTTCTCGTCTAAAAGACCGAAATAAAGAAGAAAAATTTATTTTTAGCAATTTTCTTACTAGGGCCCTCTGTTTTCAGTTTAGCAAAAAAGGAAAAAAGAAATTTATTAAAAGTTTTGAAGGTTATGTTTCAAATATATATGCATGCCATAAATGTTGAATAGGACTCCTGGTACTTTTCCGCTCTCCTCCGAGCGGTGTACGGAGCCGTGCGGAGGAACGTCGATGTAACCGGCCGCGTGGTGTATAGGGCCGCCGCGACTCAGCACACGGCTTCTCGAATACGGGCACGTAGTGTATGGGGCCACTCGACTGGCTGCGCCACCTTCGTGTAGGATGTCGTAGCGCATGGCGCCTTTTCTGTCTCCGCTGGCTACAGCTTAGTTGTTGAGGATGAACCGTAGCGGCTCGAAACGTTGGACAAGAAGGTAATTCTAAATTTAAGGTCGTGAGGGCAGTCAGGTTGTCCTTTACTAACATAGAATAGTACTTTTTTTTATTTTACTTATTATTTTATTTGATCTTTATTTTTATTTTATTATTAATTTTATTTTATTTTTACTTTTAATTTTCTGATATAATTGATTGTAGTAATAAATTTTATTTCAGATTCTACGGGGGTCATCATAAACAAGGACAGTCTGACTGTCATTATTTATCTAATATATGATATTATAAAGACTGTAAGACCGATAAAAATATTTATTAATTTAATTCATAACCATCGACATAAGTACAATTTTTAATTTTTCTATAAAATCGGCTCTATAGTGCGCCTCTCTCCTAGTGCTGGTACGCGAGTCCGGCGCGTGGCTGCTCGAATGGGCTCGAGCGGGTCCAATGCTGTTCGGCGCCGCTGCTGCTGCAAGCTAAACGCCTTTGTTGGCCCGCGCACGTGTTGCGCTCGTCTGTCTAACGGTTTTTGTCCTCTCTCTCTCTCCCTCTCCCTCTCTCTCTCTCTCTCTCTCTCTCTCTCTCTCTCTCTCTCTCTCTCTCTCTCTCTGTTTGTGCGGAAAGGGAGAAGAAAGAGAAAGTTGATGTGTACGCTTCGGAAAATCATCCGCACTGTAACTTCAAAATTTTTAACACTATGCGTATTCAATCTACGCGTGATCAGCAAACAAAGTTCGCGCAATTGTAATATTGCACTCACTTATTGCACAACGCGAGAAAATTTTAGGTGGTGTTCCTCCCGTTTGGAACAAAGAAACACTTTGTTGCAAAACAAGACGCGAGAAGAAACGTCGGGTCACCAACGTCGGGTATCGCTATATAATATAATGCAATTATATAGTTAGTTCACCACTGCCTGACTCCACGATGGCAGGATTGTTGCGCCCGAACATACACGCGGTGATAAGAGCTTGTGGACTAAGGTATTCGAGAAATGAATCTACGCGGTATTACGAAAGAAGTTTTTTATTCTACGAGATACACATGCGTATGTTTGCACTGGACAGGCGTTACGACTAGACTGAATTCGTGCGGCGAGCGCTCTCGCCGCTTACAGATAAATTTCCACCACTATTTCTAATGAGGGCGCTGGTTGCACTAATGTGTGGTGAATGCAATCCCTACACTACTGTGTAGAAATATAAGTAAGACTTTTCAAATCAAACATCCAGAGTTCTCAAGTCCGATTTTCGCTTATATATGAATTAAAAATTATTTCTAAAAGTTATAGAATTTTTAGGATATTAAAACAATTATATATATATATATATTTTTTTTTCGGAATCTTTTAACAAAATAGTGTTTTCCTATGTCTTTGAGGGCAAAAATTGAACTCTTAAATCACAATCTTAAAAAAAATATTATATAATCTGTTAAATAAATAATATCTTGATATGCCTAATTGTTTTCTATAATTCACTCATAATAAATTATAAATTATATGTATTTATATTTTTGGCTATTCAAAACATATGTAGTTACAAAATTGAAAGTTAATGACCAATAAAGTTTCATTTATTAAGATTACGGTATAGACTAAAATTTTTTCATGCGAAAATCAATTATTAAAAAAATAGCATAAGCTTTGTGAGAACGGTGTGACGTCGGAGTCGAAGCTCTTCCCTCACGTGAGCTTTTTACCAGCCTTTCCAAGATTTTAAATTTTTGGCATTTGAGCCTAGAGTTGCCTCCAGTAGCTCGGGACCTTGCGAGTGTGAGCAGTAATCTCACTAGCGGAGAAGTTGGGGAAGTTTAATTACTGTCCCTATGCTCTGTGTGTAAGTCAGAGGCCAATGGCTTATATGTAGGTATAAGCTGCTTCTCTTGCGAGAAAGAGCCTATTCCTGCCTTGGCCTTCCAACTTACTTCCCTAGTGTTAATTTTAAATAAGGAAAGGATAGAATGGGGCATGTATAGTCCTTCCTTTTGCAAGGAGGACCAAATCACTTCCCCGGACAGGAAATAGATAAAAGGTGAGAGAAAAAAAGAAAATAAATACGAGTAAAGGTTTGGCTTACTTTTTTTATGTTTATTTCCTTTATATCCTTTACAGGTAACTCCTGCTGCCTGTGCCCAGAGAGAGAGAGAGGGAGAGAGATAGATAATCCTGCTGGAGCTGCCGTGATTCGTAGAGCTGGCGCCCGCGTTTACTGCTGCTGTTGCTGACTGCTGGTGTTGACTACTGGTGCGTGGTGACGTGTGCGTAGTGACTTGTGTAGATTAATAATGCTCGTGAGGTGAAGTTTGGGCTCTTTTAAAGTGAGTGACTCCTCCTTCTTGAAAAACATTTTGTGGAGGAGTATATGGGGCCCACTTTCTCCCTTTGTTTTCCTTTGCCAATGGGAGCTTTGCTGCGTTCATGGGGGGTCGTGAGGACCATGTGCAGGGGCGGTTCGAAAATAAGAAAAAGGCAGTGCTAAGCGGGGGTGGTCCCGTTAAGTTCTTTCTCTCTCTCTCTCTGAGATGGCGTTAGGGGTTGCCAAAACGTGAGTAATAAAAATTATAAAAACAAGGATTTTGCATTATACAATGGTTATACGTGTGATGTTATTTGAATTGACCTATAGTATACATATATAAATATAAATTATTTAGTATTAATTTATATAAGGATATAAATATATATATATATATATATATATATGTATATGAATATACATATATATACATATATATATATATATATATATATATACATATGTATATATACATTCGTTATTATTTTTATTCTTATTTATATTTTTAAATACTTATGTGTATACGTTAAAAATGTTGTGAGTACATAACTCAACATTTTATATTAGATTTATCTATAGAATAATATATACCTTATTTTTGCATTATAAATTTATATAAATATATATATATATATATATATATATATATATGCACATTCGTTCATGCACTTATAATCTCACAGACCTATATGTGCATGCTAAGATTTTATAATGTAAAATGTTAATTTAGATACGTGATTTCTATCACATAATAGTTATGCTGATTAACTTGTATTTCTTTAAAATATTCTATTTTTTAATATCTTGTTGCTACGTATACGTATACATGTATTTATTTTTAGTTGAAAGAAAATAATATTTTAAGGTAATAGAAATACATATATACGGATAGACGTGCTGTTTTGGATGAAGGAAAGTTAGTTTCGAGGAGAAAGTGGACAGTTCTCCTCCCTCCCCCTTTTACTCATTGTATTAGTTTCCTACCTCGCACCATGCGCTCATCCTGTGCCGGCAAGGAGTTTTCCGGTGTGGAAATCTCGCGCCAGCACGGGTTAAGCTTTCTTACAATTTTGGATCGTATTTTGCTCAAGGTCGATGTACGCGTTTTAAACATAAGGTGCAGGAAGACGACGTGACGGTTTGTTCGGTCGTAAATTGTGATGTGCGCACTCTCCCCTCGCTTTCCCTTCCGGTGGGGTTCGGTAGTTCGTGAGAAAATATTCGGAGTTTTCTTTTTCCGAATATTTTCTCTACGAAACTGCGTTGCGACGTAACACCTCCAGCGTAAAATGCTTGGTTAAGGTACGAAAGCGAACGTTTGCCTCTGTTATAATCGCGTGGTTGGTGTGGAAAAATATATATATAAAGGTTCAGGTAGGTAGGAGTAAAATACTTATCGTGTTTTGATTATAATTCATCGTATTTACTCTAGCTTCTCGGGATCACGACGTCGTTCTACGTACTTATCTCAAAGAACTTGCTAGTTTTATTTTGTTGTGATGGTGGCTCGGGTCTGGTAGTAAGTGGGCATGCCTCCTCAATATCTACTGGCTGATTTTCTTTAGTCTTGTCGTTACGTGCTATTAATAGGCGCGTAGGGCCAGTCCAAATAGCTCCAAGCAGATGGATTGAAAACCCATAGACTTGGTGGAGTGTATATCCGTTGATGATCACGCTGATGATTGTTTTGATTGTTTGTATGATAAGTAAGACTCCTATGATTCCTGCGCTGGTTGTGCCGAAGGATATTAATTTTTCCCATATCTTAATCCAAGTAGATTCGACCAGCTTGCTTACTGCAATATCATTTAATAGTTTTTCCATGGTCCCTTCGTCGTTGTTTATTGGGTGACCATTGATTTCTCTTGCCACATCGTTAAGAAATACTGATTTTTCGACCGGGAACATGATGGATTCCCGAAGTCGATCTAGATCCTCCTGGGTGTAAATACCGTCCGTGGCCAGATCTTGTGGACTAGTATATTTCCAGGTTGGTTCTGAATATGGTTTTAGTATAGCGGGGCTTAATCCTGTTGTCGGTATAGGCATAATCTTATAACCATTGGTCACCTATTTGGTATGCTGCCGGGAGCGTGGGGTTGCATGTTACTATGGTGCATTTGCTTTTAAGGATGTGGGTTCTAGGAGTCATGTATAATATTTTATTGTCTCTTGTAACTGGTAGTTCCATGTAGCATTTTGAGCTGCGATGTATTTTCACCTCTACGGGTATACATTTCACCAGATGGATAACTTCTCCCGCTAATACTGCCATGTATCCCGGACCTTTCATGATGTTGTACGTGAACTCATCGGGAGCCTGAGTAGCTATAGCAAGTGCGTTCTTTATAGTTTGTCGTTCTATGTTACAACGCTGAAAAACTACATCTTGATATAATTGTTTTACCTGAGTGCGTATGTATTTTTACAAACACGTATACAAATTTTGAGTTTATATAAGTAAATAAATCTAAATCCGCGGTATTGGTTTTGCTTGAATTCGCAAATGATTGGCCTCTCACCGTTTCGAAAATTACAAGTTTCGGGTGTTCGGTTTTCGTTATTTTGAATCCGCATATATACTCGTGTCCTTTGCTAGTAAGGGCAAACGTCACTTCTCTAGAAGAGAGTGAGTACACGGTTTGGCCTTGAACTAATTCTGGGTCTGTTATTTTTTGTGCGAGTCCTTCGAATAGGACACTAAACCTGTTGAATTTACAGGCGTCGCTAGGGATTGGTTTCCAGAACGTGTACCCTCCCTCTTGATCGACGCAGTTCCCAGCGGAAAATGGGCATACCATTCCGGATTTAAGACGGATAATATTACTATCTAAGTCGATATTACCTAGGCCATCGGTTAGCGTTATAGTTATTAAGGCCTGTACAACTAAGGAGTTCCCCGATCCATATGGGTCGGAATAACCGGCACCGTCGCATTTACCGTCGGTGTTGACATTTCCGGCTAGTGTCAGACTATGAGATGTGGTTCGATTAATCTTCAGATTCGTAATAATGCGATCACCGATTTTTAATGTGCCAGTTACGTGCAAGTTTTCGCTACTAGTCTGCCCTATCTCGCGAATGTATTGGGCTCTACTTCCGCTTACAAGGGATATGTGCGATAGAGCTCCGCAATAAAAGATCGTTCTCTCCATTTGGATCTTGCATTGGTAAATTTTTGTATCGGTGTGCTTGTTAATTTGTAGTAATTGTACGTATTAGTGAGTCACCTTTACGTCATTGTCTGGAACGGTACACTCTTCTACCTCTGTGAGTGACACCGTGGTTATGTTTGTGTACGGAGACCCACAGTCGTACCCAATTATTCCCATTGCTATTTGGGCGAGGGATAAAAAGTATAGGAATCTTAGTGCCATTGTTCTCTGCAACAAAAATAATATTAGTTTCTGTGTTTCAACAATAATGGAAAACTCTTAGATAATCTTAGTTTAAAAATAAGAAAAAAAAATAATAATAATGATAAAAATAATTGTTAAAAATTAGAAAGGGATATATGAGGATCTAACAGAGGACGAAGTTTATTCCGAATCACTCTTAGGTTTTCCCCCTTTTCCTTTCGGTTCCCTTTTGAATGTTAGAGAGTCTAGATTAATATGCGATATCCTAAGTCTATTGGCGTGAACAATTTTGCTACCCTTGTTGATTTGGATTCGAATATTATTGTTAGTTAAGACTTCTAATATTTTGTGAGGCCCTGAATAATGGTTATTCAATTTTCCCGGCTTAGGACCGGATAATAAGAACACGTAATCTCCTAGTTTGAAGTTTTGGGGATTTAGATTTCGGTCATAATATTTTTTTGATTTAAATTTGGATGAGACTAAATACTCGTATACAATTTTTTGTAGACCATTTAGTCGCGTTACTAAGTCAATTAAGTATCCTTTATATGTCGGGAGTAGATCCGCCTCTCTTAAAGGGTCGGTCGAGGGTAGTCTTGCTAAACGTCCGAATACCAGTTCATAAGGGGTATGCTTGGTACTTTCTTGTACACAGGTATTATAGTTAAGCATCGCCAAATCAAGCCAGTTATCCCATTCGTCGTCGTTTGTGGTATATTGCTTCAAGAATTCGCCTAAGGCATGGTGTGACCATTCTAATGAGCCATTGGATTGGGGATTAAATGCCGTTGTTCGTAACTTTTTTATTTTAAAACGTTTAGCTATTCTAGTCATCAGGCTGCTCAAGAAATTCGTACCTTGGTCTGTGAGAATCACTTTTGGTGTTCCGAATATACAAATAAATCTTTTTATGAAGGTGTCGGCAATTGTTGTAGACAGGGTCTCTTGCAGTGGTATTCCCATACAGAACTTTTTGAATTGGTCTTGAATAGTGAGAATGTATTCATTGCCATTCTTCGTTCGTTTTAATGGCTCTACTACGTCTAAGGCCACCTTTTGTAAGGGTACACCAGGTGTGTCTGTAATTATCATTGGTTGTTTGGTTTTCAGTCGAACCATTTTTTTCAATTGACAATCCAAGCACTGTTGAATTTTGCGTTGGACGTCATCCTTCAGATTTTCCCAAAAGTATTTTTGTCTTATTCTATTGTAAGTTTTAGATACACCCCTATGTCCACCTATGGGAGATTTATGTAGCTCGACGAATATTTCGTTCCTTTTCTCCATTGGTACATATTTCAAAGTATCAGTACAAATCAGAACCTTCACATCTGAGTCGTTGAAGACTATTTTTAATTGTTCGTGTACGTGTTGTCATTCTAGGTTTTCAATAGCGTTACATTTTGCAATGCTCATGATAGTTTCCCCTATCTTCGCCAAGAGTTTTTTCAGCGTGACTAGGGTTTTATAAATATTTTCCTCAATTATCCCTAGTGATACAGGTTGTTTTCCTCTGATACACAGAAAGAAGTAGTTTTTGCACCTTTTTCCTTTAACTTGTTGGACATCTCCCAAGTCCATCGGAGTTAGCTTTATTTTATGTGATTCTAATAATTTTTTCGTGTCATCATCGCAAGGTTGTCCTCTAGTATCGACAAAAAGAACTAAATTATCCTTTCTATGACAGAGTGACTCTTTTGTTTCTATTACTTCTATTCTATAACCATATTAATGGCTGATGGTCCGTTATGATCGTAATTTTCTTACCATAAACGTAAGACCGGAATGCTTTCACACTGTGTATAATGGCTAATGCTTCCTTTTCATACACTTCGTAGTTTAATTCGACGTTACGCAGTACTCGTGTAGTGTACGCGATAGGTCTGTCCTTTCCGATCTCTCCTTGCGACAAAACACCTCCTACAGCGTATCCAGATGCGTCTGTAGTTATGTTAAATGGTTGTGTGAGGTCGGGGAATTGTAGCAAGGGTGCATTGCATAGTATTACCTTTAATCTCTGAAATGCATTTTCTGTTTTATCGGACCACTGGAATGTGACATCTTTTTGCAACAGTTTAGTTAAAGGTTTCGATATCGCCGCAAAATTTTCTATAAATCGGCGATAATAACCGGCTAAACCAAGGAATTGTCTGACATTCTTCACATTCTTGGGGTGTGGAAAATTTTTTACGGCTTCAATTTTTTTGGGATCCGGACTGAGTCCTTGTTCACTGAGCCGGTATCCTAAATAGTTTACCTCTCTTTTTAAAAATTCGCACTTGTCGAATTGTAATTTTAGTCCAGCTCCTCGGAGTCTCTCTAATAATAGCTTTATTTTTTCGTCATGCTCCTCTAGGGTGTTGGCGTATATGACGATGTCATCTAAATATACGAAGAGTTTGATACCTTGCAGTCCCTTTAGAAGACTGTCCATTAACCTTTGAAACGTTGCGGGTGCATTTTTACGACCGAAAGGCACTCTAACGAATTCGTAATGTCCAAAGGGGGTACTAAATGCCGTTTTATATGCGTCCTTCGGATCCATCTTGATGTGATGAAATCCGGATGCAAGGTCAAGTACTGTGTAATACTTGGCGCCTCCTACCTGGTCAAATATCTCGGTTATATTAGACAGGGAGTAGGCGTCACTAACAGTTTTCTCATTTAGAGCCCTGAAGTCGAGTACCATACGCCATCTAGGACGAGCTTCCGAGTCCGCACGCTTGGGAACGATGCATAAAGGGCTGTTCCAAGGAGAGTTTGAATCTTTTATTATGCCCGTGGCTAGAAGATCGTTTACTTGTCTGTCGATTTCCCCTTTTAATGTATGAGGGAATTTGTATTGTTTAATATTAATGAGTTCATCATCGATGGTTTTTATTCCGTGCATTATTATATCCGTGCCCGGTAGAGTGTCGCCGGGTAAGAAGAAGACATCACGATTTTCTTCGACCAGGGTCTCTACATATTCTCTTTCTGTATGGTTCAAGTGGTCGGTACGTATTAACTCCCTTATATTTAAGGTTTGGGTACACGCCACGGTTTTGATACCCAGACTGGGAATTTGAGATTCGACTTTGATGCAAGTTATATTTAAGTTTTCCGAGATGTCCGCTTGTGTAACTAGATGTAATGTCCTAACGGCTATACTCTCGTTGTCAAAATATTGGTCGAGGAATTGATCCGTTTCGTCGTTAATATATAATATATCTCTGTCTAATTCTTCGTTGGTTTCATCACCCTCACTAAATTCATCGCTAGGTCTGTTGACGTTTATCGAGTAATTCGTATAGTCTGGTATTTCTTCTTTTGGTAGGTTTTGGACTTCCTTGGTTAAATTTTCGGGTGATATAAAGGTAATTGGGCGATCCATAGGAGGATATTCCATTTGTTTTGATTGGTAGTTAAGTTTTACTAGAGCATCGCAATGATATCGCGCACCTAAGATTCCACTGTACGGTATCGGGAAGTCATCAGGGATGACGTGGAAGTAAGATACTCCCCCTAGGACGTTAATTTTTACTGTCCCAATCGTTTGGAGTAATTCTGGACTTATGCCTTTCAAGAAAGCTCATTCCGATTCATTTATTTCATGGTAAGTGGGTAGTGTGCCCCTTTTCATCAGATTTGCTTCCGATCCTGTTGGATCTCGGGCATTTATAGTAGGTAGAAGTTCCTTTTCCTGTTCCGTGTGAATATTGATAATTCCAAATTCAGGCATCTCCATGGTTCTATTTCATATTTTTAATTCAGAAGTTTGACCGTTTATGGTTAATTCTTTATGCCGAAAATTTAATACAGCGCGACTGTTCATGAGGTAATCGGATCCTATGATTCCATCGTAGGGAATCGGAAATTCATCAGGGACGATAGAAAATTCTGCTTTCATTCCAGCTATTCGAAATTGTACTACCCCCAGCGTATTTTCCTTACTATTGCCCACACCTTTGAGCGTATAGATCTTATCCCTATTTATATCTGCTTTATCTGGTACGACCCCTTCTTTGACGATGCACACTTCGGAACCGCTATCCAGCATAAAGGTGAGGTTATGTTCCGGGCCGAATTGTACCTTTACGTATGGTATATAACGAATTATTCCGGTCCGAAGGGTATTAATTCTCCTAGAAGATCCGACAACTGAGTCGCATTTGTTGAGCGCGTTGGTAATTCCGGAGTTCCTTCGGTCGCGCTCGGATTCCTGGGACCGTAACCATTTCTCTGATTGTAGAATGTTTACGGCATTCTTTTATAGTGTGATCCACAATTTTACAATAGGCACAGAAGGGTTTGTTGGGCGTGTCTGGGTTTGCTTGCGTGATTTGGCGAGTTCTACAATTGGCGTAAGTGTGCCCTATACGACCGCATTTCTGGCATGTTACTGCCGGTTGTCGTTCGCTTCGCTGATTGGTTGAGTTATTGCCGCGACAGTAATTAGCAGTGTGGTCCGGCTTGCTACATAGTTGACACGTTATTGAGGGTGGTTTGCTTCTGCAATCACGGGCAGTGTGTCCTGTTCTATTACACACTTGGCATTTGATTAAAGTGTAACATTGCAAAGCAGTATGGTTCGTCCTTTTACAAATTTGGCATGTTTCTTGTATTTGGGTATTTCTTATCCTGCTACGACATTCTAGCGCAGGGTGCCCTTTCTTACCACAATATCTACATAATATGTCTTTCGGTGGTGTTGGTTCTTCTAATTCGCATATTTGGACCATGCGTTTATTGTTCCCTCTTGCGATAAAGTTTTCTCTTTCGGTCAATTGTTGGTTTCTTTGGATTTCTCTTTCAACGGCAATAGCATCCTTAACTATATCGTGTACTTGTTCCGTTGGTCTTAGGCGAGGCGTAATATCAGATCTAAGCCCAGCTCGAAAACAATCTATTAGCGTGCTGTTATGTGTGTTTTAAAGGCTGCTGTAGCGGATGCATTAGTAGTTAATCTGTTTGCCTCGTATATTTGGGCAGCTAAATTCCTTAGTCGGTTGGCGTATGTTAACACTGATTCGTTTTTTCGCTGGAATTCATTGCTGAGCTCTCCGATTAACTGTCCTACCGTTTTCGAGGAAGAGAATGCTTCTCGAAGGTGTCCCTTAAAGTCATTAAATGTTTCGAATTTGGACCTAGCCGTTGCATCCTGGGCATCGCCGGTAAATCGACTTTTAAGATAGAGGGTGAATTTTCCTTCGAGGCTGGGGTCGATTAGTTCTAATGCGCCGAGCAATATTCTAAAAATTGCTGTAGTGGGTAGTTGTATCCATTATATTCTGGTACGAGCCTTGCTGCATCTCTCAAGGATATTGCTGAAGTCGCTGTAGTTACCATATTTGGGTGTATATAGAATTTGTTCTGATCAATTACAGTTTCTGAGAAACCTAAGTAACAACTACTTGAAGATGAACGGAGGCTTGGTGTTCCCTCAGATCCTGATTCCCTTGCTAGTTGTTGAGTAGTTTGATCACCAAAATCTATTAAATTTAAGAGAGAACCGCGCGAGTGTGTGTGAGAAGAAATAGTGGCAAGTATTGAGGATAATTCTGTTATCGACGGTTGTTTCGGAGGTATCGTTTCTTCAGTTGGTTGCAGCGCTTTAGTTAATTGTGCTGATGTTTCTTCCCGTTGAGGGTATGATGTTGTGAAGGGTTGCCGTGTGGAAGTCAATGCTTCTATAATTGGCACATTTGGGTTTTTGCTAGGGCTCCTTGCTAATCTTGGGCGATGTTCGAATGCTTGCTCTTCCAATGCTATCCGATTCCTCCTTTCTTCCTCTATAGGTTCTTTTTCTTTTTCAAACTTAAGTTCATCCGTCGTTCTTTCCTGTTGCTTTTTCGCGGCTCCTCGTGTTATTGGCATGGGTTAACCTTCCAGGCTTAAGCGGTTAAATGCCTCCTCTAACTTGTTTATTGCATCCGTGGATTGGGGATTCTTATGTAATTTAAGTGTGGCTTCCACTATTGTCAAAAGGGTTCCCTTAAATTTTTTTTATTTCTTCTACCCTTAGATGCAATAAGTTAAAAACTTCTTTGTTCGGATCAGCGCTCTCCAATATTCTGCCTTGCTCTTCTTCGAGAAAGGAATAGACCTTAAACAATGTTCCTTTCAGTATGGATTTCTCGATTTTTCTTTTCTGCAACTCACTTTGAAGTCGGTTAATTCTTTCCCTCCAATGATTTCCGTATTCCCAACGGTCGTGAATGTTCTCAATGATTCAGCGATCCGTCTTTCCATACGTTCTAGGCGGACATCCGTGTACGACCAAAACACC